>OX403626.1:18088377-18598594 GCA_948107755.1 Campoletis raptor
GGAGCATAAATTTGCGCGTCGTGTTTGTACCGCGGGACGGAGGCTAAAAGCCAGCAACGTCAATCTTCGTTCCTGACTGGCGAACCAGGGCCCGATCTCGCCCGAAATATACGCGAATATATATTGGACGGATACATACTATATACGAGCGCGCGACATCCCGTAATCATTTGATTAATATTGCACACCTATAAACGTGACTAAAATGTCGCAAAGAAATTCTCGTTTCAACTTCCCTTGACATATCGTGAGCTTCGAGCATGGATCCTCTGGATTATATTCTATTAGAGCGGATTTATTCATTGCAGATCGATTATTAAAAACGAAAACGAAAAATAAATTTCTGTATTTATTAGCCGTAAAAGCTCAATAATGGTTGGAAAAAATATTCAAAGCTAAGCGTATGAAATTTTCGAACTAAACTGATTTTTCAAATTTTTTCTTCATCACTTTAGTACGAAAAAAATCAAATATTTTCCTGTCCGAAAACTTGCGATCGTACTATTCACATTTATATTATGCATAGCATTTATTTATCCGGGATTTTAAAGTTTTTTTCCAACCCAAAAGACTAAAACTTGAACGATATTCTTTTCTCGGTAGGAAAGCGAGAATTTGCCAAGCACGCGCACGATTGTCGTTCTTTCGTCGAGCATTTGACTTTTTGCTCCATTGTTACGCCCACTTTACTCGGAGCTTTCTCATGTAGGTGCGAGAGAATTATAATTCAGGTTGACAGAGAAAATTTTTTTATTAAAAATTCAGGTCTTTCAACATAAAGAAGAATTAAGAACTCGTTTGAATAACTAAGTTTTTTCTAAATTCTTGGATTTATTTCTAGACGTAAAGAAAACGAATTTTTTACCTAACTCGTTAAAATTGTTCTTTATTTCCACTCGTAATAAGAAAAAATATTTTCTCATCCTGTAATTCCGTTAGTCATGGGATGTCATAGAAGCTTCAAAGATTATAATGCATTCTAACACGAACAGCCGTCACTATTTTCTCGTTTGAAAAGATTGTAGTAATTTTACGAAGTCAACGGCTTTTCAATTACATATTATTACATGGACGCCGACCTGTATATTTATCTTTTTCTGTTCCGCTTGTTTCTTCCTATCCCCGTTAATTAACCGGGTGAATAGCGATTGTCGATGCCGACAACAAATCTCCCGGTGAGTGTAGCGAACACAGACTCTTCCAACGATTAATTGAACAATGCATGCGACAATTTCTTCTGATCCAATCGTTGGTATGACGTGGATCTGCATATTCTAATGCGAGGATTTTTTTAACCCTTCTGTCTTTTTATCTCTCACCTTCTTCTCCTCTCTTTTTATCTGTTCTAGAAACTTTTGAAGTTTGCAACGTCAAAATGAAAATTGATACGTTAATTAAATATAAATGAATATGACGTGAGACAGAGATGACAATTAATTCGATAAAAATGAGAATTACGTATTTTTATCATGGCACGAGTATAAACAGTGAGGGTGCAATACAGCTGTATCGTTTTTTCAAAGCCGATACTATACGGGAGCCCGCGTAGTAGTATCGTTATAACGTAGGTGAAACAACGTTCATCAGTACATAAGACGAGAGTGGAGGCGTATTACTATCGTTACAGGGCGAGCGCGAGGCGTTCGCATAGCAACCATTAATAATTCTATTGCGAATTCCGATGTGGCAAATGCGCATGTGTGTAAGTGTGTACGCGGATCCATATATATTTATATATAAACCGGAAGTGAGATGAGATAGTGCGCGGGGATGGAAACGCAAGATGGGGTTGTAAGTACTATCCTCTTCCTTTTTCGAGGGGGGGGGATTTTGAAGCGCGCTACCAACGACGTAGCGTCGTCTCATAAATTTCAATATGTACGCCTCCAGAATCCCATGAGAATCGGGAGTTCCAGAAGAGAGCTATAGAGGGAGAGAGAATTTTGGTAGGGACGCCATCTCGTGGAAGTTTGGGTATGCGGACTTGCGGCGAAAGATAGAGAGATCGAGGGAGAAGGTGAGCAAGTCGAATAGGACAGAGTAAAACGCCATCTCATGCACGCTAGTTTTGGTATTCTCGGAGGTACATATACATTAGCTCATCAGGCTTGGCTAGCCAAACCCAAGCAAATCCTAACGCACCCAGAAACGTTTAATTTCCGGTTGAGGAGGAGAAAGGGCGAGCGAGCGAGCACCTCTTCCGTTCTTCTCTGCGATGATATCGAAACTCAGAATTATGTATAACTTGTACATAACGTTACGACATTGGACGACTTCAAGAGCCTCGTCTACCCTCCTATTAACGGAGAGTTTGTTGCCCACGGGGTAACTGTATGCGTATGCATGAAGCGCATAATGCATAATTTTACTATTATATATATCGTAGAATATACAAATAACATCATATGGTGCGCTTACGCGCTAACTATGTACGGAAAAGCTCCAACTTGTGATACTGTGATTTATACCATGAATACAAGATTCTAGCTTGAAAATATAATAGCGAGTATCTTCTGAATTAGCTTCTAAAAAATACAACATTCATGGCACGATAAACATGTGAAAAATAATCGATTAGCATAATTAATTAGCCGTATTGAATCCTTTTATCTTTGAACGAGGTCTCGAAATCATTTAGATTTCTTCTCCATGTGATAACCTGCCATTTTAAGTTGATTTTTTTTTCAACTATTTTCACGTCTCCCTACGAATATATTGAACGTTCGGTAAATTTACACGAATTACAGGAAGAAAAAGTGAAGAGGAGCGAGAAAACTCGTATATATGCGAATAGAATCGCGTTTGCGCTCGGAAATTACCCGAAAGAAAGACATAAATGTTAGCTAAAATATCAGAATCCGTGAAAGGTGGAGGGGTGAGAGTCGAGGGATGGTAATAATGGGACGAACACACCATTTTATATAGCCTCAGTTATAAAACTACTCGATCGGCTGCACGTAAGTGTGTTTGCGTGTCCGTGTGACTCGATTTGCTGCTGTAATAATATTCATGAAACGAAGAGTCATAAACGTCGTTGCACATACGACACTGATCCTCGAGAGCATTTATCATTTTTTTAAAAAGATAAATAAAACAAACGTTAAAAATAATCACTGAATCTAGAAGGAATTTTCGTTGTTAGATACGGCATGAAATTTGATGTAGAGAGCTTTGAAAATGATCGCGTGGAAAGCCACAATTTCGAGGGTTGCAACGAGTACAACAATAGGGTTAATATGAGGGTTGTTACGAAAAGTTCTCGCGATACCAGCAGAAGCAAAGAGAAAGAGATGAATATGAAAATAAATTGAAATATCTCTAAGCGCGCTGGAGCTGAAAAACTCGTGTCTAACGTTGTGAGCAAACACGAGATTTATACAATCCGTTAAACTTTCTCAGATACTCACCATTCTTTCATTCGATACACCGCTCGTCCGACACTTCAAAACAGAAGGTACTTTTTGCTTCAACTCTTCACAATATCTCAATTGTTTTCGCATCCAAATCGTTATGAGTCGTTCTTCGAATGGGATCTTGACGTTTCAAAGATACTGAATTATTCATTTTTTGTTTTTGCGTTCTACGGTCGAACCTGGTATAATTTTTTTATTTTTTATTACCGAATACCATTATGGATGATGACGTTTTTGTCGTAATCATCACAGATATTTTATTCCATCTGATGACGATACGTATACGTTGTTTTATTTGCAATCGAATAATATCATTAACGTACTCAATTTCACAGTAATTTCACATATTGCCTTATATTAATCAATCAAATGTTCATGGATATTTATTTATACCTCGTGTTCGAATATAAAAATTACAAAATTACGTATTAATGAATACTTGAGCGAAGGGATGAATCGGATTGGCCAATTTAATTATTTTCATGCTATTGATGAATAATCTCCATATAAAATAATAAATAAAGAACTGTAATTCAACGATTATTCAATTTATATGGCATAATGAATTAATTATTGCACGCATACCAGAGAGAGAGAGAGACACAGTGCTCGTTTTCTCATATAATTTAAATTGTATTTTCCCTTAAAGTGCTTGACCCGAAGAAAATTGTTAATTTGTGCAGGTTGATAAGAAAAAAGTGGCCTTACGAAGGTAAAGGAGAATTCCGGCTCGAGACTGTAAAGCTGCATACGCCTTGACGACAGTCTCGAATGTCAGAGGTGAACGAACCCTGGATTATGTATATCAACTACATCTACACAAAACGACGAAGACCACGCGATTCAACATGAATGTGGGTATGGAGATGAGCCCTTTCGTTCCAACTGATATCCATAGATATATAAAAAAAAAGTGATATTCATACATGGACGTATGATGACATGCGATGACGTCGTAAAGGGAACACGAGGGGCAAATTTTCCGGACTTAAAACCTCTCTCGCAGTCTTTAGTACGAGCTCGGACAAAAAAAAGTACGAAGTAGCATATTCACATGAAATGAAAGAAAAAAAGGGGGAAAAAAGAGAGAAAGAAAGGGCCATCGACCGACCACCCACGGTGGAATGAACGAGGCGTTGATCGGATGAGACTATCACCTCTACTTAGCCATTCCTGGTGCGGTTGGAGGACAATCCAATCTCATGAATTTCACTCGCGGCTATCGAGTCGTCAATGAATTCGTTGAATTTTCACGAGAAAAAAAGAAAAAAATATCAAGTACCCACAAAAATTTCATTTTTATCCTCTCTTTTAATTCATTTTTCGTTATATACACAAATGAGAACGAGCTTTCGAAAAATTATTACCAAATTGGAGACAATTTAAATGAGTGGTTGCTGACATTTGATAGAATACAAAAAGAATAATTTTTCATTGAATTTATTAATTTGATTAGGTCGGTGGCTCGTCCAAAAGAAAATAAGCTGATTAAACGTGCTTGGTGCGAGTGTATATGATAAACATACGCGTTATGGTAGCCAGCCACTTTGTCCACAGGCAAAGCAATAGCGTCCCATGATAATATTATTAAACTGGAATTCGGTTAACCTCGCTCGATGGGTTGCGCAGTATCTGAGACCCCCCCCCCCCCGTATGTGTATGATTTTGTATGTGAAGCCAAAAGACATATAGGTACAAGTATAGAAGGATGGAAGTTCAAGGTATCATACGTTTTGTCACACGCTTCGTACCAAAACCTCATCTACTTGTGTTTAGACTCCACCGTACACCCATACATATATGTTTCTGAAAACCAATAACTGATATCGGTTTTCTACATATATGTTCTCTATATTTATATAATTCGTAACTATGACTTGTAGTCTTTAGAGCGAAATGATATATAAATATCATTTGGAACATAACAATTTATTTTTTACAACGTTTATCTCAACTGCGAGTAATTATTTCATCCAAAACTTTTTATTCAGTCTTTCTTAAGATTGGTCCACACGACCCTCGATAAATCCTGTATTTTATAAAAAGAGCTTCGCTTGAAATGGTGGAGGGCGAGAATTCGTTCTTTTATCGATGTGTCTGACCAAACATTGACTGAAATCACTGAGCTTTTCGTTGAGCTCAACTGACCTCGATTTATTGGACACGGTTGCCTTTTTTTTTCACTGTCCATAAGTGATTTTTCGATAAACCAAAGATCATCGATACGTCAGACTAAAAATACATCGTAAGTTGTCAATTTTTTCTGTCTCACGATTGTAGCTCATTAATTCTTCAAGTAAGAAATAATTATGAGTGACAAGGCTGGTATGGTGCAATACTTTCGAATATTTTTCTTTCATTAATAGCTAAGAAATATATTAATTTCAATATACCCAAGAAAATCGGTATTTATAGAAGTTTGAAATATTGTCTCGAGCGTCTGATCGGTCCTTGACCGTAACTACTGAGCTCTGTTTTAACAGCATGTTGTTGGATGATTTTTTTTTTTTTTTTTTCAACGTCTAATAAATCTCACCCACTTTTGAGGGTCGTTTGAGACAAGGCGAAGAGGCGAGGAGCTGAGCCGAGATCTCACGTGTCGTTCACGATATAAATCGCAGCTCTTCGGTGCAATTACCGAGAGAGGTCGCGGCATACAAATACAGAGACAAGAAAGAGCTCTACACGCACACATACGAGAATACGTGCTGGTGTATAAAGTGGACTCGTGGTCCGATACTTTCACCGAGATGTCAGGCCTTCAGCAACCCTGTACGAACGAATGGCAAGGGTGCCCCGACGACGACGACGACAACGGCGGCGACGACCACGGTTTCGTGCCCACGAGGAATTAGCGACGCTGCCTCTTTCCACTTCGAAAGAAATGCAATTCCGGCTGAGTTACGATCGGCACTTTGTCATCGTGGACACACACATACTCCCACACCAACATACACACTAATCTTTCTGAAAATAAGACAATATATGGTTTTTTTTCGTACCCACTGAAAATTGAATCTTGCGGAGGAGAAAAAAAAAGTAGACACAAGAGGGTCGAAAAAAGTTTGTGAATTCTGCAGAAATTTATGCTTGTTGAGTTTCTTCGAATACTAATTTTATAGTTTATTTTTCAGACTTAACAAATCTTCATAATTGAAAAAAAAAAATTTCTAGAAAAAAAAGGGACCATGTCTTAAAAGACTTTCATATAAAATTATGAAATAATATTTGTTTTAAAGATATTTCTACGGTGCTTTGTTCGTTGTGCTTTCTTATAATTTTCGGCTTCTAGTTGTGATAACAAACAAACAATAGCTTCATTGCACTAAAATGTACAATAAAAGAAAAAAAAATTGACAAACATATTTGGACTATTAATTTTTCGAGTGCACTGGTCCTCTGGAAAATATTTTTTTTTTTTGTATATTTACGAAATTTCATTTTTTTCTACGTAAATGTTTATTTTGTATGCTACAAATTACTCAAAATTCAATCTTGTCTTCCGTTTCTATTCTCCAAGGGTCATTTTTCAGGTCTAAATGTATCGATTTTTAAATTGAAATATTCATAAAAGTACAGGTACTTTAGAATCAGCCTGTACAAATGTTCATAAAGCGACGCTTCGTTTGTTTAGCCTGTCGTTCTAGTGCAAACCACGATTTTCAATCACGAATCCTATTTTCCTGTGGCAATGCATGTACACACAAATGCACACAGACACTCACACACACGCATGTACATTTCTAGGTAACAGACGATCGACAGCGATCGGAAAGGTTTCAATTTCTTTTTTATTCACAAGAGTTTACTGCTACGACCATCAAACAGAACGATATAAATTTCTACTGAAATCGTAATATTTTTTTCTAGCAGCAACATACATATGTTGGCTGGATATAAAAAAAAAATTTCTTATAACGTCGTACTAAAGAAATCCTGAACGACGAACGATTCAGTATGCTGAGTATTTTAAGAAAAAAAGAAAATAATCATATGTTTTTAATTGCAAAATAAATAATTTATCGGGGAAAATATCGAACTGATGGTTAAGAACATATTTTTTTCAAATTAACCTCAATACTTTTCTTACCAATGTGATAAGTTTTTTGGTCCACTGATAATTCCTTCTCCCGCAACTATTTTAATAAAGAAAATTTGAATGAAATTTAAGATACATGCAAAATGAAACACTTCGAACTTGACCTCAAATTCCAACTCGTATACAATTTCAAATTCGTCTCGGATAAAAATATTCATAAATTTATCTCCTGGTCCTCGTGTACAATTGTGACTTTTTTGTGTGCGAGTATTTTAATAAAGTAGAAGTTAAATTATACTCAGTTTTGAAATGAGAGGCATGAAGCGATGCGGCTTAAATTATGGTGTACAAGTTGATACGAATGGATGGAAGTTGTGTTGCGTACGCTGGTCGAGCGAATTGCGCGTACTTTTCTTTTCATTATTTTCTTTCTTTTTCCCTTTTCTCTCTCTCTCTCGGCTTGATATTCGAGGACTGCTGCGAATAAGCGTTTTTTTTACCCCATGAATATAAAGGGAAGGCTGTGTCTATCTCGTCACACTCAGGAATAACTAGTTTCGCATGTGCTATATTGTACCGCGCACACTCTCTGTTTTGCAGCACAGGATTTCTGACGAGAATAGTGACGAGGAGAAAAATAAATAAAAAAAAACCATCAGGTTAATCAAGAAAAAAAAGAGAATGAAAACTTTGTATACTTGAATACGAGAGCGTATATCTACGGCAGGTAATTAAGTCCAACAAAAAAAACTGTAATTGCGATAGTTGAAATTGCAAAAATTCATATCCGGCCAACGATAAGGTTTTTTGTGGACTTTACACTTTTCACTACAAATTAAATGTTATTTAAAAATTAAACATAGTGAAAAAATAATTCGCTAAATGTTTGTAAATATTTCCATACGATCATGAATTTTGATGTGGACAAAAACCGGTACATTTGCGAATCGAAAATGCCATTTATAGCTTTCGGAACTTGATAAAAGCGTTGATACCGGGAAAAAAAGGTGTATTTGCCGGGCAGAGTTATGGAGTATCGTAAAAAAGGAAAACTTTCGTCACATATTGTTTACGATTGTAATAGAAAGCTAATAACACGAGACTCGACACCCGCGACGTTTCAAAAACAGCAAGAGCAAGGATTAGCAAAGTTTCCACTACGTGAGGCTCGCGCTAGACAAGGCAAACTCGGAAAATTTCGTTGGTTTGCTTGGCCAGCCAGTCAGTGAAAGAGGTCGTGGTTCAGGCCAACTACGACGACTTGCCAGCTCGAGAGTTTCACTCGAATCTCTTAGAAATTCTGGACACGTATGCATCGTCTTTCTTTCTTTCGTCCTCGTGTAACTATACATATATGTATATAAGTAAATACTTGCACACACACACACACACAAGTATATTGGACGTTTTTACTCCGCCATAGGACAGTTTTGCTCTACCTTTTCCTGTCTGTCTTTCCCCGCTTGACTCTTTCCACATCCATCTTTATTACCGGTACCATGGAAAATTGGATGGTCGTTCATACGGAAAAATGTATTGCGAAACGTTTCTCCTCGTTTCTTTTTACCCGTTTTTCTCCCCGCACTTTTTTTTTTTTTTTTTTTTTTTTGTAAACTCGTCCCGTTAGTGGAAAATGTCGTCGCTGGGACTTTGATTCAGGTCCTCGAGGCCTGCTTTGCGTCTGACCAGGCCACGGTGAACTGTGGTCCTCCTTCGAGCGCCCCTTTTTCATCTCTTATTTTTTTTCCTCACGTCCTCCCATCCGTCGTTTCTCTCGTTCGCAGTAAGAAATAATAGAACTATATGTCCGTAAAATTGAAACTTTTTTATTCAGTGAAATGAAAGGTGAATTTTATACGAAGCGTATTATAGTCGAGTTAAAAGCGTGAGTATCCTTTTTTTACTCTTGCGTTTATTATACCATTTTTTAATTAACGAAATGTAAAGCGTTTTTTTTTTTTTTTTTTTTTTTTTTTTTCGAAAAACTTTTTTTAACGAGATGAACATTTTTGGATTATGATTTTAAACAGGAATTTTATAAATGTTGCGTTCAAGTATAATGGGGCCGATACGAATGATACGAAATGTGCATCGCAGCCGTGGTACTGGGAGAAAAAAATATAAAAAATAGAAGAAATAATATTGTGCAACGATCAATTAGTCAGATAAACAAATGGAAAGAAGGAAGAAAAAACGAGAAAGCAGAAGAAGAGGCTCGGAGTTTAAGTTTAAGTAGAACTATAATTAATAGTGATCGATTTATGTGCACGCAAGTCCGCAATTAATCTCAGAGAAAAAAAGAGGTCGTAAAGTTTGATAAAATTATTAGGTCGACGAAAAATCGATACGTACACTGATATATATGCATGTTTTATTGCTGTTACCAACGAATAATAAATATCGTAAGTAATTACAGATTGCTAAGCCTAAAAAGCATTGGTGAATATATTAATGAGCATCTCATCGTTAATCACTCTGTCGAATAGAATCAAATAGTCAAACTGCCTAATTGATACGAACGAGCGGACATGAGGATTTTGCAGAATCATCGAAGAGAGCAAAATAAATCAGTGGGAATCAGGGAGGAAAAGGCTCTCTTAAAATTTCGATCACTCAAGTTTTTTTATCGCACTGCCATATTTGCAGACATGTGAATCTAAAACGAGGAATAAAAGTCACACTGGCTCGAATATTTGTCACCCGCGATAATATCACCGAGTACCACCAACTGAATTTCATTAAATTGGATAATTTCAAGTATTCTGATTCTGCGTTCAATTAATAGATACAAATTAATGAATCATTAATTTAATAGATAATTATCAAAATTATGACGAATTAGATGATTTTTGAATGCTAAAAAATGCTGCATTTTTTTGCAAATTTTTTGACTCCCTATCAATCAGTATTTTGATTGTGTTTGAAAATATTTCTGTAGTCAATGGCTATATATCTTTCATTTGATTTTTCCATTGATAATAATGACTGTAACGTTGGGCCAGGTTGATTGGAGGCCGGTTGAGTGACCTCGGTCTGACCTGACCCAGAGAGCGGATGGTTTCGCAAAGCCTCGACAATCTCCGGCAAGCTTCGGTTATACTCGTTCACATTCTGGGGTGGCTCCACTCTCCCAGTCGCTCGATACGCGTAAACGCCTAGTCCCTACTGTCGGCCTGTTTTCTCTCTCGTCTCTCATTCATATACATAACTATACATTACACCAGAGTCAGCTGGCAACGCTTTCACCCAAATAACCACAAGCTTTTCTCATGTTCAAGATCGTCCGACTCTGTTATCCTCGAATCATTTACTCCACATTACTATAACTGACCAATTATTTCATTTCCGTACATCTCTGTTCATTCCAGTATAAAATTCCAACCATTAAACCACCAATAAATATAATAATTATATGATTTTGTTTTCCTTCCTAGAAAAATTCATACTGAATATCATTGCATGCGTTTTCTTGGCTCGAAAAAACATTTTTCGAGCTACTTTTTCATGTATTTAAAATAAATTACTTTGACAACACTAAGCTCGAACGTTTTGGTTTAATCCTAAGTGTCGTTCCTTCATTCATTCCCTGCTTGAGTCTGAGCAATATAAAGACGCGCCTAATAAAAAGCACGAGTAAAACGTCCTAATGTCATCCTTGCCTTTTTACATAATGCAATGACGGTACACGTGCCCACGGTGACGTTTATCGTTAGGCTCGCATATAAATGCCATCGGAGCCACCTGACGCGACTAATGAGACCACAGGGTTATCTCTTCCATCGCGTGTTGTACACCAATTTATCATTACAGTGAAAATACTCTATAGCAAATCGCATTCGCATTTGATGACTGAACATTTATGACAATAATTTCGAGGTAAATGAAAAATTATAGAAAATCATTTCAGAGACGTTGAATTAGTGTAATCTTTTGAGAGAGAAAAAAAAAATTCATTCCATTTTTCAACTTGAATAAAAATTAAAACGATTCCGTATGGAATTATTTCAATGGGTACAAACATTCGTTTCTTCTTAAGATTTTTTGTAACGAAACTTGATCTGGGACTTGTCTGAATATGAGATAGAATTAAAAGCAAATGTAATTTCCTTTAGACTGTGATTACAGGCGAATTGAAATACATCGTTTAAAAGCGTTCATTTTTATGCGATTCTGTAAAATCAATACGTCAGATTAAATATAACGAAATTTATACATGAATTTGAATGAATTATAGTTACGTGGAATTTGCCTTTCGCCTCCATTTATTATTAATCCGTATATTTCAAAATATCGATTTTCTTTTCAATATTCTGATAAAAATGCTGAACTCTCGAAGCAATTTTCATGATATTCACTTCCGAGCAATAAAAAATTTTCCTTCAATGATAATAAAATTGTGAGAGAGTATTATCGATTCCAAAATAGGATAATAAAGAATAAAAACAGCTCCTCTGAATCATTAGAGTTTTTCTCACGGTTATTAATTTTCAAGTTTTATGAACTTCTTGAAAAAAAAAGGCATCTTTACATTTTCGAAGTCATACCATGAGTATCGCGAAGTAAAAATTACAAAAGCTGACTAGTTGAGTGTCTATTTAACTGCAGGATTATCCTTTTTGTGGAACAAAAGGTGGTTAATCATCCTCGCATCGTTCAAGACTACCGGAACTTTAGAACTTTCCATTTAGGTGTTATATCTACTGCCCTTTTTTCCCCATCGTAATCAGACAAGAGGGTGATTTTTTTTTTGCAACGTTGTAAAATTTGCGTTAAAGTATCAGATATACGAGAGGGGTTAGTACAGTATTGTTAATAATTTGCGTTAAGCTGGTATACAGTAGCGAGGGTGAATGTGGAAAGAGAAAATGGGCACTTGTACTTGGCGCAGTGCAATGGGCAACATCAAGTCGTTGTAGAATCCTCAATCCGGTCCAGTTTAGATTAAATTCGTCAGAAGGGTGCGGGCGAAAAGCCGCAGACGCAGGTGAATTACCCACGTTAATTATGCAACTGTTGGCTACAGTTTGAGCACTTGGGGCATTACAGAAGCTGGTTGCTTGCGAAAGGGAAAAATGAAAGAAGAAAAGGAGATGAAGAAGGAAGACGAAAAGAGAGGAAAATATATCTATAAAGAGAGATAGAGAGAGAGAGAGAGAGAGCGCGCAATGTCCACGAGAACCTTAGACTGCGAGCTTAGCTGCGTCATAGCTAAGCGAAAGCGCCTGTGGTCATGAATAATGCAATTTTTGTATCAGCAGTCAGTGGAGGAAAGAAGGATGCTAAGCCATTTGCGCAGAGGAAAGAAAAATCTCTTTTAGCATTTCTTCCTTTTTTTCCCTCCACTGTCTCTGCTTCGCTTCTCTTTCTTCTTCTTATCTTTCTCTTATTTCTCTTCCTCTTTGAGGGAGGCGAGCCAAAGTTCTTGCCAAAAGTGAAAAGAAAAATAAGACTGTTCGTTTATTTCTATGTTTGCCTTTTTACGTATATTAATAAATCAATATGCAGGTTAACGATGATACAAATTATGGTAATTTCTTATTTAAACTTTCGATCATTTTGGCTGGAACGATAGGATGATTTTAAAATGGGATTCATTACCGTAACAATTAATTGAAGTAATCAACTCGTTTGTATCAAGAAACTTTATTCATCTATCAAAATGAAATCTTTTCTTCTTTCCTCATGTAAATTATTCTTATTTTACTCGATACAATTACATGGAATAACAAAAGCAGAAAAATTTATACGAAGAATAAATAAGTTGCGGCTTAAAACGCGATAAAAGCATGTAGCGAAGTATCTCGCATTTTCGTCTTCTTCTAATCTTCTTTTACTCCTGTCCGAGTTGATAGCCTGATATTATTAAAGCATGTTGTATAGGAGAGTATCGGAAATAATGGGGAACCGGCGAAGGCTCACGCGAGCGGGTCTGGCAGTTTCGTTAGAGTAAGGTATCGCAACCGGAAGTATAAGATCGCATAATTCTTTCTCACTCACTCTTCCGCGTCTACGTTCAACCCTTGGAACAAGCTCTATTCTATTTTATGTACAAATGTATTGTACCTTAACTTACAAGGTGTCCAAAAATTCACGTTCAAGCTCTAGTCGTTAGTTACACCCCAACATCCTCGAGAGAAAAGTTTTTCAACACTTTTCTTCTCGATTCGCCTTCTCTGTCGCATTAAGTATTGATGCCTAATAGCCGAAGTAATGCTCTCCGAATGAGCAAAGTAGTAAATGAAGCGTGCAAAATGTAGAGAAACCGACGCTCGGGTTCTGTCTTCCGTGGCTTAAAGGGCAGAACTCAATTTCTTCCAAATTGTCCATGTTTGGGCTATTACTTAATAATTTATATCTCTTTAATGGTGCATAGAGAAATAAACTTACTTTTTCTTATCAGAATTTTTGGACTCTTTAATTTACGAAGGTCTCGCCTGACTTTTGGGACCTCCTGTATTTATATATCTACAAGTGTATGCGTGTGTGGGTGTCTAGGAAGCTTTAAGCCCATGGCAACGAATAGCTACAGTGACCATCGCTCTCGTAGCTAGATGAAAACGGCTATAAATCTTTGCGGGCCTTCTCTGCTACCGGCTACATTCAACCTCCAGCTCCGGTGGCAGCCCTGAAACTCCTCGCTCGCCATGGGTTATCTCGACGCCAGGGTTATCCGGTCATCGCGTTATCCGTCTCGTGGTTTCTATCCCTTATCTCCAGTTTGTTCTCTCTCTCGCTCTCTCTACCTCTCTTTTGTTTTCTCACTCAATCTCTCGTATTGTTGGTTGAGACCGAATCGAGCTAATTGGCTCCCGGCAAGCCAAGCTTTGCAATACGTCCTACCGCGGCCAGCCCTATCCGCGTATATAGACATATTACTAATTTATGTGTGTGCACTTTCGAAACTAAATCGCGACAAAGCCGTACGTGATTTTTTACTATTTTTGTGTATCGAATTCTGGTGCAGAAAAATCTCGTCATAAAGATGATGAACAATTAACGTTGATTTTTTTCAAAAATGAATGTCATTGCCAAATATATGGAAGGTTTGATTTATATTCTTAAGGACGAGCCGTGGAGTGACGTAACATTACAACTATAGATAATGCTGTCATTTCGTTAGTTTAAACTGTTGACTTACGCCTCTATTTTTTATCTATTTTTTTTTTTTAAATAAATATAACTGTATTTTTTATTCGGAATTATACGAAGAAACCCACGTTGATTTACGTAAATGCTATGCAATTTTTTCACCGTTCCAATTTACGGTTGTACATTCATAAATTTATATGTTTCCAAGAAGCTTTGAATTCCGTATTGTTGACACAAGATAATAGCAAAACACATACGTATATGTAAATAGTACAATTATTTTTACTGCTCCAAATGCATTTTCTTTCAGTCGAACCCCAATTAATTTCTGCATTGATGTTATCAGAGAGTCGTTCGAGTAACGAGAGCTTATCGATTGTTGTTTCAACAATCATTTCTCATGAATCAATTCCTTACACGCTCTATTAAAAAAAGAAAAAGAAAAAACAACTCCCAATTACGGTTATTTGCGTAATAGTCTGAAAAATTGCACAGGATTTTACGTTGACGGAAAATTATATTAAACTTATTTTGATTGAATTGTTTATGTTGCAATTTTATCTCTACGACAATGGGATTGCGTAGAGTGACGATTACTATAAAAAGGATTGTTTATATGGGAAAGTTCAGTGAAATTGTTGTCTACGGAATATTCAAATGAATGCAGCAGCGTCTATGGGCGCCGTTCGTGTCAGAAACTTGTAAGTCCTTTACATGTCTTGAAATTTGTTACAAAGTGTTACGTAACTTTTTGAGCGTATATATAGCAGCAATATTGTACGATACAATTTATACGAGTTCCTCCATTATTTTGTTTGTATAATAATTAAACGTGATACAGCAAGATCGTAGTTGTGAATCGATTACGAAAGTACTTGGGATCTCGCTCGACGTGTACAACAAGCTATATCCCGCTCACATCCTTAATTCGATATTTCCCTTGAAGATGCCTATAACTGCAAATACAGAGTATAGAGCAAACGAGACCTCAGGTATCCCCATTCCCCCTTCGTCCGGCCCTTTTCCGTACCCGCAACAATTCCTATCTCTCTCTTCCGCTCAACAATTCCTCTTACCCTCCCTTCCCACGATCCTTTCCCCCTCCTTACCCTCCAAAAACCTCTTCCTTTTACCCGGACGCACCGGAGCCACCGGAGCCACCGGATTTACTGGCTCTCGTTTGCATAATATTGGTTTTGCATTTAACCCGAGATTAAGATTGCCAGAAGATTAACGAGAACGCGCCAGCAGCCCCACAGGACCGGAAGTACGCTCGAAGAAAGACTTTCAAACGTGCGAGTAAAAGAAGAATAAGAGATGCAAAGAACTTTTGGAATAACTTTGATTTTCAAGACATTTGAATACACCCAAGACCATCTAGTCAATTGTTTTATGTTTTAAACACATTTATTCTTTTAAAGAAAATTTGTCAAAAGAGTCGAAATGATTTCAGAAATATTGAGTTAACCCACGTGATGTATCCGAGTGGAAGCAGCTAAGCGGGATATGGTGGGGACTTTGAATTGCGACTCGGGGCGAATTACGTGCTCGCTTTGCTAGAATCCGCAGGGAGTTGAATAAAAAATTCATTTAATCAAAAGGTCGGTAAGTACTTCACACACAGATATATATTTGAAAGGCCCTACCTCGAGGATGTGCATTATATTATATATTAATTACGACGCAAGAGTGTCGTATGCTCGGAGCAATTAAGAATATACTAGATGTTCGGATATACCAGATGTTTAAAACATATTCCAAATTAAGATTACAACTGAAAACGACAACGACTTTTTACTTGTTTGCTATTTAATGTGACAGAATGAGTAGGCACGTTGCAAGGATTATTTAAATTTAAAAACCCGACTATTTATTTCAACAAAATACAAGATTGAAAACTTTTTAGAACAGTTGATGACACTGATGGCCAGAAGTTATTGTAAAATCAGCTAAAAGGTCGTTTGAAAATTTGATTAGTCGACGTTCGGGTTTTCGTTTTATTATATAAACATGTGATATTAATATTTACGAAATATACGTAATTTTCGACCTCTTAGAAATTGCACGAGCTCTCCCAAGCGTATAGGTTGATGATTTGCTGGAAAACTTGCCAAAGTAAAATGCCAAAACGAGACTCAATTCAGCGAGAGGAAGCCTCGAAAATATAATCTGTCAACTACCGTTCATCGGAGAGAGTCTGGCACTTTGCCAGAAGATTATCGTTAACCAGAGATAGAGGACATGGACCAGCGAAACTTTCGTGGAAAAGAGTCTAGTCGCAAATGAGGCGAAAGAAATGGCTTCGCTTTCTCTTCCACTATGAGAGAGTCTTCTTCTCGTAAAAAAGATCAACTTTTCTTTGGCAGATTTTTTTTTAATCGATCGATCACTCAACGCATGTATTTCTCATTGATTCATGGTTGGAATATGATTCGAGGTCAATAATGTTTATTTAATAGCCGTCTTTTTGTTATATTTTTTTTATAGTAGCAGAGCGGATTTATGCTATGGATGGAAATGAAGCAACTTGAGGATCAAAGTGTACCAAAGGGCGACGGGGTGACTAATGGCATTGAACTGTGGAGAAGCCACGTGATCATTAAACCAACGAGGCTCGGTGGTGGGCCATTACGATGCGAGGATTTCATTGGAAAACCAGAAGCACTTCGATATATGACGAAAGTAGTACGAGGGAGGAAGGGTGGATTCCATAATTATCACATACCACAGAGGCTACGAGAAGTTATGCTAGGCTCGTGCGTATACACACGATATCTCTTGAACACTTGGTGCAGAGATATCACGATATCGGATACAAGCGTGACACCGGTTTCTCCATAGCATTCCGATGTCTCTTAACCCCCTCCCCCTCAGCCCCTTTCGCGGTGTACCAGGTGGCTTTTGAGGTTTCCATGATTGCGGTAGTCGTACGACCACCTCCATGATCCTTCACTCTCCAGATGAAGCAGACGTTGTTTCGAATGCAATCAGTTTCCCCTAGTTGCTCTCTGCCATGCATATATACCACTCATTTAATCATTCTCTATTATCCTAAGTCATCCTAATCTTGCTATAAAATTAATTTTCTCTCCACCGGTTGTCATTTTGATAGATTTGAGATTGAGCTTACATGTGAATTTCGTTGCTAACTGTGGCTTTCATTATTGATCATCTGGAAATGTCTGGAAATGTTTAAATATCAATCGCTTATTCGGTCGTGAAAATGATTTGGATTTATATTATTTTTTTTTTTTTTTATCATCGCCGTTCGAAGTGAATTCTTAGTGAATAAAAACTGGTAAAAAGCGAAGAATTGCGGAGCACTAATTAATGAAAACGTTGAAAGGATCCTTAACGGAGCAATTTAAAGTGTCGAAAAGCTTGTTTCCTAAACAATTGGCAATATTTTAGCCTCAAAGTTGAAGTTGCTAGCTCGGTAATCATCAGTTTCTTCGTGAATTATTTCATGAAATTCAACAACTTCCTCCTTATTGATCATGATAATTGAATCGTTGCGGGAAATTGAGCGTCAAGAGGATAATTATATCGAAAGAGGGCGGAGTTTTGGTGGGTGCAAGATGAAGGAAAGAACGGGCAAAAGTTAAAATCTATCGGTACTCGTTGAGTGAGAAATTGCGAGAAGTGGATCCCGAGGTTGAGCTGAAACGCTTGGTATAGGTTAGGTTCAACAAGACGAAAGGGTTGCCGCGAGAAGTTGGACGATTTTGTAAGAATTTCTGCGAATAATGGAGCCAACCACGCCATCCGAAGAGGGCGAAAAATAAGAGCGAGAGAAAGAGAGAGATAGGAATAGAATCTCTCTTGGTGAGGAACCCCCTCAGTGAAACTACCGAACGTCACGCAAGTGTACCCTCTTCTTGAATCAGGACGAATAAAACATTATAGTGCCCATACTCTTTTCTACATGCATTGCCGTACCCCTTTTCTCTCTCATTCTGTCTTTCCTTCTATATATAATCTGCCTCTTTCTCCCTCACCTTTTCCTTTCATTCTGTTTTTTTTCCTTTTAACTCTCTTTTTCTCGTATTTCGCAATGACAGCGAAATAGGACGTCCACTACATTCCTCTCACATAAACTTGTGCTTCTTTTTTCCTTCTACTTTCTGTTCGCTAACATCACTTTTCCAATCTCATCTTTCTCAGTGCGCTGCTTTCTTCAATTCAACTAACGGTACCAAGCACTCCATCTTCTCGGACTCGAACATATACGTAGTACATGTGCGTTATTCAACAAAGAAACACACGAAGAACCAAAAGAGTCTTATGCACCAGACACAAGATGGCGCTTTTTTTCAATGCTTTGTCACTCTCCCTCGTGCTCATTTCTCCCTTTTTTCTTTTTTACTCTCCTCTCGCTCTCTCTCTCTCTCTCTCTCTCTCTCCGTCTCTTTCTCACCGTCTTTCCTTCTGTACTTTCTGCAATTTGGACTCGCCCTTCTCGCAACTTGCTACGCTGACGGATTATCCACGGCGACGTCTGCTCCCTCTGCATTTTTACAAGGGGCACTCTTATTTGTTTTTACGTTTTTTTTTTTTACATTTCCTTTTTCATCCCTTTGTTCACCCTTCTACTGTTTTCCATTACCACTTTCGCCAGTTTCTGGCTTTTTTGCCCCCTTTGTTCAACCCACTTGGATCCCTTGAGGGCCTCTACCTCGTGACCTTTAGGAAAGAACTTGAGAAAATTTGTTGTAAGAGCATGCAATGGGATTAAAACCGAGCGAAATCGTTACGAAATCATTTTGCATGGTTGACGTATTATTTAAGATGAAATAAAAGTTCCTACGATGACGATGAATTGTTATAGAAAACTTTGGCATCGTTTTTGCATAAAGTTACATTTTTTATTCGTACCTATATAACACGCTCTAACGTATTGCTGTTGGTACATCCATCAAAGTTTTAATATTTTGACAAGAATATTAATGGTCATCTTACTTTCATCGAAAGGACAGGAAGCTTACAAGTATTCTTCGCTCCCGATTGCAAACTTATGAATAATTAAGTACTCCATGACCCACATTCCCCATCAGCTATTTCCCACGCAATCAATTGGACCTGCCACCAGTTCCGGCTTTCTTCTTTTTATACAACTTTTAACAAAATTAATCAAAAGCTGCACCCTCCAATGAATAAGATTAAGCTTCTTATTTCTTGCATTCATACTCACTCGACGCTCTTTGCATCTGTATGATTAAAATGCTTTTATTAATTCAAGCATGCCTTCAATTCGAAACTTTGTATTTCGAGCCACGATTTTGCAGAAAAAAAAAACTATGTTCACGTAAAGGTTTCATTTCAAAGACGAGATTGAAGACACGTTTCAGTTATCCACAAACTGAATTCTTCACCACTTTTCTTTAATTCAGAAGGTTCGTATTTTTAGCTATCCATGATCACTCACCAATTTAATTCCTAAACGTAATTATCGGCGTATCATTTTTTCTTAAATTGATTTCATGTATCTCTGTTCATCGTTGGCCCTACAATATACCATCATTTTTGTCTTTAATATTTCGGTTGGAGTTTCGCAAACTCTCTACAATTTCGTAAATGCACATTCATGACTACCGAAACCTTGACCAGTTGCAGCTTTGCTCGAATTAATTTCCGACGAAACTTGGTGGATCGAGATTTAATTATTGTCGAAAGGCAGGATATGAACAGTAAGATCTCGGGCATTTCCGAGGAATCTCTGGGTAATCCAAGGATATATATGGCGAGGAATACATTTCCGTGTCATAACATTGAAACACTCCTACCGCGGTATACACCGTATACAGAGGTTTCCTATGAGCTCCATTAATATATTCGTTACGTTGTGAAACAACGGCACATTCAACTTTGAACGCCGCGGGCTTGGTCCAAACCACGACAAGTATTACGAAAATTGCAATTACATAAGTTTTATATATTCGATTGTCATGCGGAAAGTGTTTTAACGAATCCCGACAAACGTAACTCGTCAGGTCATAATATTGTTTGTTACGCTGTTGAAAATGGTCTAAAGGCGTTATGTTGTGAAACGTCATTTAAGAACGAACAAAAAACAAATTCGCTTCCAATTAAAATAAATTTGTTGAAACTTCTATTAAATATATCAGTCGAAATTTGATTCAGTGACAAAAATAACCGAATATTCTGTGTCATATGAATTATCTTCAGTTGACAATATCTGAGACCGTATAGGAACCAAATTTCCAGCTCTTCAACAAAATAAGTTTTTCAGTGTTGAGATTGATTGATCAGTTTTATTTGCTTTAGCAAAAATAAGTTTGGGGTAATGGAAAGAGAAAGGTAGAGAGTGCATATGAGAACTACAAAGACGTTCCTAGAATCTCTCGTTCCAGGAGGAGCAGATCCAAGTTGATGCTGAGTTAACAAAAGACAATATAACCCAGCCAGGCGGAATGAAGACGTACACGACGTTGTTACACCATGCGCACTTACCTGTCCGTAGAGTTTCTTAGCCATAGCACAATGGCAACAAACTTTCATCACTCTCTCTCGCTCTCTCTCTCGCTTTTCTTGCTTTTCTCAACAAAACACGTTGGTGTTATATGTTCGTGTATATTCTATTTTACAGGAAGGTTTCTGGTGCTCGCGGAAGACCCAGAGGCTCTCATGTATCCATGAACCATCGTTCTCCAGGCAGTGTGCAACCTACTCGTTTGCCCACCTTCGGTCTAACCCTTAGGATTTATGTCAGGGTGTGCAGACGCTGGCATATCTTTCGCAGTGCCTTCTGGCTTGTCTACTCTCTTTTCTCATACATCCATTCTGCGTCCACCTTTCGTATTTTTCACTTTTTTACCTACAGCTGTCTTTTATTCTCTGTTTCTCTGCAAGCAAACCTTTAGCTTCGAACTTTTTCTTAAATTACTCAAGTGGAGCCAGAAAAAAATGTAGACTCGAGGCACCATCCGTTTCTTCGAGCATACAATACATGTGTGCAACAAATATATTTGACCCAGGTACCTTTTGTTCTACGTCTGCGATGAAACAACGCCTTAACACACGTTGGTCTACGTTTCATGACGAAAGGGAACATCAAACGACGAGAGCTTGTGTTTGCAGTCAACACTTTGTCGACCGAGTATTTTGCAAAGATGCTGGGTGTACGTCTTTCAAGGAAAAAAAAGAGAGCAAGGAAGAAAAAAAGCAAAAGGGAGAGAGAGAGGGGGGGCAGACTCGAACGACCCTTTAATCTCATTTCCCAAAGATTCTACTAAGCTCAAGGCAAAGCCCGCCACTTCCGGTTATAAGCGTTTCGATGTTCTCGTTAAGCTTGACTTCCGCCATTGAGAGTCGCTTGCTTCTAAAACGAGTCCTCGGCGAATAGCCATTACGAGACACCTTACACGCCGTACCAAAATGACGCTTTGAGAAAGTTAGAGGTTATGTGGTGCCGTTTATGATCTCATTCACCAAGTCCGAACATGAAAGTTAAGATGGGAGAGTGGAGTAGGCAAAAATTGTTCACGGATCGGCTTATCTTTTTTTTATTTTTTTCACCGAGCAGTAATGACTTCATTGATATTTCAAGAGGGAAGGGGAATTTATCGACGTTCCGAAGTAACCCGGAAACGAAAGAATCAGAGCTGAATAGGGAACGGAGGAGAAATGGGAATTCCGTTATATGCTTGCTCGAGTTCGGTAGGGTTTGAAGCTTTGCTCGAATTATTAAGCATTGTACGACATATATATCGGGAAGTATGGTCTGCAGAATAGGTTGTATGCCGTTCTCTCGAAAGTACACATATATAGTGAAAAGTGAGGCTATAGGATCTTTGGAGAATGCCCTCGGGTAGGCCAAGTGACTCCCTTGGGAATGGCCGAAGCTCTCGTCACGTGGCAGAGAGAGCAAGAGAAAGGGCGGGAGGGAGAGAGCGGAGGTCGAGAATCGTGGTGAATGGTCTCTCGCGACGGAGCCGGAACGTCCGTCCTGGACCTGTAAAATCCAATGGGGATTCAGCCGTCCGGCAAAGGTTTCCTTTTGTCCGTGTCTATATACCAATCTAGAGGAAGAGCGAGGAACGAACAAGCATGGAAAGGGAAAGAGAAAAACAGAATGAGGGTGAGCGAGGGAGAAGAGAGGCGAATCCAACTTTATAATTCACCTCGCGTATAGCTCGGATCTCCGCTTGGTCTCTCTCGTTTGCCGTTTCTCCTTGCACGCTCGATGGAAATCCTTCCTATACATACCTAAAACCCCTTCAATCCTTGCCTCATCCTACTACCGCGAAAAGCCATTCTTTCCTGCAGGATTCAGCGTCCTCTTCAATGTTCTTTCTCATTCTCTCTCCCTCTCTTATTCCTTCTTGAATCTTCAAACCCACGAGCCTCGAACTTTCTTCACGAAAATCGCACCAACGAAAATTCTACCTTGAGTTCGATATCAACCTTCAAACGCCCGTCTCAAAAGGAGCAAGTAGCAATTGGCCGAAAAGGATTTTGGTTCTTGGTACTTGTTTTCATATGACTTCAGGATTCGATCTCAAATTGGACTTCGTGTTTTTTAACCTTCTGCTATTGCCCTCGAAAACGATCAAGTTTCATGAGCAGGTTTCATCCATAGATGCTGCCGTTACAAACGTTTTTATCGCTTTAAAAACTCAACCGACCTTCGTTGTCTCGTAAAAGCTGTTGATACAGAATTTTAACGCGCTCGTGTCACCGACTTTTTTCTTTTCCTACTCCCGGGAAATATCATCAATTACGATGTTCAAAGTCGCTCGAACGTTGGCCCACGTCGCTAAGTTTTTCGACCCATCTTTATCCTCAGTCTCGTCTTAAATCATCGTAAACCTCGTTGTTTATGTAAATCTTTTTGTTTTACCGTGTAAATACGTAATGAGTCGACGAGAACGACCATTACTCGAACTTCTATCACGTTTTCGTAAAGCTTCAATGAAGAAAATAAAACGTTAATTGGTTAGCATCATCAAAAACTCTTTGAAGAAAAATAACTTTTCACTGAGTATTTGATGACGAGTAGATGATGACATCGCTATGCGGTCACCCAACCAAGTATTGACCTCTAAAGATATTCTCTCTTTTTCATCCTCGAGAAAACATCATCAAGAGATGAACAGTATTGGAAGAATAAAAAATACGAGAAAAGCAAGGAATTGTGTTAAATCCTAAAAAAAAATACGTATTCACATATGTGACTATGAAAACAAATAATACTTTACGTCGGATGGATGAATGGGTCACATGACGTGCCCAAATTTATTAGTTTTCAGAGTATAAACTCGAGGCAGGTTATCCATGTATGTACAGATTTATATATATTCACTAACACTCTTTATTTTTATCACAATCTTTACGTCTTCGCATTAGGTGGCGCTCGAGTTTTCTGAGTAGTGTCAGCGATATACTCATGGCTGGAGCGCAGAGGCCCGTATAATCTGTCCTTCCCTTCTATTGTACTAAATTCAACTTTATCAGTTGATGCGGGTTCGTAAAACGCCTTGACTCCAGATTAAATTTAACACGTTTATAGTCCTTGAGAGTAAAACAATTAATCTTATTAAATCTAATTAACATTTTATTAATTGCACAAAACCTGCCTGACTTTATGAATATTAAAAATATTGTCAAATCCGGTGAAGCCATGAAAAATGAAAAGGCTAAACACTTTTCTCAAGCAAACGTATTTTTCAATGTTTTTCCTGCAGATAAGTCATTTGTAAAAAAAAAAAAGAAAAAACTTTCGCTTCATTTATCGTTCAAAGTGACAAAGTCAGTGATGGAATGGTTAAGAGGTCGACGATCTTGAAAAAATGATAACAAAAGAGAAAGTTTTTGTACACGAGTCTCTAAATTGTAAGACGATTGATGTTGACTTTTTACCTCCCTCGAACCTCGTTTTTTCTCTCCATCTTTCGTTCTTGACTTCGAAAGATCGATCGGTGTCGTTGAATACGATTCAACGGTATTTCGACGAGATCTTCGTTCTCCAATGCCTCTGGCAAATCTTTAACGTTATCTCTCCACCACCCACGATCCTCCATCTACTTATATATATGGGTCAGAATTGTTGGCTCACGTGTCTTCTTCTTCTCCGCAACCCTTTTCCCCATTCCCTACTCTCTCGTGGCTTTTCTCTTCTTGAGCGTGAATATCTTGTATATATATTCTCTGCTATGTGCAGAAATTTTCGTGGCAAAACTATAGATTTTCGATATCAAGGTTGGCACACTTGTGTCATGAGAATGCTGCTTGTGAAAATTTTCGAATTGTTCGTTCTCTCGGACTTCGTGAACGCAGATATATATATATATATTGATATCATAAAAGAGTACGTCCCATCGTGGTGCCCTCAAGCTTTGGTTATCTCTATGGTATCACACCATGTATACATACGCAGCGGATATCTAATCTGTATATACACATGTATGCATGCATATAGTATATGCTCTCTACATCGATATCGTTGTTGATAAGAGTGGTAAAGGAGAAACGGTTCGGCACATCGTGATCACAAAAGACCCTAGTGTTTGTAGATCCTCTACGATATAGAATTGATCCTTTTTTATCTTCTTTTTGCTGACACTTGTTCTCACAATGTTGTTCGAACACTTGTTTGAAAATGTGTGACGTTAATAGACAGATAGATGCCTGATGAATGTAGTGAAATTACCAACATATAATATTTCTTTTATTAGAAAAAATTATTCGGAATTTTTGACCATTTTGAAGGGTCGAAGCTGCAAAAGAAGAAAAGATCATGAACGAGGGGTGAATTGTTGCTTGAGAAATAAATCGCAGGATTTACGACTTGTTTCCCAAACCGTGACCACCACGAACAACGACGATGAATTTTACGAAATTCCGTTAGCGTTGAATGACCAACCGTAAACAGATATACTATGACAAGAATCGAGCCTTCCTATATATCTTTGGCATTTTCGAAGTTGTATACAATCCTCTGTGCACTAGTGAACATCTCGTACTTCGAGGAAAGTGCCCAAACGTAAGTGCATAAAAGATCTTTCGTAACTGAAGCAACACACAAAAAGAAAGAGAGCAAGAGAGAGATATCGTGTCTGTGTAAAACTGCTACTGAAACATTTTTACTGACATGTACACACAGGGGTTGAAATGGTACCCTATATACTTTAACGTCGAAGCTCCAAGTGCTGTTGTATTCGTCGATAAATCGAGGGTGGGTTTCTTCACGTACCAGGTCACCGAGGAACCATTTTAGGATCGCATTCCCGACTATTTTCGTTCTAAAACTATCCATAAAAATGTCGTTATCAAGAGCATCTACTGGTTCGAAGATAATAAGTTTTTCACAATACACCATCTATGAGCGACGACGGATCGATTTTTTTGGCGGTTTATTCGAATAGCAAATTGAGCAATATTTGTTTCCTTGTCTCATCACTTATCCTTTGTTTCTCTATCTGTTCTCCGAGAATTGAGAGCTTTTGTAGCTTTGATCGTTGACCGGAAGCGAAAAGTATAATATAGATATAGAGAGGAGGGAAAATTCGCATACTTAATACCTATATATGTGGATCCATGGGGATGGAAGCAACTTTGAGAATTCAGCAACGTCCAACGGTCGAAACAGGAAAGCTCGAGACGAATTGAATTCGACAATCAGTGTCGTAACTTTATCGTCCTTGATATACATCTATCTAAATGCAACTCTAGCAATTAATCGACTCCTTAATTAAGATTGTAACTGTGTCGGATGGTCGGACTCGACCTGGCCAGTGTTCTAAGCGATTATGCAAATTGACGGGGCAAGTTGCGAGACAGGTACAAGTTGGAATTCAGGGACACGATACCTTCTTCGGTTAGATAATATATACCTCGGCTTTATACATACATAGCTATATATACGTTTTCGTGTCATTGTATAATCTGTAAAGCATGCTATGACTAAGTTTTCGATCGTGAAAGAAGATACCAAATGTCGATTGATGTCGTTGAATCAAATATTTTCTTTGTACTTGTAACTAAAAGAAAATGGATGAAGAAAAAGGAAAGATGAGAAGATTGAGAGTGAAATATGAGGATCGGAATACGTAAGTCAGGATTTATGACAATACCAGGAGAGATGACACACCGACGAATAATAGATGCTTCGAACGATACAACAATTTGGGATGAAAAAATGTAACAAGTGAAGAGAAAACATGCAACAAAAAGTTTTTAAGTTTAAATTTAACGCCAGGCAAGTAATGTATTTACTTTTTTTTCCGCGTCAATTCTTTTGTCCTCTTCGCTTATCTCGAAATCATTCCAAGTTCTTACATCAAGAAAAACGTTTTCATGGAAGATTTTACTGGAAGAATTATGAGAATTTCTCCCTCTTCATTTTTCAATTTTTATGTTTTTTCGCATACGTATCAGCGCTCAAAGTCGGTAATTCTAGTTTCCCATAATATCTGGTGAATGATGCATCGTAGCAAAAAGTACAAAAGTACTTTTCTTATATAGGATTCATCAACTCTATTGATTGTTTGTGTAATTTTTGGAATATTCTACGCGTGTAAACTTATTCGTATACACAAAAATGATGGAGGAACGTGACAAACAGGGAAAAAAGAAAGTGCAATGAAAAGTGAGGGATGAATGTATCCGAAGATGCGTCGTATGCATGTGTGGATCGATGAAACCCGGAGGACTGCAAAAGTCTCTGTAGCATGAGAGCTTTAGAAAGCTCACTGAGCAAAAGAATATTAACTGTATATAACTGCGTTCGTTCGCTAAGATTTGTAGGCTTCGAAGGGTAAGAAAAAAAATGGAGAATGGGTAAAGGGTGAATAGAAAGGGGATGCACTTAAAATCCGGTATAAGCACTCGGAAAGATTCCTTTGTAGAGGCAGGAATATCCCCTACGTGACTGCGCTTTATGTTACCCTCGGATTTCGCCTTAGGGATGAACAAAACTACTTGAAAAAAACGTCTCCAACGCGTTTCGTATATCTGTCTTCCAAGCATATATGTTGGTCCAACGATATATCAATTTTTACTGTTTTTTCAAAGTATTGGTATATTGTTATTGTTATTATGAGACTGAAATTCTCTTGACTTCCAGGGAAACTATGAAGTGATGTAAAAAAAAAAAAAAAAAAATTCAACAGGCAAAGCTTTGCTCTAAAAACAAATCATTCTTCTATAAATTGCTTTCGTAAGAATGAATAGAAAAATAAAAATAACAATGGACTGATGATTTTTTGTTTGTTTGACATACACCATAGGGGTTAATCACAATTGGTGCATCTCTCTCGTTGAATAGTTCACTCTTTTCTAGCTGCGAAAATCGATTTACCAGGACAATACCGAGCGTGGTCCAAACAAACTCTGGTCGTTTACCGCTTGCGGCTATAAATATATATACAGATATAAAGGGGAGCATGCACCAAAGATAGGGAAAGAAAAAGCAAAGTTGGGAGTACGCTTTGGTCTTGTAGTGAAAAAAGTGTTGACATCGAAATTCGTATGAGGTCGCTGGCAAATAATCGCAACCATCCTATCCCAACAACTCCACAACTTTCCATCCTTCTCCCCGTCACTGGCACACTTTGGAGCGTGAACTTTGGCACGTACGTCGATATCACGCTCCGAGACCTTATCCTATCGTCCTCATCCTCGTCTTCGTCGTTCTCGAGAGCCCAATTGCCCCGAGGAAAATTCTCTCACGACTTTTCGCCCACCAACAATTCCAAGCGGCTCACTCCGCGGAAACCTTATCGACAATTGGCCCGCGAGAGACATCACGATCTCACATTCCAGAAGAAAAATATTGTAGAGGTAAATAAAAGTCTGTGTATTCATGTATTTATTTATTTATTGCTGGCGATAGAGAATATAAAGGGAGATTTGAAAAAATGCATTAAAAATGAAAAAAAAAAAATATATTATCCGTTATTAATGTTAATATTAATAATTGAAATTATACGTAATTATACTACGATGAAGACTATGGCCGTTCAATTATTCCTGAAAATCTACATTTCTCTTTTTTTGTCTTATAAAAAGACGAAGAATCATAGACTTTTTTCAATAATTTTTCTTCTTCTCTTTATGCGATTGACATCAAGACATCCGCGCGTCAGTTGAGAAACGATGAACCTCGGCAGAGGTTGCGGGTCTCAAAGACTTCCGGCTCCGCGTTGGAGGAAAATAGAGGCGAAGGTAGAGGAAAGAGAGAAAGCTCTTAACAATGGAAACTTTTCGGGGCAACCGAAGCGGCTGAAGCATGAGCATCGCCCCCTGCTGCCTTACAAATCTTTGCTACCTTTCTACCAACTAAGGAACAGTACAAAACTGAGATTACGAAGAAACTGCAACGAGCCTTGAACCATCCAAAGATGTTCGCCTCGTCATTGTAGTATATATTTGTACCAAGAAAAGTGGTGAATCTTGGCTTTCAAACGTTTTCCATAGCTTCTCAAATATACGTCTTTTCCGATCCGAAGCGACTGAAACTTTTTGCCTTTCTGTTCAATCGAATTAACATCACAAGAAAAGAACAACATAAACAATTGAATTAAGCAAAAAAGATTTGTGACACGCACTTTCTATTTAATTGACAAGCAGGACACAGTGTTCATTAACTTATTGCGATTGTAAATAATTGTGGAGTACGAAACACGTAGAATAATTTAATTGACCAAAGCGTATGATCCCTTAGATCATTCTCATAAAATGAATTCTCGGAAGTATATGGTGTATTTTCTCAACCCAGAAAGAATTTTTTTTTTTTTTTTTTTTTTTTTTTTTAAAGGATTCGTGGAAATTGGCTCAACATGAAGGTTTCTACTTCAACGTGGGATTGCTCATGCATAAACATGCTCGTTGAAAGCTTTTTCATTCGCGTGCGACCATGCGCGCAGTTAATCATTAAATGTGGCTTTGGATCTTTTAGTGACATCAACGAGAATCACTAAAAACGTTTACGGAAAAAAGCGCTTTGTGCTAGTAGAGATATTGTCGTTACACACCATGACAAAATCACTTCGGAGAGCGGCTAAAAAGAGGAATGAAAAGTTTTATAAACTTTTTAAATAAATATACTACGCATGCGTACACGAATCTTCGTTAGAAAAGGTTTTGACCGCATAATAGAATTCTCTCTCTCTCTCTCTCTCGGTTGGTCCAACGGTAAGAACAAAACCAGGCAAAGGGAATGTGTGCAGTCTGCATGAGTTTTCGTTGCGGTTAAGAGGTTGCAGAGCTTCAAGAGAGCTAGAAATTTATGCACCTGGTGAATAAACAACCGACCCGAAGATGTAGACCCGCAGATATATTCCTCTACACAAAAAGAAAAAGTCCGAGGGAGAGGAAAACGAAGGATGTATAACAAACATTCTTGAATGAAGCAAGAGGACAGCAAAGAGAATTGCTCTGGTCCTGATGTCGTCACGAATGTAAACATTTCGCAAGTAAACATTGTTGACATACTACGAGTAGGTAACATCGCAAGGAACACGGTTAGCAGAGGAGTCTCGGACCATGCTCTTTTATGCCAGCAAAATTTTATCTTCGGTATCATCCAACGCTAACAGTTTTCATCAGTTATCTAATTATGTTTCATAATAAAACGTTGGTGTATAAGACAAAAGTTCCAATTCAATATTTAACATATCTTCGCAACATTACCAATGGATATAGAAAAATTGTTGTAAAAGGAATATTCCAGCTGTATGAAATACTCATTTTTCCATTCGATCCATACATTGAAATTCGTATTATTTGGCATTCATTAGTCGCCTAATTAAGAAAATAACTTTGCAGGTGAAAGTATGAGTTGATCATTTGATTTTGTGAAGTTACTTCGAATCGAACACATGTAATTCTCTTCTCTAGACTTATCAATTAAAAATTCTCACTTCTAGTAAATTTATTTTGTGGATAATGCCTCCACGAGGAACGATACGAAATCGTACGTATTTCATTTGAGCTGGAGGGTGAATACGTGAATGAGATTGATAACAATGAGCATTGAATTACTCCATGAGAGTTAATTAAATTATACATTCATTTATATCGCTGTATATGAGGCGATATTTTATTTGGTTATATTACTACAAATTCTCATATCCCTGGACTAAAAACTGTTTACCCTTTTCACCATCAGTTGAAATAACAACGCTCTACCAAAATATCCAGTTGATGTAAAATTCAGTATATTATTATGGCCTTCTATTTCCTTCACCATAACGTAACTTTTCCGAATTCTGTTTCTCGCTAGGAACGTGCATAATTAAGAACCCTGAAAACCTTCCGATAATTGATGCAATAACTATTGCTGCTTCGTTACGACTTAACACAAAATGAAATTCAGGTTACAAGTTCGTTCGAACTATGCTCAAGAAATAATGGACGAGTTTAGAAACAAAAAAAAACCATTGTTTTACTCGTGTCAATTTAAACATTATTAAAACCGTTTGAATCGTCTCTTCTGTTTTTATTTATCAGTTAGATTTTCAATTGTAAAATAATAATATACAATAAGAGTTTACTGAAAATAAAAGTTTTTCTGCGGAAAATAAATGACACCCTGAATGAGTGGTCATTTGCTTTTATAATTTTTATGATGATTTATTATTATGATTACTAAATACTTTGGTGGATATCAAGATTTACAATAAAAAAATACACTTCGTACTTAATTTATGTGCATATATACATGCAGACATATATTTAATGCTGCTATGTACCCACTGCGTGGCATAAAGAAAAATGAACGAAGCACACGCGAGACAATTTTCCATGTGCCTCGTTCGAGGCAAAGTACCATACAGATACAAATGCATACATATATATATATATATATATATTGGAATGAATATCGACTCGTAAGAGACGCTACTAACTTGTCCTAGATGGTTACGCCTGTGGACGATGACACAATGGTATAGCTCCTATTTCGCGAAGAGTAAAAGTCGCAAAAGCAGCCCAAGTCTGACGACGACGTTGCTACGCTAATCCCAAGCACACGAGCTATAAACGAGGTCGAGAATTCTTCGTGTTTTTTTTTTTTTTTTTTTTTTTCCTCCCTTTTCAAGATAAAAGTAGTACGTACACACTTGTACGTTGTTCCGAATCGTCCAGAAACACTGCAGGCTCGTTTTGCTTTATAAGTATACTCTTAAATTATATTATACGATATAAACGTAGTTTTACAATTATGGACATACTGGACTATACAGAACCATCAATAAAAAATTTCATCACCATTCAAATTCATCTTTTATTGAATTGCATTCTAAAAGCTGGAATAACATTTTTTTTTTTTGGGTGTTTGAGCTATATTTTTTCTCATAATGAAAACAGTGCACGTTGAAGTTTTACCATAAGTATATTATAATAAAGGTACTTTTGCAATACTCCATCGATCCTGTTTGAATTTAATGAATCTACCAATTCTAACAATTTCAACAAAAAATAAGAAACTCTATTAAAAATTGAACCAACACTTCAGTTAGTTATTCGTAAATTATGTCCAGGAACATCAACAAAAGAAAATAGTTGGACACAAAAATAGTGTAACGCATGGATTTGAATCGTGTGCAGGTAGCACTGCGTCGATATGAGTGAAAGGTAGAGCATAACGAGCTTACATAATATACATATAGGCGCGTACGAATGTCGTTAGAAGGATCACACGAGGGAGATATTGCAAGAGGACCAAGAGGCGTCGTACAGCCCGTGGAGAGGCTTAATTCGGGGCAAATCTGTCCGTGACACTTGCAAATTAGCACGAAAACCCTCCTACTATTTCCACACCCCTCTCTACCTCTCATGCACCCTTGCTCCAGGCTCTCATCCTCTCATCCCTTTCGTGCCGTAGTCGTATAGCATTCGGCTGGCAATTTCTCACCCTCAAAGAGTTTTACATCCTCTTCATATATATATATATATATATAGATACCTATATGTTTTGCATATCATTGTATTGCATAGACTGTAGCTATGCACACGTGTACGATTAAATTCCGACACCCATACTTCAAAAATATATGTATAGAAAATATCTATACGTATGGGTATATGAGTACGAGGGTTATGTCTACAGACCATGTGTTCGTGTCTCCGTAGTAAAGCTACGAAGCCATGTTCCACCGAACTACGAAATTTCATGCGAGCATGCAGATAATAATGTATAATATGTGTACGGAATTGTATTCATATCTAAGTGAGTTTAAGGTTTCGAGGATTCTACATTCCACGATGGGACAACTTTGAGTGCACTCTTGTCATATTGTGCTAAATTTGCTTGTCAGTAAAATTCGTGACGTTTTTTTTTTTTTTTTCGTGCTGAATATGACTCAAAAGGCTCGTTACATCAAGTTGTTTATTATTGCATTACCTGTGCCTTTTGATATTGTGAATAATTGCACGAATGGGTTATTAGCTAATTATATTTTTTATTCTATCTATAATCCGTTAGATTGTTTCATTTTCATTTTAATTCATGTTTTATACTTTTTATTGAGAACACTTTATATTTCATGGTAATTTTTGATGCAATTTCGATACAATTTAATTGTGCTCTCCAGGCGGGAGCACACAATTTTGTTACCGAATAAAGTTAGATTTTTCCATGCCTATTTATTCGTTGTCTGTTCCTGAAATGGCACGAGTGGAAATGCAGCATTCGCCCAAATGAATACGGGGCATCGCTAAAATTTTAGGCTTCCCACGTACCATAGCTGTGACCATTTTTTACGAGCACCTTTACAATTGAGATTCGAAACGGAATAGAATGGGGCTTTGTATAACATTCGACATTTAGTTTCCGCAAATTTGGCGAGCGAGTACGTTTAATTAACCCTCGGTACCGTTAACCGAAAATTAATTACGGAATTGATCGAATGTCGTTGCAGCTACAACCACTGGAGCTGCACTCCGTAACCAGCGGAGCCTTCATAAAATTATCGCATGGCGCAGGATCGATGTTTGCCGGAAGGCTGTTGCGATTCGTGACTGTCGGAATTGTCGAACAATCAGCCTCTAACTCTCCCCTTTTTATGTATATAAATATTTAAATACATTGATGATGGACCCGGCAATACGGGTTATTAGTCAAACTGAATATGAACACACGAATCGTTATGCCAACGCTACATTACTTACTGCAATGGAATAACTTAATAATCTACAATATTGTACAATGTGATTGCTAATGTGATGAATCTATTAATTTCTGTTTCACTTTCCATCAACATAAATTACAAAACATCACAAAATAATGTGACCAAAAATGGTGCACTATTATGATTAATCCTTGCATGTGTTTCTCCCTCAAATGACAATATGGGCAGATCAGTCAACAATTGATGGCTGCTAATATATTTTTTTTTAATCTAGCTTAAAAGTTTGTGCGACAATTTCGTGGCTCAGTCGCTGCAGATTTATCTAATCGAAGCAGTTATCGATTGATAAAGTTTATAGATTAATGGGTGTCTGTTCATCGATACAAAAGATACGACAATAAGCAAAGAAACGAAACTTACCGAATTTTCCTTGGCATTGTTGACAAATCTTTGAAGCTCAATCCGATCAAAATAATCTCATTGTTAGAAATTCATAATAGCTGACAACTGTAGAATTCTTACAACTTTTTGTTATCCCTTTATCAACAAAATGATGCATCCTGTTGAATTGTTTTCATTAGTCGAGTGAATTCATTTTTATCGACTTAGAGAGCAAATGAACCTTTCAAACATCACTAGATTTATAGGATAAAAAAAAAAAAAAAACAGCACCCACACACTTTAATCGACGTCGCGAATCGTATTTTTGACACGTGTTTGTACAATAAACCTCGAGGTGTCTCGCTACGACGTTCCGTCACTACATCACGCGCTCACTGTATACAAAATCCACGATTATATCAACCGGCAACTCAGGATGTTTGCTCAGAGGAGAATCACACTGGTTTATTCGCGTTCACAAACGAGCCTGAGATATGATATCGTGATATCGACATGGGTTTCTCATTGAGGTATATAAAACATGTATGGAAACGTCATTCGGCGACAAGTTCATCGATGTGGAAATCTCGGTATAAAGTTGAATTTCCATCAATATGAAAGGTAATCATTGATAGGAAAGGCAACTAAGCGCATTTCTGAACAATAAGCAAAAAACAATGAATAATTCCTTTTTCAAATACGTTTTAATTTATGATATTTTTTATTGCACATCTGTAAAATAAATAAATAAAAAAGTAACGAAACAATAAACGTATCGAATTTCACTGTATATTTAAACGCCAAATTTTGAATAAAATGTTTATATTTATTTATTGAAACACGTAGCCAATACGAAGTAGCCTTGAGAGTATTTTACAATGGTGATCTGTTGCCGAGCCCCTTGTGTACTGAAAATCACAAACGAACGAGACAACTTTCATTCTTTCTGTCTCTCTTGCTCTGTCTGCCTGAAACGCTATGAGTCATACGAGTTTCACGGGCGAGAAGGAAAAAGAATCAAATAAACGAAAGAATCGAGGATAGGAGTGGGAGAATCCGTGAGAGTTCAGTGATCTTCGGCAAGGCGTCGAGGAGTATAAGAGGAAAGAGAGAGAAAATCAAACAAGACGAGCGCAAAAGAGAGAAATTAGATGAGATAGAATGTAAGTAGAAACGGTTGGTGGAACGCGGGCAACGAATGAGTAATCGAGTGGGGGGAAAACATGGTTTACTTGAATTACGGAATAGTATCTCTGGAGCTCCCCCTATCAGATACCGAGTTTACCAACGTTGAAAGGAAATTGTGGAAAGGGAAAAGGAGCGATACTCGCGATGAGAACATCGGCGAAACAGGTGAGAGTCCCTGGCTAATTTGATACGTGATTCGCCACTGGATTCGCAAGATGTCGTGAGTCACGTTCGACCAGATTTTCGACCATCACCCAAAATCAAATTTGCAGGATCATGAAATTCAATAATCGATTGTAATACAAGCAAAAGGTTTTTGTTTGTGATTTTTTTTTCATGTTCCTCTTTGACAGCTGGCAGATCATCAAAGTTTATTTCGATGGTGAATATTAGAACATGTTATAGCGTTTATCCTGAATATTTAATAAATTAATTTCAGATTCATGAATTAATGCGATTGCTTAATTGTTTCATTAGAAAAATTTAAAAAAAAATATCGTAGAAAATCGCACAAATTCGTAATCAGTTTATTATAAATTTGTTAATAAAAACTAATTTAGTACGAACGAGAGGAAAATATTTATTCACGTAGTTTTTTTTTTTTTAATTACAAAACTTAATATTATTGTGATAGAAGGAACAATTACCATCTTTGCAAAATCGAGTGTGTTCGTGACGTCCATTTCTTCAAAGATCGATTTTGTGGTGGGATTGCGCGTCAGGTGGATTCCAACAGAACGGATATTAGAACGGAGTATTGAATTGAGAATGCGACAGGTGGTCAAGCGACCTTTCGGAGGTTGGAATCGCGACATCGAGTATTAGCGGAATAATCGAGTCTTTTCCTTCTTTCGCCTATCATTCTCACTCTCTCTAATTCTCCTTCGTTCACCGTTCATATATCTATATTTACATCTCTTGACCGAGCACGACACATTCCAAACCGATCGATGGAATCGCTGTTGAATTGTCTACGCACGTTTGAATATAGTGTCAGTTGTTGTTCCATCGAGAATGGAGTTATAAACTTGTTAAATCCATGCATCAATTATTATTTTTTTTTCAAGTTGATTATTTATCAATTGAAAGTAGATTTTTCAAAGGTTTTCCTGTTTAATTTTATATACTATTATTATCAAACGTCAGATCCAAAATTGTTTAGTCAATGCGCTCGCGTGAGTGTCATTAGCCTCTGACGGTGAAAGAGTTATTCCTGTCGAAAATGGCGAGACGGTCACGAGGAGGTTCGAGAATCTCGTGAAGGTCTATATTTAGCACAAAATTAAAGTAAATTTGTGCACACGTAGTGACTAAACAAAAACAATTATAATTTCAATTTCTTTGCAGTCGTTATTGATCTGTAATATATTGATAGGTCGTGATTATGGGTTTGAATAGATTTTTCATGTACGTTCCTACCGAGAGAATGTTTTCACTGGTATGTGTTGCGGGGACATTATTTTGGAATGAAAAAACAATGCGATCATGGATTATCGAGGATCTGCACAAATGGCACTCTCTTTCCTAGGGTGTAAGAAGGAATGAGCTTTTCAAATATTTTCGTTAATGGGTGCCAAAGTACGTGCAGCTAGAAATAGTGGCACAAAAAAATTTGTAAGCCCGAAGAAAGGTAGGAAAAGGAGAAAGAAAGAAAAAGAATAGGGCGCAAAAAAAGAAAGAAAAGAATGAACGGGACGGAGAAAAGCAAATTACGTGCACGCGTTCCCGTTCTCCGGTCATGACCCGCGCCAAGGCTCAAGGGTTTTTCGCTAATTAAGATTCTTGCGGGATAGAGCATAGAAGAGACAAAAAGAGTTTGCAATAAAAATAAAGTTAGAAAAAATAGGAAGAGACCTGGAGGAAAGTGGTGAAGGAGGTGAGGGCACCTGGAACATAGGTTTCAAGTGGAAGGGAGGGAAAGAGGGAGAGGAAAAGAGGAAACAGTCGCATTTACGACACCTGCGAAATAGAAAGACCCCAAGGGTAGGAATTCGGAATTGAAGTTTTCATAGGAGAGTGAGAAGAGGTGGAATTCAAGGGAATCGGGGCCACCAACCGACGACTGTGGCAGATAAGCTTATACTGCAAGGAATCTGTTACTTTCTTATAAACGAAAATTTCATTGGTATACCGACGCAAATAGATGAGAAATGTTCTTATCTCGAATCCTGCCAGCATCGCCATACTAAAACCATTTTAACTTTCAAAAATAGACTCACTTTTTTTCGGGCAATTGTGATGAATCAGTTCAGAAACCCTAATGTTCTTGTTTGTTGTGGAAATATTTTCACTGCCCTACAACCCTTTTTCTTAAATTCTGAATGAACTTTTTTCCCTACAAAGTGAGATCCAACGTTTGAATTCAAACGATTGCAAAATCGTCCGGAATATTTTTACATTATTTCAAATACAGTTGATTGGCTCAACGTTTATCAATTATACATCACAGAAATCACGGTTAAATAGAGTTCGAAGAGACCACTATCATTTTCGTAAATGTCGAAAACCAGAAGCTTCAAAGTACGGTCCCATATAAATTTCTCACAAAACCCGATGTAGGTCGTTCGATGCTATGCTATTCGACCCCTACAACCGCACATCCACCATTTACGCGTACACACCCAAAAATTCATATGTACATAGACACCCAATATACAAATATATATAAAAAGGTACACTCAACTATATCTCAGCGAGTAGGGGGTTTGCTTCTCCTTTCTATGTCTAGGCTTCTTCGAGAACGTAGAGAACGAACGAGGGGGATAAGGGGGTAAAAGAAAAGCATTCGTTACATTTGGAGAGTGCACTCTACGAATCGTTCGTTTTCCTATCTCTTCCTTCCTCCCTCTCTCTCTCTCTCTCTTTTTCCTCGTTTCCTTTCGCGATACCAGTTTCGCTGCTTTCCCATACACTTGAGATCGTTTTACATTCGCGAGAACATTATTTTGCTAGGTGCCTTAAGGGGCGGAAGAGTGCACACTTAAAACATGGGATAAAACTGTGTGTTTTATGATCTCAATTTGTTGGGGAGAAAAAAAAATATAATAAATTTTCAGAGTGAGTTCGTATAAAATTCCAAGTTGATTGTATTTCGAAATTTCGTGAAGGTAAGTGAATCGTTGTCGAAGTAGTGTTAACCGAAAAAAAGTACGGGCTGAAGACTTATTTTGAAAAAATGTATCACAGTATTTTAGGGCTAGTTTTTTTTTTATTACAGAGGCTTTAGTTTTCATTGAGTTCCTTTTTGTACGTGTTTTACAGTAAATTATTCGAGAATTTTATGTGTCCATTGAAGTAATTAGTTGAAGAAATAATACAAACGACACGAAGGCGATTACAAATATTCCGGGAGTGAACATCAGTGTCGAGACTTCAAAGATAAATTGTATAAAAGTCATGCAACTTACACAATCGGAAGAAAGCATTTTTTTTTTTTTGCAATGCTTCGGAATCGAATATTTTATTTGCCCTACAGGTTTATTCCTTTTTATCTGCGAGTATTTCCGGGGGCTGATAGAGACGTGAAGATGCACAAAGAAAGTGTGTAGAGAGAGAGAGAGAGAGAAAGAGAGAGAGAGAGAAGGTGGAACTAGATAATAGACAAAGCGAGATTGAGATGAGAGAAATAAGAGAGAACGTAGGCAAGTTTCTTTGACGTTCTTGGCTCAAGCTGTCGTTTATGTGACCCTTAAACTCATTGATATGGCTGTGCGAAGACTCGGTCATAGCAAAATTGCATCTTCAGCGTAAGAATGGCCAAACGAGAGGGAAATAAGAACGAGAAAGTGAGAAAATTTCTACATAGATGAAGAAGCGAGAGAGAAGGACGGAGGAAAGCTAGAACGACGACATCAATGAGTGGAAAATCGCGAGAGAAAGAGAACGATGTAATCCGATTGTACGACACGAAATCCGATCGATCTTTCGCCTATGGAGATCTTTTTTCCTTCTCGATATTTCCACTCGATCTCCTGATATTTCCGTTTCTTCCATAGTTTTTTTTTTCTCTCCAGGGTTTTTCCGTTCCGAAGCACTTTGTGCATTAAAAAAAAATGACTAAATCATACCCGGAGAAGTGAATTTGATGCATGTACGTAAGCCCAGCCCTGTACAAATGGGCATCTGAGATTTGTCCATATGGTCGTTCGAAAAAAATCTCTCTACTGGAACCTTTTGATGGAAATAAATCGCCATGTCGCTTCAAATCCCATTTGCAGACAATAATAAAAGCTCTACAAAAGACTGATAATCCTCATATACAATATTCTGAAAGAGATGTCCATTTCTATTGAAATTATTCAGTGACTACTTAACTATTATCTTCGTAAATTTCCTCTCGCATATAAACGTTGTATTTTTACATTTTGAAATTATTTATTAATATTACGGAGGAAATTTTATTAGAAATTTCAAGTGATTTTAATGAAAATTGAAAAACAATACAATCCGAAGTATTGACGATTTAAGAATATCAATAATCCATGAAAAACTTTCGTTTCAATCGTCTTTGCCTTCCAGCAAATTGTAAGGACATATGTGAATTTTGAAAACAGACTACTAAGGGTGAAATGTAACTCGATTCCTCTCGAAATAACTGTGTTTGTATATATATAAAAACGTTTATCTTATTGTAGAAAATGATTTGTTATTCTGTGTAAGCAATCGAATGGAGCGAAAATCGTAGTTTTTGGCTCACTCAAAACTTCGGGTAGAGGATCATGATAAAAAGCTTACGATATAGACAAGAAAATTTATCGTTTCCTCGGCATTGTTTTCTCGCTGTTTCACAGCCAAGATGAAAATTGCCCAACCACCTTTATCGAAGTAAGTATACATACGTACGTACATATTGAAACGTACGTCCATACATATATAAATTGCTGGGCAAACATGGAACTACACATTCTACTGATAGCGTTTCGGCCAATATTTTTCGCGTCGTATAACCTTCTCACTCCTCGATCTTCTTTCGGTTTGTTCGAGCCATCAATTTTCAACGACCAAGCTAGCCAGCCAACCGCAGTTTACAGCATGTTACGAATGATCTTTTTGTCCCAACGAATACCACACAGTGCATCCGAAAAATAATGTTGCCCAAAACTTACACAGGCTATACCTGATAGGCCATGAGATTTTTAGGAGAAAAAACGTTTTCCATTTATCTATCGGAACTATCCATTGCTTGACTAAATATCGGATAATGATTCGTAGCCAGCCCGACACGTCGTTAAGAAAAAAGGCTGGGATGGATGGCTCAAGCTCTCAAGATTTCCTGATGTGTGTCTTATGGAGCTGGAGCTCGACTTTTGAAATACTCCATAAATAAATATACAACGCTATACATGTTCACGACGACCTCGAACCCTCAAAATACTTCATCGTATAACGTTATCTACGCCCAAAGTTACGACTGCCCGATCGTAAACGATAAACACATTTGCCAACATCGCGTCGTCGATGGCGACACGATCACTACCGCATGATCGAGACTATTCATTTTTACAGAGCCCAAAAGGGACATGAATATGTGTACGTGTGTTGGAATCGATTTTCTCATTTTCCGAATAGAGAATCCAAAAAAACGCAAACTGTGTAGTGCACTTTTCGACATCTCTTTCATCATTGTTTTCTTTCATCCTATTTCAAAAGCTCAATTGACGAATTTAGATGTTACGTTCGGCTCGTCAATATCCCTGAATAGAAACTTTTGTCTTTTTTATCGGACGCAATTGAAATACCACCTGAATTGGGGACTCTGCTGTCAACGGATCGACGATACTCAAAGCGTTTCACTGGACATCGAATTGATGCTAAAATTTATTTTGTTTTCTCCGCACTTTTGGTTGATGATGAATGCCATCACCATTCGACAAAATGTTATTAGTAACTTTTCAAATTTTATTTAAAATATATATATATAATAACTACCTATGAATCTATATATATATTTTTCATTCCAAGTTAAACGAAAGTTCTTTCCGAACGATACGAAATATTCCTTTGGTTGGTATGGAGTACTAAATATTTTGATGGAAATCAATAAATGTGTTCAAGCTTTTTATTAAACCACAATTCGCACCGAATTTTCAAAATCATTCATTCGAACGAACCATCCTTCGTTCGAAAGAACAATTTAATTTGCCAACGAGTGTTTGTTTAATTTTTAAAAATCGGTTGAAGCATCGCTGAAATTTGCGAAAAAATGTTTGTACCACTTCGTTTTACCGTTTACTATTGTTGATGTCTAATATGGTCGATAATAACGAATAGGACAAAGTGATGCAGGCTCACGGTTAAACAAGAGTAAATATGAAGTATGACCCAGTGGGACTCGAGAACCAAAGCTCAAATAATCCTGGAATAACAACCCAGAGCCTTGCTATACTTGCTTTTTATCTTTTCTTTCTCTCTATCATCTCTATCTGTCCCTCTCGCCCCCAGGTCGAGTATTTGGCATATATATGAGCATTTGCAATCAGCTAACGATGACATATGTACACATAACGAGAAATGGGAATAGTGATTTGCAGATCCGTTTGATTTGCAAAATACGCCGTTGAATCGACGAGCCGACGTGTTCATTTGTGAAATTTTACACGGATTTCCTTCAAAACGTATCCGATCGATGGGAGAGGCCATATAAAATGGAGAAATGTGAACTTTCATTAATGCTCCGTCGTAATTAACATGCAAGATATACATTTATAATTCCTTTACAAACTTTGTCGGGAGGCGTTCTCACAAAAGACTTGGGATGTAGTGTAACGCTAAAAATGGAGGCATACAACAACAATATCTTTGCCTTGAACTCTCAAATGCAGATTTTTTTCTTCAATATACATTTTCATATTTATTCGATATTTTTCGAATATACAGGAATATAAATACTGCAGAAAAATAAATCACTATGGAGAATATAAATTTTTTATTGATTCCACCATTTTTAATATATTTTTTTACGTGAAATTTCCACTCGAGAGGATGTTTAACATGTTATATTCCATTGGACAATCCTCGAAAGTGTTGTATCGTCCCGAAAGATTTGATGACATTTTGGAAGTTGGTAAATCTGTCTGCTCCAAAGAACGTGAGAGTAAGAGAGGCAGCGTTAGACAGCTTCGTCTTTTTAATTAATCCAGGACGACGCGGATACCAAGAGCTGCAGGGTCGGGTGTCTTGACAACTAAGAAGAGTGTTCATCTTGGACGTTCTTCTCTCGCATTCGGACTCATCTCGAGACACTCCGAGGCTCGGTATAAAGGCGAGAAGCCAGGATCACCAACTAATTAAAAGTTTCGGGCCCATACTCTTTTTCGTCGAGGGTGGTGCACCCTGACACTCTAGGAAATTGAATCCCTGACACCCAGTCAGCCACGAGAGTAACACTGATATATAGAGCGAGACGGAAGAGACAAAGATAGAGAGAACAAAAGAAAGCAACAACTAGGTATGATTATTACAGGCATGTTCGTAACAAAACGTAAAGAAGCCTCAAGTGTTTTTTTCGAGATAAAATTTTCGCGAGATTATTATGAAACCCAATTGCGACGAATCACTATTAACTTTTTACACTACTCGTCAGTACTTATATCTTTTGTATTAGATTGAATAATTAAATAATTATATAAAACTGTTGAAATAATATTTAAAGTCCTCGAATCAGAATTCATAAATTTAATGTTTCGAGAAAAATTGCTCTATTCGACGCTACGGGAAATATTTTCGTAATAGCATTCCCTGTGTATGCGCCTTTAACATTGAACATTTTCAATGAAAACTTTGGCCAAGAAGACGTAAGTTTTGTAGAGAGTAGTGTTGGATTGTTTTCAAATTTTTCATGTATTTATGTTGTACGAAAACAGACACTCGACAATTTTTACACATTTTAATGCTCCCGACAAAAAAAAATAGTTGTATATCAATAGTGCTCTACCACATTCCACTAAACCCTAGAACACAAACACCCATTTTTCTCAATTTGTTGTCTCATTGAAGTATACTTTTCATAAGTTGAAAAATTCGTAAATACCGAGCCGCGTTCACGTGTCTCCAACTTATATCTATTGGTATTGTTCTTATTATTGTCAATATTGTCATGAGTTCTATGCGATAACAGATCTTCAACTACGCGAATAAGTATTTTCGGCTTTTGTGATTCTTGTTGCTGAGTAAACTAAAGAATTGACACAAGTGTGCCTAGAATATGATATGGAGGACGAATGATAATTCTATCATGTTGTTACATTTTCAAGTTGATTATCAGTGGATCTCAATTTTTTTTTAAATTTATCTACGCAGTTATGTATATCAACTGTTCAGTTTGAACAAAAATTTGGAACATCTTCATTTGCTTCATTTTACCCGAGCGTACTTTTCCTACTTCAGAGTGTACATAAACAATATTTAACTTGGGATTAGGGTCCTCTTTTCCTCTTCTATTCTAATTTCAGGGCTTTATCATGCACTCAGGCAGAGGGTTTTGGTGGCGTTAATTAGGAGACCCGAGCGTGGTACATCCAGGTTTTGGGTACGATGTAAACCTCCTGCGAGGACGCAGTCCTATGTACACCCTGTGGAGCATGTTGCAAAAGATTTGAAGTACGACCCGCATACGAGCCCGTATCTCATCGCTCAACTTGTAATTCACAACAGTATCCTTTTCGCGTCTGCTTCCGAGCATTAATAAGAGATAAATTATACTGCATTTATTTTGGTGCAAATCTGTATTTGAGTTCAAAATCTTTTATACATATGCTTCATTTTGAAGCAGGAGTTAAAAGTTGCAAGAGAAATTACAAAAAGACAACCGAATTCTTTTAATGCTGCGGCGTAATTTTTGCAAAAATATTTCCTCAGTTGTGGCATATCTTGTGAAAAATGTGTTTTTCAAAGATTTTTAGTAGAAATATGAAGATATTTAAAAGAGAAATAATGTTAATCACTCACCACGAAGAATGTGCAGATTGATTGGGTATAGAAGGCAGAGCACCAGGTGGCATGGATCTTCTAACGGGTGGACAACAATTTCTCGTAGGATCGGCACAACAGTTAGCTTGACTAGCCGCATTGACCTGTCGTGCGGAGTTGCAGATTTCAATGGCCGAATTTCGCACTTTCGATCGGAGTAACGGTGACGTAGAGAATTCTCGTTGAACCGAAGTCGAGCTGCTAGAGCTACTTGAGCCAGGACTACCGCCAAGGCGTCCCGGAGACGCGTAAGCGAAGCTACGAAAACGGAAATGCGTCTGGTGATAAGGATAACCGGGTGGTGGTAGCCGGTAGTGATGATGGAATCCTAAATCGCGTCTCATATATGGATCGCCGGGATCGGCAGCTGGCACGTAACGATCGGTCGGGGTATGAGCCGCGGGTGGTACGTATCGATCTGCGTACCTCTCGGGGTATAGGACTTCCGGTGGTGGTTGAGGAACGTAACGTTCAACGGGTGTGTGAGCGTTCGGTGGTACATAACTCGAACTGCCGTTAGCGCCGTAAGATCTTTCCGTTGCCGAAACCAAAGAATTGCCAGAACCACCAACACCCAAGGTCGAGCAAGAGGCTACAATTCGACCGGTAACAAAATTGTCTTTTGGTTTGGGTAAAGAAAGATACTTGTCCGGGTGTCCGGCTCTAGCTGGTGAATATCTGTCGGGATTGACACTATGAAAGGTTCCATTGTTACCGGTGACCTGATACCGCAGATCACTATTGCCAGAGCTCGAAGGATTTCCATACCTATCGATCGAATAGCCACCACTCCGCTCTTGTCCCGATCTATCGAATCCTTCCATCTGGCCGACTTGATGATACCGATCCCCGCTGCCGTAAGATACTTGCAACGATTTCGAGACCTGTATGTACTTGTCGTTCGTGTTTGGATTACCGTTGTTGTTCTTCGTCGTGGAACTTTGCTGCGAATAATTACGCCCGTTCGCTTGATTGTTCTCTGGTGTTGGTGACAACGGCCCGTAACGATCATTTTTCGTTTGGCCGCAATTATTCGTACCACCGGCATACAAGGCTTGATGATAACGGCCCGTGTCCGAGGTCGCCGGTGACGATGTCGATGCCAAAAGTCTTTCCGTCGAAGAGCCACAATTACCATATCTAGTGCCGTCCGAATTGACGACCAAGCGACTGTCGTGTCCCGGTGATGCATTTGAAAGATAACGTTCGTTGGTCGAGCTCGCGACGAATCTATCGTTGTTTCTTGTCTGTTCGTGTCTACCGACGTTACCATTGCCCGATTGACCGCCAACGTAGCGTTGGAGGGTTCCAATATCGCTGAAACGCTGATCGGGTGGATATCGAGGCTGCATCGTGACTTCTTGGAAACCAATGAATCGGCCGCAGTTGTACTCGTTTGCATTTCCGGGTGAGCCGGAATTCGGACAAACTCTTGATTCATTTCTCTCGCTGTATTTCTGACAAAGACCCTCGAGACTTCTCTCGGAAGTCGAGTAACGTCTTGATTCACGCGCCGTCCCGTGATCGGAATTCGTCGAATTGGCAAGGGTTCGCTCGGTCGAGGAATAACGTCCGTGAGCAGTCTCGGGGTTCGGTGAACTCGACAAGTATTTTTCGGTACTGGAACTGCTCGGGTAACGTTCATGGTGCATACTCGATGAGATATCCTGTCGATGATGATAACGCGACTGACTCTCGTGACTAGGTGATTCGTTGCTGTGATATCTTTCCGTGTTCTTGCTGCCAGTCGCGAATCTGTCAGGCGCGTTGATCGGCGATGACGATACGAGCCGATCGCTGGATATCGAGTATCTTGAAGTGATGCCAACGTTACTCGTATCTTTGAGATTACCAGCAACCTGAAACATGCTGCACCGAGGGTTATCGGTATCCCTCGTCTGCATACCACCAAGTACCGGTGATGCCGAAGAGAGTAATCTCTCGTTCGACGCAACACCGTATCTTTGTTGCTGTTGTTGATGCTCCTTGGCATCGTGTAGCGACGTCTGTATACGGTCGGTAACGAGGCCATTTCTGTCGGAAGACATTGTCGAATATCTGACATCCTTGGACATCGGTGAAGCTGGTGCCGTGACATAACACCTATCTCGGCTGCTGGGTGAGCCTGGTGGTAAAATTCTGTCGCAAGGAGAGCTAGAATAACAAACAGCGTTGAGACTCTGGGACGAGGTGTACTTCTCGCTCGGACTTGGTGAGAGCGGTGGCGGAGGCACGAACCGATCGCTCGCCGGTGCTGGCGACGGTGGCGACGGAAAGGTATCCGGTGAGAATACATTGTTGCCGCTTGTCGAGCAACTACCAACGACGACATTGCTGCTACCGATACCCGTGATGATCGAAGAATTGGCGTATTCGTTCGTATTGCTCGACCCGAGCTTCGAACTGTTGGACATGCCGTTGGTTCGTTCGTCACTAGATAAACTCGAGGCGGCACTTGACCTACCGTGATTGTACGAATTGTGTTGTTGCTGGTGCTGTTGCTGCGGCTCGATCGAGTCGTTGCCGATTGGCTGAAAACGATCGACCGGCTGGAGCGAGAGTCTCTGTTCACCAGAGAGTGAACTGGCCTCGGTATAGCGGGAATAACGATCGGTAAGAATGTTGCTTTGACCGATCGATGGTGTCGATTGGCACGATGATGACGAATTGGAGGAGCGACCGGCTGCAACCGAGACGGTACCGTATCCGTGATGACTGATCTGCACGGAGGATGCCGTTGCTTGACCGAGTCTCTGTTCCTGACACGATCCAATAACGTATCTCGTATTATCGGCACTCGATTGAATCGCTCGCGAGGACATCGACGAATCGCCGTACTTGGAAGTAATATCATCCGGTTTTGACGCGTAATGCTGTTGTTGCTGATGTTTCTCGCTCGCTTTTTCATACCTTTCGTGCGACATGCGAGCGCCATATTCGCTAATAACTTCGTTCGACTGTAGCCTCTCGTTGATCTGATAACGCTCTTGATGAGACGCCGAGATCGATGAGGAAACAACATTTGGTGAGGCTGAGGATGTGGACGAGGATGAGGAAGTGCTACGCTGATTGGACTGCTGTTGTTGTGCTTGTTGTTGCTGTTGCTGCTGTTGTTGTTGTTGTTGTTGCTGCTGCTGCTGCTGCTTGTGATAGCAGTCCGTCGAGATGATTCCACTCGGCAGCCCAACGATTCCGATTGTAGAAATGGAATTTGCACTGTCAACGCCAGTGTGCTGCTGTTGAGTCGCTGCTGACGATGCCGATGAAGATGACAATATCGATGATGATATGGGCAATGACGATACTGACGCCGATTGCTGTCCGTACTGCGAGGTGGGGTGCTGGTGCAACAGGAGACGTTCTCTTCGGCCATAGTCGTCGTCTGTCGGCATCCTGGTGGCCCGTGGCCCGCTGTCAGGACATCTGCAATCCAAAAAAATATCCATCCGAATTAGACTCTATTATTATTTTCTCACGAATTCAGTTATATTCCACACATGAATTTTTCTGAGAAGGCTTTGCTTAAAAATATTATTCTTTTAATTTTTAATTCATTAAATTTTTGGGTCCACTTTGGCCCCTGGAAACTTGAAAAAGAATTTCAAAAATTTTCATTGTCCTTCATTTTAATTGGAAATCAGAAATTCATATTTTGGAAGAGCCCGCTTTGTCCTATGTGCTGCTAAATTTACGGTTGTAAGTGAACAAATTTTGAAATATTTTTTTTTTCGTTGTCACATTTTTGAAATCGTTTCGATAGTCAATACGAAGTCTTCCAAAAATAATTCAACACAAATGGTTGTCGGCGATTCTTGTAAAAACATTTTTGCTGATAAGAAATAAAAATACTTTATTTCCAAACCCGATAGTCCATTCCTACAATAATTATTGGAGCAACTTGTACGCTAATTAGGAAAAGATAAATTGATGTGTCTAGAAGAGGATTTTATCGTCTTTTCAGGGAACGTGTCTTTTAATTATATCTCACCAAACGTACAAACATCATTAAGAGATAACGTTCATTTTTTCCTTCCGTGTACACAGCTTAAACATCGCGTTACCGAATGCACGAATAAACGAGCAATTTTCTATTATCGTCTGCCATATATACTAAATTATGGTACTGGATAACTACACCAGCATTCATGTGTACATTAACGTTCTACAGCCCTTCTTTTCTAGTTGATTTTTCCATATCACATGTGTCATACTTTTCCGGGAACGTTAAGTTTTCAATAATATTATTTATTCTGCCATATGATTTACATCATGCGATTTATTTCGCATGTAATATTTAACAGAAACATAATTGATGACGTCAAATCGATAATTTTGGACTCACAGACTCAAGGGATTGAACTTTTTTGCAGGTCAACAATACATGATGTAACGTTCGCATTATGTTTCATGATCACAGAATTTTCGAAATAACTTTATTCTTTTTCTTGAAAATACTTTAGTATCCAGAAATAGCTGGTAAACTTCGAGACAAGGGTTATCGTCGAATTCGTCCTTTTCAATTTCGAGAGTAAGACACGTTTTATACATGCTATTGAATCCGATGCGGAAACCACCAAGCGATTACTGCAATATTTTTCCGAAGCACGTTTCTCAATTCCTACAAAAGTTGTTGAAATTTTCTAATCACATAACGCGTGTAATACAAAATTGACCATCAAAACTTCGGAAAAAGCCGCAGAAAATGCGTCCACAAAGGACCCATTGACAATTTGATTTTTCATCCCTACCAGTCGTCCAGTCTTTCGACAGCCTCTAATTATGAGTTCTTTTTTCGAACCGGAGATTAGTCTGCAGAGTTCTTCCGACGGAGCAGTATTCAATATTTCTGACCTCCATTCGAATTTCATTCGTAATTTTGAAGTATAATGTTCACATCCTTTGTCAAACCTACGATCAATCATTGCGATTCTCTGCGAATGCTGCAGTACTTTGATTCGTATCCACACATCGAAACGTAAGTAGGCGGACTATTGAAACTTGGCGTATTACTCATCAGTACTTTTTCAGAGATAAAGTCAGTTTCCGTAACATTAATTCTTGGATTTTGCATCACTTTCATTAACCATTGTTAATTATTGTCAATAATCTATTATCCAAACAATTGGAATCTCATCCAATCGAGGATATTTGAAAAGTTCAATAAGCAAAAAAATTGTCCGGTGGATATTTTTGTGCTCCATTCGTTCCAAATGTGAAAAAAGATCATTCTCATTTTTTTTTCTCGATTAGGGATCAGTTAGTTCGAATCGAATCACTCTATTGTATCACAATAAAGAATTCGTGAAAAAAAAGTAACGAGAAAATGACACAGCGATTAAAAAACAAGAATAACCAAAGCAAAGAGAAAATTTCATCAGAACGATGATATGCCTAAGTAAATGCGGAGACTGCGTGATCGTTGCGGGAGTCTGCGCATCTCAAAGGAAGATAAGACCGCGTAGACATTGAATAAATTATACGTATATTGTAATGAAATTTTTAGGAGGCCCTTGTTTGATCAATAGGCGCCGAATTTCTGTAGTTTTTTCTGCCTAAATATTCACGTGCTCCATATGTGGTCCACGTTATCGCTTAAAATACAACCGATTGAGACAAAATCAACGGTAGGACGTAGAGGGGAAAAAGAAACATGATATTTTCAAACGTTTTAGTCGCGTCATCAATCCATCTGATTCAATAAGATTAGAGACTACCTACTGTTCAAATGTCACCAAATTCAAGCGCGCTTATATATTCGCTCCTCGCAATTGGATTGTTAATAATACGAGACTCGTGAACCGCGAAACTGTGCTCGATCGCTTCGTGATTCGCGTCACAGACGTTCGACGATCGGCAACAATATCAAGCCGTTTAAACGAGCTTAACAGTAGTGCTACGTCATTATGAGACGATCGGACAACCAGCGAGACTCAAATTTGTAATATTCTACAGATATTAATCCGCTCAAATATCAATCCTGTTTTCTGCTTCAATTTACGAACTACCTGCACCAGTGGAGGAGCGCGGACATCTCCCTCGAGTAATAAATAAAAACTATGAAGGTGAGAAACTTTTCATTTCTTGCAAAGCTGTAGATAAGTGCACGTAAATAAATCATCATGAAAATGTTGCATTACTCTGCAAACATACCAATTACAATGATTTCAGTACATTACCCATGAAATAAATATATTTTCTGAATATAATGTTCTCAAACCGCGTACAGAAATACCTTACGAAAGTTCTCTGTCTATCAATGTCACATTAATTTACCAAAATAACCAATGATAGACGGAGACCCCCACGGCTCATCAAAAGGTCGTTAACTCAACAATAAAATCAATTAGAAGAAAATTACCAAGTATAGATAAGACTGCAAGTGGCAGATTGATTTTCGTTTAACGATCTCATGTAGTTTCTTAAAAATAAATATATTTTTATCATATATAATTAATCGAAAAATCTCACTACGTACTGCACGATTTTCCATTTATTACCTATTTCGATATCAAATGTATGTTAAAATAGTTTTCTTATATTCCAACTTCTGAATTATTACTCATTACTTATGAAGTGCTTGTGAACATTTTTGCCAACTTCACCGTTGTCGCAAATTATTTGGAAATTGAACAGACACTAGATGTTAGTGGAGCCATTTTAATTTTGAATTCAATATAATCGTTCAATTATACGTTGACACAAGTGTATTTATATATACGATATTAAAATAAAATTTCTAAACAACAATGGTGGTATGGTGTCGCAACATTGCTCGAAATATCACGCGACATTTGCATCATACGACTGTCGAGTGGTAGCGTAAATTCCTGAAACGTATTTATTACGAAGATAGACAAAATTATACAAATATTTGCTGTGTTCGCGGGTGAGATCTTATCGTAATAGACGAGACTAATTTTTGCGTGAAAAATCAAAAAGAAATTAATAGACAGACCCTGACCGTGAATTCACTCGTCAATCATCGCGTTGATAACCTTAGATAACTCTTTCACATTATAAATCATTGCTTATCAAGAAATGGGGGAAGTTAATAAAGTAGGAGCGAATGTACAATCAGCTCAACACCTTCTCTTACAGGCTGAAGTCTAAATATCAACGAGAACAAGCTGGCACGCGCAGCATCGAAATTCTCATAACAAGTCTCATCTCTCGCTGATCGAGAAAGAGATTGGAGGGTGTTGAAGTCGTTGTTGAACTCGCTTGACGCAGATTTATTCAAATGGCCTCGACCGTCTTGGAAATATCCAAACCCTCGAAGTGGTCGATCGTTTGGCCTCAATGGCTCGCTGCAGTTGACGGTAAATACAAAACACTATAATTATCATTTCCTCATTTTTTATTTCAACGGTCACACAAACACATATTAGTCACCTTTTGCCATAATGCCTCTAGATACGACCGGAGTTGGTAGAAAAATCACCATCTTCATTATGAGTCGACCCATTGACCCAACGATTAATATCAATTTGGAAAACGTTGCAAATTTGTGCCTATCAGAATCGATTCAACGAAAGATGTAAACCTTTTCTCCATTTTTTCATTGACAATCATCATAGCCGTAAAAATTAACAAGAGATAATAAAATAAATGAGTACCGAACCATCAACCTCCATGAACGTCAGATACCTTGATTTTTGCAAAAGATTTATCGTGACACACGAACAAAGTAACATATTTCAAATTCGGAATGGATAAATAAGTATAGTTAATCGATGGTGATCAACGAGCATACGGTATAACTACAAACTAAAACTTTTTTGAAGAAGTTTTGTAAGAAATTCTTTCCAAACAAAGTTCAAATCTGTCAGGCAAACAAATTCTCTGGGCACTCTGCGAAAAGAGTTTAATTCAGCAGTGATTTATGTGATTTGAACTTGACCCTGTTCTTAACGAATACAACATTGCCAAGAAGTCATAATTGCATATTGCTCTTTGATACCCGATGATGACAAGTAATTGTGGAATTTCAATTGTCCATTGAAAAAAAAATAGCACAACAACGAAGCACCATGTGAACTTACAATTTGTTCTCGTATAACTGTGTGCTTAATTGATCATTAGATGCGTAAAAGTGATAGTAAAAATGTGTAAGCGGTAACACTCAAGTCGTTTCCTACACTTGGCAAATAGTTTATCTACTATAAATAATAATAAATAATGATATTATCGATCGAAGAAATAAGCACAATGAGTAAATAATAATTTTATGTAAATTTATGCGCAGTGTTTATGCTGTCGATCGTGGTTGGCATGATCGGTGGATGGTCATCACCGTATCTGGCAAAGTTCGCTGGTCCCGAGTCCGAAATAGAAGCAACGGATGCGGAAGCGTCTTGGGTAGCGGCGGTAATAGGACTGGGGCGTATAGTCGGTGCAATGCTTGGTGTATTGAGTGTCGATAAATTTGGTAGCAAAGCGGCGTGCCTATACAGCGCTGTACCATTGGTACTTGGTTGGGCGTGTCTCTTGATGGCAAATAGTATAATTTTGGTTTACGTATCGCGGGTACTCAGTGGACTCGGAATGGGAATGTATTACTCGACATTCCCATTGTACATCGGTGAGATATCGGATCCGAGCATTCGTGGTTCATTGGTGGGTTTGATAACGCAGGGTTTGCCAGTTGGTAATGTTCTCGGTAACATTGTGGGTGCTTATACACCGATGTGGATCTTTTCGTGCGCCAGCTTAGTGCCCAATCTTGTGTTTATCGGATCGTTCTACGTTAAACCAGAGTCCCCCCATTATTTGGTACGTCGTGGACGGACTGACCAAGCCAAAGCATCCTTGGAATGGTACAATCGAGGTATCGACATGAGCGAAGAATTGGAAACCATCAAACAGTTTACAGCTTTCAAGGGTAGCGTCACGTACATGGATATATTTCGTGAGATCAGCCAGCCTGACAATCGTAAAGCAGTCATGCTCGTTAATACCGTCTACATCCTCGTACAATTAAGCGGTCTCTGGACAATGGCTTTTTACATGGAAATCATACTGAAGAATGCGGGTGTGACGGTCATTGCCCCATCCACCGTTGTTATCATCGTCGGACTATTGGGTATCGTTGCTGGTTGGAGTACCACTTATACCAATGACGCGTGTGGACGAAAAATCATGCTCTCTTTATCCAGTTTTGGCGTTGCTCTAGCACTCATCGGACTTGGCCTTGATTATCAACTTTTGAATCTCGGCTTCGACTCCAAAAGTCCGACTTTGCAATGGCTACCAATTTTATCGATAATCGCCTTTCAAATGAGCCTCGCTATTGGTATCATGCCTGTACCGAGTACCCTCATCAGCGAAATGTTTCCACCAAACATCAAGAGCATGGCTACTTGTTTAATCAATATGACATCCGCCGCATTCGCCTTCTTCACCAGTAAAACTTATCAACCCATGGTCGATCTCTTCTCCGAAAAATATGTCTTCTGGTTCTACGCTGCCCTCATGCTTTTTCTCACGCTTTACAGCTGCCTCGTGCTACCGGAAACCAAGGGCAAATCTTTACCCGAGATACAGCGCATGTTGACCAAAAGGAGAGAATCCATGGCGATAAAGAAAAAATCGATTGCCATCGTTTCTAACGGTTCTTACGCGTAAACGTACGGACAATGTACTTCGTTCCGCCCTCCCAGCCAATTTTCGATTATTCACGGAGCTAGGCAAGTGATTAGAGCAAGACCAAAAAGGCTAAACCGTATGTAATCTTCCGAGTGGGAGGAAGGATCTTTGTCCATGATTATCTTCCATGGTTTTGCGATTATAGTCTGTCGACATTGACAATGGATACCTTCCTGCCGGATCATGATAAAAAAGTCTTTGTTTTTTTATTTATTCAATTGTTTTTACGACGCAACTTTTTTTTAAATAACTAAATGAGAGTTTTTTTAAATAAATGCCTGTACAGTATTTTGTAAAATAAAAAAGAAACACGACCCTCGCAGCTGGACTGTCGAGAGAGAATTATACAGTATTTATGTTTCAGTATTTATTTATTTATTTATTATGTTTACAACATCCGTCACAAAAGAACAGCCGAAAAAACTCTGACGAAAGAGCAATGAAAGAACGAATTTATTTTCCACGACGAATCCAAAGTGGGCTTCAGGGGGTGCACACTTTGGACAGACAGATTTGACCTGGCCTCCAAAAAATGACTTCACAGACCGTTATACGAAATTTTTTTTTTTTTTTTTCGAGATTAATCGATTCATGGAATTTGACTAATTTTTCTACATTTTGGAGCACGCTGTTACAATATAACTTCACACTACATGTTCAACTCGATATAACTTTTGTCTCAATATACAAGTGAAAGATTGACTCATCCTTTCCCTCATTCTGCTGTCACTGGCAAATGTCGAGTGGCATCGACATTTACTCCACCCTCTCTTTCCACAACTGTCACCCTTGTCCACATGCACTTGAGACGCGTCAAGCTCCACGTCGTTTTCCGGATGTAACCATTTATCATCTCTCCAAGCGTGAAAAGATATTTTAAGGTATACATGCATAAACATGTATAAAGTGTATGCAAACAATGAAGAAAAATCAATATTTTACAGACATTCATTACTTTATGATAAAGGAAAAGCCCCAAAATGCTCTAATAATTTGCGGGTTCTAATTCATACACGTCCAAAAAAGAACAGAAACTTTATTTTATTTCCTTTCTATGATCGTTCAATCGTAAATGTGTGAGTTCGAGACACAAACCAAAAAAAAAAAATGAACAAACGATTATTTTATGCTTTGATTTGATTTGAATAGAAATATAGTATGCGCTTTAAACTTGTGATTTTTTTGCGGCTGTTTTCTTTGTAAATCCTAGAAAAACCTGAAAATTTCGAACAAAGCGTATTTAAGAGAGTGTACCATAAAACAAATTGAGGATGCAAATTTCCATCCCAGTAAAATCGAATCGCTGAGAGTCCCTACGCGGAACAAGGGGAGAAGAAGGATTCGGAGAATAAGAGAGCGGAAAGAGGGAGAAAAAAAAGTCTCAAACGGGATGACGATGAAAAATGCCAGATTGATAAGGCACCTCGAACTTTGCGCAGTTTATTTTCCTTTGATCACGAGATTTCGAAAAACAAGTTTGGTCACTGCGCGGAGATACGTGAAACCTCATTCTTTGTACAGAGATGAGCGGATCATTTAAAATACAAGCCCACGTGAAAATTGAACGAAACAAATATTGGAGATTAAGTTGTTGTACGCAAAGCAGAATGAATAAAACAGTAATTATAAATTATGGAAGGATGTCTTATTATCGTTCCAACAAACAGAACAATGAATATAACGTAGCGAATAATTGAAACTTCGAGTCAAATAAAAATGCGCGGACAAACGGATAACCAAAGATATTTTGACGTGAAATCATTTTTCCTGCGGAGGCTCTCAGCACTAGGTAAAAGAATGGGATCAGGGTGACAGAAAAATTCAAAATATTTCAGGGATCGCCGTTGGCAAAACACACCAAAGCGTAGGAAGAAAGGCGGTGGATTTTCCGGTAAAGGGTTGGCAAAAAAGGCCGATATTGCCGATAGGAAAGCTTTCTCCAATGGGACTAGCCAAGAGCTTTATCAACTTCCTCTCAGCTGGCGCGAAAGCTCATGCTCACCACTCCAGGACCACCAGCGACGCTTTCGTTGCTTTCTACTGGCGTTTTCGTAGCTCGGTCTCTCGTGAATGACCTCCATATCGCAAATCCGCGTCGAGGCTGGTTTAAGGCTGATGCCAAATTCGATAAATTCTTTTCATTCTTGTGTATACCGTTTTTATATGCAAAAGTGTCCAAAAAGCTGCATGATCGGAGTCGACAGAGTTAGTCGATCATGAAATTCACGTTTATGATATATATTGATTGATCGATTGATCATAGCCAATGTGGTGTTTCGTGAATTATATTTCATTAGTCGTGCAACCATGGAAAATATGGAAATGGACTCTTCTCCATATCTTTACGTCGATGTGTCAAATTTGACACTTTGCATGTCTGCAGCCTCCCTTTGACACTGGTCGATGAATATAGTAACGCCTGACTCTACTGAAAGTTTGTCCTCTCTTTTCGTCCATGCGGAAACCTCGAAAATTGGAATTCATCGTGGCTTTGTCGAGGCGTCAAACTATCTACAGTAGAATATTCATGAGACCATTCGAGCATAACGCAAAAAAAAAAGAAAGAGAATTACGAAATACAAAATACGACAACGTTGGTTGCTGGAAAAAATATTGGGGGGAGATAAATGTTGAAGGATCGTTAGAGGAAAAGTTGCCGGAAAATTATATTGAATATTTTGAAAACAACTCGGTGAAGCTCCGTGCGAAAAAAACGTTTGCAAGCACAATCAAACAGAATTCAATCAAACTCTTTTCATTACTCTCAGAATTGCTCCAGGGTATTTCATTCAAGCAAATTAATAAATACGATCTGATGCAATGTATTTTGCAAAAAATAGTTCAAGGACTATATGATCGAAGGTAACCATCGAATGCACGGAGCGCCAGAGTAATTACATTCTTAAGTAGGCTCTTGAATAAAGGGCGAGCAACGAAGCCCGAGTATTGTTAACGCCAACGGGATATGACAATGCTCGGGAAATAAGACTTTAGAACAGTTATTTGTATAACAAAAGCTCGGCACATCTCTCAGGTAATGTGCCAAGGACCGGATGACTTTTCCAAGTTTCACACCATACGGTACTGAAGTCATATTCAGCGTGGAAATGAAGTTTCATGTCATTTACAGCCTTCGAAGTTGCCTCAGCATTCTGTTTTCTCAGTATTTAATTATAAAGTCTAACTGACGTTATATTTTTTCTCTATATTCGTATTTATCATGATCACGGAACAACTGCATATCCACAAAAAACATAAACGAGAAGCTCTAAATGATTTTCTGCTCAATTCGTTAGATCTACGTCTTGTCTCATTCAAAATCAATCGCCCAACTGACATTTGGTTTTACATTTGAAAGCATCAACAGATCTTATTGGCAAAGCATAAATGTGGATACTCAATCGAAATGCACTTCGCGTCATCCTGTGGCGGAATTACAGCGGCGAAAGGATTCTTGTGGAGCATGGAATGATCGGAGGGGAGAGCCGATAAACGCGAAATGAGGTTTGCATCAGAGGTCGCATAAATTCGCCCATAAAAAAGAACGGAACGTGTCTGGCTGTCGCGAAATGACGCACACTTATGTTTTTTTTTGTGCCCGTGTATGAGCATGTTGCATTCTTATACCTGGACTATGAGAGAATCTCGGTATTTTAGCTCATGAAAAGTACCAACAATAGTACCAAAGCCAGTGAGATACGATGATAAAAGATAATCGTTTGCGTAAGAGATAATAGTCCTGAAAGATGCGAAGTCACATATAAAACGGTGAGATATATGAGAACCAAGTTTCGATTTAATGCATTTATTTTTACGACTACTATTTATATTGAAAATTGAGTTTGGTTTTGACGAATGGACGGAGAATTCGGTAACAGTGATAAAAATAAGTTTTTTAATGTTTCGAATAAAAAGACACGATTTTTTTCGCTATAAATCGAAAATATGAGAATCTACTCTCGAACCCTGGAATCTCAATATCCACAAAAATACGAGGCCATTATAGCTGCACTCTAATTCCCCCGAGTGACAGCAGGATCTTGGAAAGTTTTCGATAAGATGTTTCAATTCTCAAAATCAGAAAAACTTTTTGGCTCTCGAAAGGAGGAGCATCGATGACAAGAAACTTGAAAAATATGACGTATCGGATAAATCTACGAATTCGACAGTTTTTGACTTATTTTTTTTTTTTTGTCATTCCCTATGCGCCACTCGAGCAAAATTGCTCGAAAGAGATGACGCTCATTCGGGAAACAAAAAAAAATACGTTGGTTTTCGTCCAGGGATTACGGATGGAGGTATAATAACATCCAGTTGTTTTGCGATATTCAGCAAAAAAGCAACGTAACCCTGTGGATAAAAAGGAATGAACATTGTCGGGAGTTGACTCTTCGGACTCTGAAAGCAAGCTTTAAGGGAGAAAAAGTAAAAGACGGGTTGAAGGCTGAAGAAGAAAAACACAAGTAAGAGAGTAAAAGAATTGGTGAATGGGGAGGGATACAGAGCGAAGTGGGGGACAGAAAAAGCGGGCCATAAAGGTATTTCGGTACAGCATTACCGCGCTAAAGCTCAAATGCCAAGAGAGTACAGAGTCGTTCAGATACAGTACCACTTTGTGGAATTGCAGGTGGAGTTGCAGCAGCAATAGGGTGTAGGTGGATGTTTCGCGAAATATCAGAGTAGAGCAAGAAGGAAAGATACCATGGAAATGACTTGAACGGAATAAGAACGGAAACGTTTTAACAGATACATATCCACTTAATAGTTCGTATATCTGTATAAATATAGTTGTGCAAAAAAAAAAGTACTTTTGTGGAGTCGGTTGCCTAATTGAACGGCTCATATAAATTCACGATATTTTAAGCTCGCTATGTTCTTTTTCGCTTCCTCAATTAATCCAGCTCCCCTTGTGTTGTACGAAAAGTATAATAGAGCGATTATCACCGCGAGTTGGGATATCTCTTCGCTCGAGATTCGTCGAATTAGCAGAGAAAATTGCCTCAAAAGTAATTCACTTTACGCATGTACTAATGTTAAATTTTAAAAACGACGCTCGAGTCTGAAATCCGATCTAAATTTTAGTTTATAGCCTCGGAGATGGAAGTGAGTTTTTATTAATTTGATTCATTGTGTTTTTTTTTTTTGTGATAAATGTAATATCTCCAGTAATAATATGATTAATATTTAAAAACTTTTTATGTTCAATTTTCTGGCTCTTGGTTGTGGAACTTGCAAAAGCTTCAACTATTTTAACTCTCCATATATTAGAAAAGGACAGCGGGGAAGAAAGAGAGAGAGAGAGAGAGAGAGAGAAAATTGAATCGAATGAGTGATTCATGACCTTCGTTGTTCACTATGGCGTTGACTTTCACAAGGACGATGATAAACGCGCCAGGTGCAACGAGGCGCGCCCGTGACTCAAGAAACAGACTGAGGGTTTTTGAAGAAAAAAGAGAAGAAGGTGCACAGCAATACAAGGAAGGACGCAATACAAGCGGCAACTTGCCAACTGGGACAAATGCCCGCAGGAACTGCAGTGTGTGAAAAAAAAAAAAGAAATCAGAGGACTCTGAGTAATGATTTAAATATTCCTATACAAAATGAAAACTTCTAAAAAAATCTTTGTCAGGTTGAAAACTGGAAAATATCGCAATTTCAGTGTTTCCTTAACTTAATCAAACTCTGGTGTCATAAGCAAGAGAATCAAAACTGAGAACCAAATTTGGCGTTGAATGTTTCTTGGTAGTGTTCAATGTGCATTGGATATTGGACTAAAGAGTTTGCGGTAAACGCTATATCATTGTCCCCGGAGACATTCACCAAAGTACGTCAGAGGGTGTACAAACGATGGAAACAACGACAACGATGACGACGTCAACGACCGAGTCATGGAGTAAGGCTAGAGGCCACGGGAGAGAACTCGTATAGCTTCCAAGAGACCTTTGCGTATAACTTGCAGCTTGTATACAAATGGACCTAACCAACGCCAGACGGAAGGCAGAGAGAGAGGCGGCTTCGCAAGGTACTCGGGCACGTTTGTTAATTAGCGCTAATTAATTAAGGAGCTTCGGTATTTCAAGCTGGTATATAACTTCCTTACGCAATACCCTGCCATATGTTAGGCAACTATATATATATATAGGGGAACGTGGGGCAAAGCGGGCAATCCGAAAAAAAATATTTTTGGGGCATAGTGGGCTCTCGAAAAAATGAAGGAAAGTCGAATTGTTCTTCGAATTTGATCTTCCTTCATTTTTGGGAGAGCCTACTTTGCCCCAAAAATAAAAAAATTTGTATTGCCCGCTTTGCCCCGTGGGCCCATTTTGCCCCATGTTCCCTTATATATATTGTGTTGATTGTACTACAAAGCGAGAGAGAGAGGGAAAGAGGAAGAGAAAGATTGGAAAGCGACCCAACCCTTAAGAGCATTCGGTGTAGTTATCAGGAAATGCCTGTTTCTATAACACGTGCCCATCTCCCTCGACACATTCAGCTCCTTAAACTTTCACCATTTTGAACCATAAACCTTTCGAATTCCCCAAGGGAATTAGGAGGGTGTAACGCATAAGGCAAAATAACATGGAGAACGTAAGCCGAGTTTCACACAACTGCTGTTTTAGATAATTCTCTTTGCGGAAAAAAAAATGGAGAATAGTTGCGAAAAATGGAATGGGAAGACGAAATGAAATTCGAGTTCAATCAGTCACAAATGGAAAGTTGCAGTTAATTTAGTATTCGATATTGAAGCTGTGGCAACAATTGTGAAAAAATCTATGAGCAAAAAATACGGCTTCAACGGTTGTTATTATGAAAATGGAAAAAACGTAAAAAAAAATAGAAAAAAAAAAAAAAAAAAACACATCGGTTGGTACGACTCGTCGACAATTTCAATTGGACGCTCGACGATATCGTTGCTGTAGTAAAACATATAACGAAACGTCGAGAGAGCCAGGAAAACAAGATAAAACGAGGGGTGAACGCGTATCCTGAATATATGAATATGCACGTATACAGCGGGGAAAAAAATGTCGTTGGAACGAAAAAGCTTTTCGGTATCAAATATACGCGTACGAAAAAGATTTCGAACAAAGAGAAGATACAAACGAAAAAAAGTTGCACGAAGGTGAAAGGAAACCGAGCTTGCGCCATTAAAAACTTTGCAACTAAATTCTCGTTGTTGCATGGCTGCGCATACGGGTAGATGTTCCCTCGGGCTATGTACTCTCTTCGTTCTGTGTTGGCCATTGGCAGCAGAAGTTCAGAGGATCGAAAAGGGAGAGTGAAAAATGAAGATTTTTTTAAATTGTCTCATTATCTTTCTGTATCTTGTTGCGTGTGTTGCTTCGGCAACATGCGAATTTCTACAATTTTTTCTTTAATTTCATTTTGTACAAAAGATGTTGAGCATCTTCAATTTCATTTTTATGAAAAAATTTGAGCAATAATTTTTTCGAGCGCACTAAAAAGTATTATCCATGACTCATTGATATGAATGCTGTTGAAATATTAATTTCACTCGGTACAATGGGAAATACCGCGAGGGATCTAGACACAATGAAATAAACGATGTTCAACCGTCCGTTGATAAGCGCACGCACGTGCATACATATATGTTACCTTCGGCAACAAATTTTGTTCGTGCTATTATTATTGTCTCGAATGGCAAACAAGGGTGACTCTAATGGAGCATGAAATCATGGAATTCAGCGAATCGTTGAATCAACGTATACATTCGATTTCATTATAAATATAAAACAACATTGTTGTAGCTACTTATGTTCATAATACAGGCTCCGAATTGTTACAGGATTTTCGAGTGACCTAGCCAGGGATGCGATTTTACATTTTTTTCAACATGAGTTTCGAAACGATGAGTTTTCGAGCACAAAGTTTCAATGGAAAAATAAAGAATATCTTTTAATTTTACAATTTGCACACTTTGTACGTTTCACGTTTGTGTCTCTAAGTTTGATGTGAACAGTTGAGACTCTTCAGATCCATGGTAATGCCTGTTAAGAACGAATCACTGAAGCGTGCGCGTTTTCTACACAGAAAATGAATGTGCCACGGCCCCATTTTTCCTGATGTCTTTACGTACTTTGTTTTCTTCTTCTCTATGCCCTTCATATATTTTTTTTTCTTCTTTTTTTGTCCCTGCTTGCTCAAATTTTTTCCACGCACCCTTCTGCCCCTGCCGCTCGGTCGTTCACAGCTCTCCCACCCTCTTATCTTTTTTACGCCTATCCGTGTACGAATAATTGTGAACAAGCGTGAATACTACCAGACGAGACACCCGCATGCTAGAATTTTAGAAAAAAATTACAAAAGAAGGATGAAAAGGAATATATGGAGAGATTGAGTGAACAGAATGAGAAGAGTTTTGAACAAGTAGTCGTCGAGAGCTATAAAAAAATCTGCAAAAGTTTCTCATTCGATTGATCTCAACGAAAAGACTCTTTGCAAGTTTTTCTTGTTTATTCCATGACAAAATTCTCATGCTTGTTTAGCAAAAATTCACTTGACGTCTATCAATTCTACCTTCAAAATTATTATTTTCCATCAATTTAATTTAAGAAAGCTATAGTTTATTAATATGCAAGTTGTAAATATAGGAAATTATTGTTTAGTTGGATCGTTGAATCGAATTTAAAGGAAAGAAGGTATTTTTCAATGTTATTTAATTAGAGCTTAGTTCGCGATGCTTAAAAACTTTTCCAGAAGATCGAACCAATTAATCGCGTTGAGAGGACGCGAAAACTCTTTTGTTTTTGTTTAGTTCACCCGTTTGATAAATCGAGTAAAAGAAAATTGTGCCATCGTAATTGTTTACTTTTTGTTTTTGAGTTACACACACGTTCGTGGTGAAGGAAAAACGTGCCCGTTGCGCTATATATATTGATAAGCGACAGCTACGTTGACCACAGGAGATATACGAGAAAAGAGGGCCGGGGACGTTGGCGAATGGGGTTGTACGTGACCGGAAGTAGATGGAGAGAAAGCCAGAGAGACAGAGAGAGAGGGACAGTGTGCTGGGAACCAGCAACACACGATGCTCTCTGTCTCTTCTCACTGCCCTTTCCAACGCATAAAGAGATATATATATATATATATACACAGACACACCACTTTCATACACGATACAGAGAGAAACAAGACTCTAGTTGTGCGACCCCTGCACCTTCCTTCATCCCTTCTTGCCCATATCCGCAGCTTTCCGACCTCGTTACTTTCATGAAAAACACAAGGTAGCGAGTATACAATATCCTCACAAAAACGCCATTACCGCTACAAAAAAAAACCTGAGTCAAGTACATTTACATAGGTCATTTATTCCTCGTTAAAAGTGAGTTAACTTAGCGGCAGCATCTTTACGAAAATGCAAACAAATTTGTAAATTCTTTACCCCTAAATATTCATTCCGTACAAAGTTCGCTGAAATCCACAAATGTATGTTCGCTGTTGTTTGGTGAAATCAAAAAACTTGATACAGTTCTTTGAAATTTTGTCAGAAACGAAAATGTGATCTAGTGGCTGTGAAAAATTGCTGCATTGCATTCTCAAGTACAAATCGTGACCTTCGATAGTTTCGAATGAAAATTTGAAATGTCTTTGTTTGTAAAAACAGTTAGCTCGAAGCCACCAAAGTTCCCGAGCACATTTTGACATGATTTCGAACATTCCAATTAATCTCTCACATGTCAAAACAATTTTCAGAATATATCATGCGTAATAGTATACATAATTTGTACAGAAGAGAAATTTATAATGTTTGATAGGGTGCCATCTGATGGTCCAGCGAGTATCGTTTACGCGAAAGAGAGAATAATTAGGTTGCAATATCGTTCATGGAGTGAGTGTTCTATGGCCAAATCGTTTTCGCTAATGACATATCCTTCGATATCGCGTTTCTAGACCATGGTCAAATCCTCCATTCCAATGTTCGAGATATGTTTACCATTTCCACACTCCTATGCTATATGCTCACATCTCCGTACGTGTTACGTATGTACACACATGTATGTATTGTATGTATGTATGGGACAGTATCAAAATCATCGTTCCCATCGAATTGTCATGGACCACAAGCTGAACCCGTTATTAGGCTAAATGGACGGAGATCTGTCGTACGGATCTATCGAGTCCACTTTCAAAAGGACAATTTGACCCACGCTTAGTTCTATTTCAAAACAGCATAATCACCCCACATCAATCCCTAATTCAACCATAATCGTCAAATTATGAGTTCCATTCTTAATGAGTAACAATATTATAGTAAAATAACCAAATATATTAATAGGTGGCAAATGAACGAAAAGATAATTTTATTATAACAATGGAGAGTATTTGAAAAACGTTATTGACATTCGATTGAATACAATTTGAATCTGTTTCCATTACGAAATGTGATTTTCTGCCTTTTTTTGTCAAATCTATGACCGCCGGGAAAGCCATAATATCGTATCAATAAGATTTCAACAAAGCGCAGCTCCAAGATTCGTTTATTTCTTAAATCCAATTAGAATTAGTACACGCGAATATGTGAGGTTTTTTTTATAAGTTCATTTAACCTCATTGAGGAGCATCTACGCGTAAACTTAATTTCGCCTCTTATTCGTATACCGAGAAAGGCTCAAAGAGTAGAGAAAAAGGAGGTAAAAGATAATGTCTCACGAGTGCGGTTCTAATATTTGAAATTTCAGTATTCTTACACTCATCTCCGGAACATCAACGCTATGTATATGTATTATAGGAGTATCGCATCTAGTTGATGGAGTAGGCCAACTTCTCGACAAGGAAGAGAAATCAAAAGCAAAAATCAACGAGAAGGAACGGAAGAGGAAGGAAAAAATAATGGGTGAAAAAAAAACGGAATTGACGATCTCTGTCATGGGGAGTAGAGAAGAAACAGTACAGAGAAAATGAGAAGGGTGGTTGACTCGAAAGTGAGAAAGAGAAATAGAAGGGAGCGAGAGAGCGCGGAGAGGTTTGGAGAGGCTGCGCTGGAGCCAGAAGAAAAGGCATAACCAAGAGAAAAAAAATGATGACAGCGAGGGAGCAGAGGGAAGAAAAAAAAACTGACCGGAGAGAAAACGTCGAGGCAGAGCGAGAAACACATAGGGAGGGTTGCGCGTAGCGGCAGTACGTCGATCAATATCGCGTACCTAGGCTAAACGCACTCGGATACCGAGAGAATTCAACGCTTTTACCCATAACCCCAATGTAACACGCGAGTATACCGAAATTAAACTGCCACGCTTTTCAAATACTTTCATTTTTTGCATTACCACTCATCGGCATCGAACTTTGTTAAGACATCGAAAAAGGTATATAGATATCAAAACGCGAGGCTCCTACTTTCCGCAAACCGATCTCAATTTTATTCCGATCGATGTGAGTATTTTGAGTATTTTCAATAAAGTTCAATGTTACGCTAATACATCGTATTTTATTTATACTTAACCCTTTTTTCGTCCTTGTTTACTCCACGGAATGTGTTCAGAAGTTCATCCCCGGACTTTACAACCAAGAGACAAATCTACTTCGGAACCTCAAGTCCTCCAACAAACTTTACCGCATTGGACATCCCACCGGGAGTTTGGAATCCATCTAGATTTTGTTCATGCATCGAACGTCAATCGATCTTCGTCTTAATCGTTCGATCATTTTTTTATGAGTATCTCTAACCGGACACTCCGAACGAACATACGAAATTAGAACTTCACCGAGAATAAAATCTGCCCAACGTAAACGTCCATAACATCTCTACTCAATTATAACTCTATCGGATACCGAGTCTTCAGCCTGGCCGATGGTAAATTTGTTCGTCGATAAAACAGTTTCAAGTACTTACTTACCATCAGCCACGATATTGGGTCGTTAGTTGATACAGTTCTAATTGGGTAGGAACTCTCTCAAAAGTTTTTCTCATCCTTAGAGAAAATAAGTGCGCTGGCAGGAATATCAATGAATTATTTTGACGAATGTAGCTATTTAAAAATTCAACGAGTTTTTCATAAATGCTCTCATGAGCGATGCAGGTTTCAAGAAGAACGAACGCAAATTCTTGGCTCTGCTATGAAAAGCACTAGCATTTTTGTAAATGAATATTTTTGGTTGACCTATCTTCTCGAATCATCATTACTCCCGAGCATGTTCCAGAAGACTGACTCAAGCTGACAGAGGAAAAAAATAACCCTCTCTATTTCGCGAGCCAAGCTCCGTGATATTGGGTCTGTAAAAAAATCCTTGCTGCAGAATTTTCAGGAAGACTTCCAAAGGCAATCGCTCATAGTGGACTGGGCTTGAATCTTATAAATCGAAGCTCCGGTCTTGTTGAAAAGTCATGCAGGCAAGCAGCAAAGTGTCCGAGGCTTCGGTGATGGTCGAATGCTGCTGGCAATGCCAGTCAGCTTTCACGAAGCGAATAATTGCTCTCCATAGACACAAGAGGGTGAGAAAGTGAGATATAGAAACGTGTAAGACGCGGAAATAGAAGACAGCGAGGGAGTACTATGCACCATCGGATCCGATTAGTCAGCCCTCTACGGTTCCATCGTCCTTCAAGAACATTCGTAGACTCGATCGAACTATATAGAACCAGATCTGAGTCGTCGTCTTTTGCGACGTACTGGCTAGCATCCGGTCAGCCGAGGATATCCTGGCTAACCCACAACTCTTCCATTCTCTCCCTCTCTCTCTCTTGTTCCATTTATTTTGACTCCTCTCTATCTCTTTTCCTGTCTTTTCCAACATCCATCAAAGTATAGGATTCAAAGTCTCTACCTTTAAACACGGGCAGATACCAGATTAAAGTTTAGTTAAAAATACCAAACGCCAAATTCTTTGAATATCGAACCTTAAAGCTTTGAGGTTTACGGAAGGAAAATAATTCACTTTTATTAGGAAGTATCTTCGGAGTTGTGCTCATGATCCCCTAATTAACATAAACCAACATTTCAAACAACCCCTCCCATATCTTGGTATTTTGAGCAACCAATTTTACCTCTAACTTTCCATATCTTGCTACGAAGGCTAATTAATTTTACCGCTCTTTGAACTTCATCAACTTCGTGTCTTTACTGTCGAAAGTTTGACGAGATTCCCCAAGTTTAGAAGAGTTCACTCACACATTTTCGTAGCGTAATCGAATCTTCGCGGATATTACAGTCGAGTAAGTGAAGATTCTTTTTCGTCTCAATTAGCTCCTGGCAACGTCATCGATCAATATTGTGTCTTCTCGCTTTAACCCCCAAAATTGCAAAAACCATTCAATCGATTTGTTTAATCAATTATTTACTTTTGAGAATACTTTCTTAGCCCGACAGAAATACATCATTTAAGCCCTTATTGATTATTTCATATTACCAGAAAGTAACCAAATTTGCAATCTATTTCTCTAGTTAAAATCCTAAATATACTCTTCGCGAAAATCACAAATAGGTGCACCAATTTATTTCGACCGTCCACTTGAAATGTTATTAGAATCCCTTATATACTTTGTGATGATCAAGTTCATCCAGAATTCGGAAGAGCGACTATTTCTGAATTTCATAATTTTCAATGGGAAATGGGGCAAAATGGAAGCACAAATTCAACACTTTTTTTCTTCCAACATCGTATACCATTCCAAATAAGTTTCATTACGATCGTTTTTCACAAATGACTTGACTCTGCTCATCTATGTATGTTTCATACTGTCCTGTTACTATTCATGTTTGCATAATAACGTTGTTGTACTTTAACCATGGATGAATTCACGGATGCAACGATATATCTACATATATATAGAGATTTGGGCAAACTGTTGGTCCTTGTACTCCCCTTGCCATCGTTTTCAGCACATATGCACGTTGCTCCATCGTTCCCACTAAATCCCTGCGGCCAGAACATTGCACTCTCCTATCTCTGTACCAACATCGTCTATGCTTGCATATACAATGTATCTCACAGACTACATATCCCCCTAATTATCAAATACATCATGAAAAAAACACCTTTGACAAAAATTTTCAAACAGAGTTAAAAAACATTTTATTCGTGTTTCCTCGATTTTGTTACCTCGGGCAAGAGACTCAATTGCATCGATATCAAAATTTTGACTGATTTTCAAATAAAATTCCAATGAATTTTACAAACAAAGCTATTCTCAAATTTCGTTTTATATTTTTCGGCAAATATTATGAATTGTTGTTCTTATTGAAGAAAAAATCCAATCCATATAGGAAAAAGGAAATTGAACTTGTCCCTGAAACGTTCCGCAAAGATTATGATTTGTTAAAAAAAAAGTAAGGTCTACTCTATTTGGAAAGCCCCATATTTGTGTGTATATCGGAAGAAGATATGGATGGTGTAGGAGGACAGAGTGACCTGGCCATTCTCCATAGATGGAGAAGCGACACAAAGGAGCTCTCATGTCGGGAATGTTGCTTGGAAAGCCCGATAACATGTACCGTGCATATATATACTCACGCATATCCAAAGATCAATGGGTTCATCCAAGAAAAGCGAACAGAGCTGCTAAAAGGGAAATCCCTATGCCCCGTAACAAAAATTGATAAATTTGGAGCATCTTATCTGGAAACATCGTTTTTCATGCGATTTTTTAATGAATGTACAAAAGTATGGATTGATTGTTCCTATAGTGGCAACTATACATATTAAAATGAGCGAATTAACCAAATTAAGCGAATTTTCCAAATATTTCGCATTAGTTTATAGCTGCAGAGATGTAAAATTTTCAGAAGAACGCCCCATGGAACAAAATGACGTCCATATACGAAACATGGCGGAGAAAAAGGGTCGACTCGTTCGGCGCGTATTAACATAAAATATTCAGAGTGCCAGAGCTCTCACGTGGTCGTTGTTCCTTGCATCAGAAACTTTTGACACGGGGATAAACGCTCACATCGGAGCAACACGCTCCCTTGTAGACGACTCTTCTTCTCGCAACTCCATTCTCACTTCGTCAGTAACGTCGACACTTGCGTGACAGGGAGAAACAAAATGCCTAAAGTCGTTTCTATGCTTTTTTCACTTGGAGAAAACTAAAAAACAGCTCCATCATAAATGTGTAACTAATTAAACGAAATTAGATCAGACATATAAAGCAACTTAACGATTGTTTCAATAAATCAATTTTCTTCTACTTTCCGAAAATATGTTCTGAATTATTTCAATTCTTAAATTCAGTAAATTGTCAAATCTCATGATTTCGTCGTCAAAGACCTAACTATATATTAATCTTTATTCAAATCGAAAATCAATACGAGAGATTATCGACGAAATACATAGAATTATTATTGTAAAAACATATTGGCTACTAATTATTACATACGTCATCTTCAAAAATGCCACGATTTGTTTTTGTTCAATTCCATTGAACAAACTCGACGTTATAAAATAATAGGTTTGAGAACACTTGACAATATTGACATACAGAAGTCTCGAAACATCGAAATACGTTTCTCATAATATTCTCTTGTTATGAGTGAAGTTGTACAATACTCGAGGATCTAGTGGTGGATCGTACTCGATCGAAAACAAATATATGCACTTGACAAGCGTATATATATACCGTTACGCTATACATACTCACTGTGGAGAGCTCCGTCAATATGCCAGCTATCTAAGCAATAAATAATAACTATACACATGGAAGTGATAATGGGAGGCATTCCTAGAGGGTCATCTTCAATTGTCAGATACATGACGTCTGTCAGATGCATCAATATGTCATATTAACCATGGCTATAATCGTATAATTAATGTGATTGCACAATAGGAGAATTGTTTCTTCATCCATGTGTATTTGCATTCCATATTGTAATCCCATGCAATTAATACCAATTTTCAAAATAATCCAGAAATTTCGATAATTGGCAAACGCGAAGCAAATTCTTACAATATAAACTGTCCAATAATTTAGTGTTCCGAGAGAAGATAACATAAAGTATTGTGAAATAGTGTCAAGATCGTTAACCTCTCCAACCCTAAAACCATTTCACTCGGTATCCACGTCGGATTTATACATCAGTATGCATATTTATGTGTACATTATTTATGTATATACATATTTGGGGATTTCTGGATGGCATATATCTACTAAGCAGTTTCGGATGAAGCCCGAGGATCCGCAGAGGTGACGGCATCGCTATAATAATCGCTCTGTATATTCTGGAAGGTGGAATTCATTTCCCTAATGGAGGAAGGAATATCGCTTCTAACGATCCCGCGGCACCTAAGCATCAACCTTTCTCTTTCCGTACAGTCTCCACTGCCCCGAATTTACTCCCTCGTCCGTCCGGACGACTCTCAACTATAGAAACGATAGAAACCCATCCCTATCCTCTGCCAACTTGATTATATGCTATACTTATACAAATTATTATGTCAACACGCTATATGGAAGCTCACCGATGTGGATGGTCGTTAAAATTTATTGCAACTGCAAGTTCTTCCATCAACAACCTATATTTTATATACTTTCGAGTTTTATATTCACCGGCTCGACTCGTTACACTACCAGATACTTTTTCACAAAGATAATTGCCGCTCCAAGAGTCTTCGAATCCGCCTCAATGAATATACGACACAAGTTTTATTCCACGACGACGTTCAACTACAAAAACAAAACAAAAAAAAACTCTGATTCCTGATAGAGTGGATGAAATCGATGAAAAAGCAATTGTTATTTCTTGTCCCTCATTACCTCGAACGGTTCTCTGCACTTGAAAGTGCATCTGAAAGCTTTGGGCTTGGAAAATATTCTGCAAATTCCTCAAGTATATCCGAAATTTCCTTGAAACATTGTCATATACAATTTTTTCGATTGTCTTTTTTTCTTTGCGCACTGACGTCTCGACGAAATATTTCATAGAAAGTTTTTTATAGTTGTGAAATTTCGACGCATTACGCCAGATGTTTGATTGAATTTCCAAATTATTTCAAGCCCGTAGGTCATCCCGCGGTTTTCCCGGATGAAGTGACGGAAAATGGAAAGATTTTCTATTAAAGCACCGATCGGACGAGGTTAAGAGAACAAATGTTTGAATTCGCTTCGGAATATCTTTTGAATTATCCATTGATGCGGTCGATGGGCCAGACATACAGAAATCATTGTTCATATTTGAATTGTCCTTTTATCGATGTATGGAAACATATTGGAAATTAAAATTCTTCATGTTTGGTGAAACATTGGGTGAATGTTTAAACAAAACGTCATAGTGACTAGAAATCTCGCAATTTAATCCAAAAGTGCCGACTTATAGGTCTGTATATAAACGAATTAGCCTGAGAACGACGGAAGATGAAAATCATATGTTTTTCTGGACAAAATATTTGCAGGTTAAGGATGTCGTCGAGGGGTGGAGAGAGATTCGATCGGCCGGAAATAGATATTGCAAGAATGTGTAAAAAGACAAACGAAAGAATACAAATGATGCCAAATCGCGACACGAGCTGCATTTCCCTGGAATATCGAAGAAGGGCACCATGCGCAAAACCCTTATCTCCAAAGATAAGAGGACCAACATGTCCTGCAAAACTACCGGAAGTTCCATGCCCACCTCCACCATGCAGGCATATTATTTATTCATTTCTTTTTGCATCTTCCTCATTTATTTTCATAAAATGTAGGTTCTTACTGTCCAACTGCATTAAATTTATTTTCATCGACGCGGAGCGAGTTTCGTGTTCGTAGAAAATCGACAACCTTACCCTCCGACACGGGAATCAATTTTTTCAATTCCCGGAAACTATTGTTATTGCGATAAATAGCGAGCCGGAAATTAAAGTTGGTGGAAATAATGGAGGGCACGTTGAAAATAAAAAGCTAAACTTTCTCACGTCAATGAGTATGAAAATATGTGGATGGTACGGAGAGAAAGAGAGCATAAAATCATGTAGAATCAAAAAAAAAAGCGAAAGAGAAAGCAAAAGGAAAGTAGATGAGACGCAGATCGCTGGTGTACGTTTATTTTCCATCCTCGTGGCCTCTCTCGTAAAGTAAACGAGAAAACTTCTCCGGGGGGAATGAGCTGGAGGAGGGTTGGGGGTGAAAAAAGAGGCATGGATTCTCGCGGTTATAAAAGAAGCGAAAAAAAAAAAAAAACAAGAAAAAGGATCCTAAAGAGTGACTAACAACTCCGTTTGGAGATAACATATATTATACAAGTCTCGAGTGGCGCCATCGTTTCTTGCTTATCCTCATCTTCCCATCAATTGTACAAGGGTGTGTGACGTAGACCGAGATCACTACTTCCACACAAGTATATAGTCGATTTCGTGTTAACTTGACCCTGACCGTTTTGGATGTGATCCATTATTTTTTAGCACAGCAACCCTTGAATTATTTCGAAACTTTCTTTTTACACAGTTCCTTACTCATTTATATTTCTTGAATTATATTTCGAGAAATAAACTTTAGAAGGGCAAAAAAAAATTTTAATCTTGTTTCTGTTCTGTAGAGTCACTAATCAACGTTTTTTCCTATAATTTTTTTTTTTTTTTTTTATTATTTCCAACCTGTACTTGCTCATTGTTTGCAATTACTCTGACGAAATTCACACAAAGAGACGTTCCAATTGAACGTTGTAAACACTGTAACAAACACGAGATTCCATCGGGGAATTTCGTTAATTGTACAATCATTCCCTATACGATTCTGCGATTGGCACTAATGACCACAAATCGCGATGATGAATTAACGAGAACGAGAGGAAATGACCTACTGTCCGAAAAATCTTTCAGGAGGCAGGCTGCTGTTGCGGAAAAACAAAGCAAAAAACTTGTTCGAAGTGGTAGAAAAATTTCTCATCGATCTGTCGAGTGTGCGGCGGGGTCTGACGTCAGAGTTCCGTGCGGAGCCAGAATTTCAGACTGTGCAAGTGATTCTGATTCTTACGAAAATAAAAAAAAGTGGCACACTGGATTAAATGGTTTGAAAACCATCGATATTATCTCGTTTCTACATTTGAATTACTTTTTCTTTTTTTGCATTAATTATTATTATATTATTAATATCCATCGACTATTTATTTTATGCCACAAAAATATTGTACAGTTGGAAAACCCTGTGCCAGCGATGCAAGACGAAATATGCTTAAATCGAAACTTCAAGAATTATTGAGAGAAATCGAACCAATACCGGAGAGCTGTTTACTCGAGAGTACGGAATCAAAACCCGAACCGGAAGTTCTTGCCGAAGTTTTATTAATGTCTGAAGTCCAGGGAATGGATTTTGCTGACATTAAACCAGATACCGTTTTCAATACCCTCTTCTCAGACATATCAATGGATCATTCGATAGGTATAAAGTATTTTTAAAAACCCTCACAGAAGTTGGTGCAAAATTGTCTTATCTAAAAAAATCCTTTTCCATCTTTTTTTCCTTACATAATAATACAAAATTCTTGCGCAATAAAAATTGTTCGTCACGAAATGTTTTCGAGGAAAAAAGTCCAATTGTTAACTGTTGATTGTCGTATAGAAATCACAAACGCAGCTCCAGAATCAATGAGTGACGTAGTCGTACCGGTAAGAATATCGGGACAAGAAAGTTCGTCGGTTGATATGCCCAACTCGGAAAATATAATCGAAAACGTTCGCGGCGAGGCTCCACCGAATTTAAATGCATTCAAACAATCGAACGTTTACGAACAATTCTCCAAACACGTCAATGAACTTTTGGGAAGAGAACCTCCGAACCAGGATATTTCAGAGTTCGTCTATGTATTCAAATAAATATTTCAATCTAGTTGATCATTAAATTTCTATCGATTCTCAACCTTGTGATAATAATATTTGGATTTTCGAAAATTAAGTTCGAAATGGAAGATTTTTAAAAAAATATTCTTTACTTTCTACTAATCTAATTTGCTATGACTGATAATTTGATTAATCCAAGAGTTCGGTAATTAGATTGAGTAATAAATCATAAAGAGATCAATATTTAATAATACAGATTATTGGGAGCGAGTAATGTCAGTAAAGGAGCGACTGAAATTCAAGAAAGCGAGGATGGAATGTTATTGGATTATATAATGAAGCCTGGGCCACCATCTCGCGTCAACAGGATTCGTTTGAATGGTTCAATGCGGCCAAATTGGTTTCCCGGCTTCACCGTCGCCTCACCCTTTATTTCTGGATACACAAAAATTACAAATGATCCTGGCGAAGCTCTTAAAGAGGCATGGAGGTTGTGTCATCCTCGACACTTTGACGATCGATCAAGAACCATAGTTAACGTCGGATAAATTTCATCTCAAAATTATCCTTCGCGTTCGCTGTTTATTCATATTCTTTCATCGAGATTAAATTATCGTTCAAGATCTCACCGAACTTGAGAATTTTTCAAAAATATTTCACTCAAATTATTAACTAAAGAAAAAAAAAAAACAAAACGTCGTATTATTATAATTTTCTTGACCCTAACTAATAATGTAATTATTTTTTCTCAGACGCGTACTCGAATTAATTAGTCTTCGTGTTTAAAAATATGGAAACGAATTCCTCCGCACGTTTCTCATCGCGTTTTCAAGAGTATAACAAAAAATAATACAACAAAAAAAAAATTCGTGAATAATTCATGAGGAAAAAATATGTCGCACTGTGCAAGATGCTTCAGAACGATAATAACTAATTCGGCTATTTTCAACGGACAAAGAGAAAAAGAACGGCGACTAAAGAAAGAGGGTTTGAAAATTGACAATGAAACATAATATGTAAACTGGAGGGTTGAAGAACACTCGGATGAGTGACTGTGGTTATACAAGTATGTTTTGAAACGAGGTGAACGAGAGTTTAAGATTGATGGAAAAAAGCATGGATTCTGTATGAGAGTGGCCACCCTCGTCGAGCGAATACAGTAACAAAAAAAGCTCCTTTTCTGTGTTTTTTTTTTTTTTTCTTTTTTCATCCCCCAATAAGTAACTGAAGTTGCGCGTGATGCGAATTTTAAAGTAAAAGCACAGGGAACCCCTATTGCACGCGAGAATATAACAGGATCAGTTGGGACGATAAGTGAATTTGTTCGCTCGTCAACCATAAAACAAATTACTCCCTGCTACTAAAAACGTACAATTTTTCTTATCAAATTACTTTCCCATCATGAAAAAAAAAAAAAAAAAAAAACATAAACCACTATTAAAATCATTAGTTTTTATCATTCTCTCAATCTCATCAGAGTCTCCTTGAAGACAGGTTTTTCATTGTTCGCAATGCTTGATAAATATTATATTCTTTTTGTAAACGACCCAACTCTCATTTCAAGAAATTCATATGCGATTAAATTTATTTGAAAATTTGATTAGAAATGATGGAAAATAATGGTCTCGAGTATTCATGAGAATAATAATAATTGGCATGACTATTTTCATCGTTATTATTACGTGCATCGAAGGAATGTAAACCGGACCGAAGTTTGCTCGAGGAAAAAATTGAAAAAGAGAAAAATAAGAATAAGAAGTAGGGCTGAAAATAAATGGAGCGGATCGTTCGTTCGACTTGCCCCTAGAAACAAAAAAACGAGTATAGAAAAGGAGAGAATTCGTAAATTTTCTCGGTCGACGGAGCAGAGGTGAGGTTCGAGTTTCTCGAACGGGTATGTAGTTCCAAGTGGAAATAAACAAGAGGTTGAGCAAACGCAGGGGTGGATTCGAATTGTACGTAGACGAAGCCTGGACGAAATGGCCTCGAATCGAAAATCCAATGCGCGAATCCAAGCGATTCCAGTGCTGGAAGCGTGTTGGCGGTTTCGACATTCGTTCAACCCCAATGATTCCCAAATATATCAATACACACATATACACATTTGAAAAATATATTCCACGGCACAGCATGACCCAATTTGGTGATATGTAATTTTTTCATGACGATCAACCAAATAAATTCCAACGGTTCACACTAATAAATTATTTTTCAACGAAAGAAATGTTCAGCCTTGGTCAAAAGTAGAAAAAATAAACAACGAAAATCTGATCCTTCTTTATTCAACAACAATTTTTTGTTCTTTTTCTATCCAATGGTGGATTCCGGTGATGAAATTTTGCTTTTGTCTCGAAAATCGGAAGCACGAGAAAAGAAAATTGTTGTTTTTTTACAATTTCATAAATAAGAGGGCTTTGTTCGGGCTCGAATGAGAGAGTCGAGGATTACAAAAAAAAAAATCCCATTTTCACTGTTGTATGATACGAAATTGTAGTCGCCGAACTACAAGCTGCGCGGGGTAGTTCGGTAGAATATAGACGCACACACACACATGCAGGGTCGAAAAGTACGAGAGAAAGGAGTGTGTGATTCTCTCTCGCGTTGCCGCCACGCCCCGGAGAATCCCGGCGGTAGAGAGCAGAGGGACAGAAGAGAGAGAAATATATCGTGAACGAACGCGACCGAAAGCTACGACCGATGGTAGGACGCGAGGGTGAAGCGAGAGGGTAGTCCACGACTAATCGATGTACGTGCTTTCGTCTACAACCAATCAACGTCCTCCGAAACTTCGGGAGAGATTCATCCGGAGAGTTATCGAAGCTCCCTCCTTTCTCTCGCACTTTATTCCTATACATATATACATATCTATGCAATGTGTATGCAACGTGTGTGTTTTGTATGAACGTGTGCGAGGATAAGCCCACGTAGTACATAGGAAATTCCACGCTGCTGCTCAGATGGACGAGCGTCTGTTCTTCAAGCACTTTGATTTCATGATTTCTCAGTGAGAAATGTCAACGTACTCAATTATATTCCATTTTTTTCAAATTAAGCTCGTGAGCTTGGAAAAATGCAATTACATCAACAATTATTTATTCGCCACTGCTACTTTTTTCCAACTTCAAATTTCTGTTGAGATTTAAGAAATAGCAAGACACATTTTCGGGTTATATTTTTAACTTCAATTCTTGTTAATAATTTCGAGTTAACAAAAAAAAAACTCATTAAATCCGTATTGGGCTAATTTGAATATATTTTTGTATTGTTTATTGTTGGTTTGGAACTCGGGGACGTGGGTGATGGAAAACATGGTCAGAACGAGCCTGTCCTCTAAAATACCCTTATCCAAGTTGTTGTTGGTTGAGCAAAGTACGCTAACAACCAAAACCTTTTAAAATTATACTATGTGTGTTTGTGTGCATAAGGAGGAAGAGGAAGAGTGTGGGGGAGGGAGGAGGAGTTGACCCGTGTTAGGTAGAACGAGAATGTCTACAAGGGTCGAAGAGAATGCTGGTAGGTGGTATTTCGGTACAACGGAATCGAATTCGCGAAGTGAAGGGTGTGCGGGCTCCAACGTGAACAAGCAATAGCACAGCACGCTGAGAGCCCGTTCTCTACGGTCTCGAACTGACAAATGGTTCTGTTTACAATGGTTTCTCTCGAAGGAGCTTTGTGTCCATATATATATATACATGTACACAGATAGATAATAGATATACACAGGAAACGGATGAAAGGATAAAGAGAAGGAGGAAGAGACGGAACTGAACATGATAGCTCTTTCGTCCAGGAAATCCTAGTTAGCAGATCCTTAATAGGCTAAATAACTGAACAACACGTTTGATTAAAAAAAAAAAAAAAAAAAGTACTTGTTTCGATGTCTAATACAAAACAAGTTTCATCCATCCCGTTTGCCAATCAGCCAATAACGTAGAAGAAGATAAAAAAAAAAACATTGTTGTAATTTTGCCAATAAGTGATAAACAATCGTAGTTAAGATTAAAATCAAAAGGGAGTTGATTTTAATTGATATATATATCCTGGCGAGACGATGCATACTACGGCTGTAAATGTAGAAATAGACATTTCTTCTTTTCTTTTTTTTTCGAGTATGCGGCGGAAATACGGAACTGAGCTCAAAGGGAGCAGAATCTCGAGCGGAATGACATCGAGAAGGATTGAAGGAAGAGGGAGAGGCAAAAGGATGCAAAATTCAAATTCCTTGTGGGAGCTTCGACTTACCCTTCCGAGTTCACATCGAATGCCATAATCAGAGGAGAAATATGTGGATTCGAGATGGCGTGAAGGGTGTAAAAGGAGGGTTGATGGATCGTGAGAGAAGAAAGCATGAATAGAGACGAACAGGGCTGAGATTCGAGGGACTTGAACTTTTGCCTCCACACACCAGTTTCGTACTACTTGCATCCCAGACTTTGGCAAATTGCATTTTCGTTTCACTAACAAACGAAACAGTACTTCTGTACTATTAATTTGTCGGTTCACAATTATCTCACTTATTGCTTTCGCAAATTTTTTTTTTTTTTTTCACTAACACAAATTTCTTTGATACAAACACTTTTATTTTCAATGCTGCAATTTATAGTAAAGACGGTTTGACATGTTTTTCAAGTAATACTTTTTAAGTTCTAATAATTATGCAACCAACAGTTTTCAGGTTCTTTTCATGAACTTTATCACTTTTTTTTAGCCAAATATAAAAGTTGAAAGAATTACCCGCTCGCATTCATCTCGTGTTCATTCGTTTATTTCAGAATTTTTTCATTTAACTTAAATTAGAGCGTTATTTCAAGAGATTTCTTTTATCTATTTTAATACGAAGGTTTTGTCGAGAATTATAGTCTCTCTGGTTCGTTCATCAGTCGCCTGGTTCTCGTACGGTCTTATATGTAGAGCAGAACCTTGAAAGGCACTTCTTTCCTCCAAGCTTTTTCCTCCCTCGTCCTGCGCCCTCACAAATATCTCTCTCTCTCTCTCTCTCTTTATCTCTGTCTCTTTCGTTCTTTCTCCGACAAACTGTTCCTACGCCTTGCTCCCATTTTCACGTTCAACCTACTTTTGTCGTTGAAATAGTCGAACGAGCTACGCGCGATGACGTGAGAGATGAAGAAGGAAGTCCGCTCCGCAGGGTGAAGATATAAAGTGGATCCTATAGCCCAGGATGAAATGTATAATGGAACGCTAATGCGTTTCTCATGGCCCAAAGTGCTACGCCAGAGTTTCCCATTTGATGTCAACGAAAAAATTGTGGTACGCAAAAAAAAAAAAAAGAAACTAAGACACACCGAGCTAGAGAAAATTGTTCGTTTTATCCTTAAGAAACTGTATAAAGGGAACTTCGAAGAGTTAAGTGTCATTCGGCTTCGAGCACTTGTAAATATACTAAACACTTTGAGAGATACAAAAAGAAATAAATGTCTGCTGTCAAATCAGTAATTGTTTTGTGAATTATATAAAATAATATTTCCACGTTAAATCTGATAAAACGAGTCAAAAAAATAAAATAGACTTTCATCGAGTCTCTGTCATGAAAGTTCCATCTAAAATTATACTCTTTAGCAAAAACGATTAATATTTCCGACTGCATATACTCGGCATGATTGCAAACATACGTATTTGTTGAAATATGAGCTTTTTTCAAATAAAAATGCTATGCACGCGTGGTAAAAGTGAAAAAGGTTTTCGCACACATTTATCGTCCTGAGGCTTTGGATATTCTGCGCTTTCGACGAAAATCGTTAATGCATCGGAATACTTTGAAAATAACTTTCGACGTAGAAAACTCTCAACGATCTAGTAGGTGTAATATAGTTTCGTGCGGTATCCCAAGTTTCCGGAGAAAACCGGAAGATGAGGATTCCTCTTGGGTCACAGAATATCCTCAGAATCACCAGAAATACATTTACCCTCTCGTAAACTTTGCACATAAACATATAAACATAAATTTATAATCATTTCCCAATGGAATTTTCAATTTAACTTTTTTCACGAGACTGAGTTCGTTTCATGAGGAAAAAAATATTTAAATAATATTATAATTCTTGCTCTCAGACATAGCAAAAAAATTGAATCGGTTTGTCAAAGATATCGGACAGAAAACTAAAAGTTTACAAAAGTTGGACTTTGTAGTCTAATGTTTTTATAGAATCAAATACGGAATTTCATGGAAGAAATTTATATGGATTTAAAAATAACAAATTATCGTTCGACACGTCAATTTCGGGAAATTTTGATGCACATGAAATATGCCAAGTGATAACTCGTCAAAAAAGTGTAAGAGTGCAAAAAAAATGTATAGGTAGGCACGGCGAAGGGCTTTTGAAAAAAGGTGCATTTATATTAACAGCACGCCTTTTTAACGATAAAGCAATAATATATAAATATATAGTATAAAGAGATGTGGCTCGGGCCGTTTATCCCACGAGCGCTGATTGATGGACAAAGTTGCAGCGACGGTTTTCAACCCCGCGAACCCCCTCGAGCTTTACTTGGGGGAGGACAAATGAACGGTCGAATGCTATAGCTCTCTCTCTCTCTCTCTCTCTCTCTGTCCCTTTCCCTCTCCAACTATATGTGCCAGAGGGTCTCGGTTTTACGTATTTTTTTCACCTTTCTTCCTCCATTCTTTTTTGTTTTTTGTTTTTTTTTTCTCCGTCGTTGTCTCTGTGCAACTTTTCACGATCAGGAACGAGCGCGTATCAATCACCATCTCACTTTCTCACCGCGCGAGACTCTTTCGCTATTTCGTACTCTGATTGGAAGGAAAAACGATATCGTTTTTTTCCTTCCAAATTAATCTGCGATCTATTTTCGCAACATCAAGAGTATTCGCACCAGGACGAAAAAAAAAGATTCTCTATTCGTTCCGCGTGTTCGAATCCTTTTTAAAGCGACACTTTATTCATATAATAATTTTTCTAGATTCTCCGTGCATCAACAAATAAATGAAATTGTTTGGATTGTTTTATATAATAATAGTATTATTTTTTGTCAATTCTCTGCATGAGTGGAAGGCGGTTTTCATGTAGCGAGGAATTTTGTAGAGGAAGAAGTGAAAGGAAAAATAAAAGAGAGAACAAACCTGTTCTGCTGTTCGTCGACGATGGCAGGTGGTAGGGTTGCTAGACGTCGATCGAGGCAATGGGGTTTTACGCCCCGTATCGGTGCTCACCGGTCCTCGAACCGCTTCGAGGCGGTGACGAGGCTTTCGTTTACCCTTGCACAACGATCTTCTCCGCAACTCGTTATCCCGTCAGTCTCGTGATAACAATTTCCGGTAGCGCTAGTTTCGAATGCTACGGTATTACCGTACACCGAACCACCCTTCCAGCAGTCTTCGACCGCCGAGTCCTCCTGTCTACGCATGCCACGGATATACTGCAAATTTCAAAATTCATTTATTTATGCAATGAGTTTTGTTAAATCGTTATTAGTCGAAATAAATAAAGCCGAGTTCATCGGTTAAATGCAATAAACGGAATATTGACGAACAAAGCTCGTAAATATTTTATCGAGTAATAATCCAAAGCGACTTTTCATTAACGAGATAAAAATAATAAATAAATTTTCTTTTGAAACAACGCAGACGCGCTTGATAATATTTTAATGAAACCAGGCTGATTATAATTTGATATAGTAACTCGTTATAAAATCTCTTTGTTGAAAACTTTTCCTTCCTCTCCTGCTCTAATGTCGAATACATAAAACCGCGAGTTTTCATCTCACCGGAGAGTTTATAAGGGAATTCTTATCCGACACCTGACACTCTTCGTTACTTGGCTAGTAACTACGAAAACTTTAATTATTACGAAGCCTTCACACGGGCTACTCCGTCCGTCGTCCACCGTCCCGCCTGGTTAACTCTCCGTTAAGTCATCCAGCGGACAATATAATGAGCCTGGCGTGTATGAGCGTATCGGTACAACACACAATCATCCTCCCGATTTATAACCTCAACGAGTCATCAAAATCCTTCCGATGCAGCAGAATTATTTATTTCAATTTTTTATACCCTCAATCGCGCTTCGAATCAATTTCAATCAAATTTAACATAATTATTCCCAGAATAATAGAAAGATATGAGAATTTTCTTAAATATCAAACGTGTGACAATTTGATTTTAAATGTTTTGTACTTCGTATAATTGAAACTTTTAAATCGATCCATTGAGATTCTCTATGTTGAGAAAATGAAGCGACAGTATCTGAAAAGAAATATCCATGAAAAAAAAAAAAATGAACTCCGGGATGACTTGACGAGAGAAAATACTTTTCAACGGTAGTTTCCTTTTTACCGAATTTACAGGATCCGTAGAGAATAAGTCCGTTAGATATATAAAAGGGGATTTCTTTTTATACAGATATATATTTATACATCTCCGTGAGATATACTTGGCAGATTACAAGTGACTGAGGTAATCCGCTTGTGTCGGTCCAGTACAGGAAACACCAAGCTTTTGTGGCCATGCATTACGTATATAATACACAATATAATACTGTCGAATAGTATGGGCCACAGTTGGATAAGACATTTCACTGATCTGCGAAGATGAAACGTGGTGGCAGGAAATCGGCTCAAAATCAAAGGGGATAAAGAGCAAACTCGGCTGATGAAATCGAAGGGGTGATGATGACGAAAAAGTCTCTGCGGTTAAGCTTTAGCAAATGATATACGCATACAGGAACAATTTATAAAAAGTTTTCTGGAATTTGGTCGGTATAATATTTTATTGCGTCGGTGCATGACACAAAAACATGCTCATTAAAATATTTAAAAAATCTGTGATCGATCTTTTAAAACTCTAGGAATACACCACCGTAACATCCGAATTCGTTCAACTTTATATTTTGTTCGTTAAAAAAATAGTTAAAATATGAAGCTCCATCGAAAGTTGACTTGACTCTGAAAATAAAAGGCAAATCCACGCGAGAATGCTTGAAAGCAGTCAAAAACCAAATGTAACGCGTGGGGGTGGCGCGGGCTCGTCAATCCGATCTTAAATTCACAATATTTATGAATTCTTCGTACAATAAAAGTGTTTTCTAGCGAGAGCAGGTGCAACACGAGGTGAATCCGTGCACGTATCACAATAACTTTGTGGAATAAACGTCAGGGGGGGATGTCGAGTCAGCAACCTTTAAATCCGACCTTTTCACTCGCCCTCTCCTCGTCCGTAACAATTTCCTACTAGTCCCTTAGTACTCTCCTGTAAATCGGCAAATCGACGTACACACATGCTTTTTTATACCCATACTATATTCTAGTTTTTATTTTCATATTTTATTTTACTCGGACGATATAAGTTCAGTTTGATGATCTTATAGTATTTTTATTTCATAATTTTATGGATTGGACATTCTTCGTTCATGAAATGAGCTAAATATTCCAGTGCTTTCTATCTACGGTTCGTTTATATGGCACCGAAGATTTCTGTAGAAAAAAAAATTAAGAGGAAAAACTTTGGTTTTGGTGCACCATCGAGCCATCGATATGGCAACAATAATTATATCAAACCGTGAATGATAACGTTGACGTAGTAAATTTGTGTTTTTATGAAAAGGCCATATTTATCGAATATTTCGGACGAATCGACACATTTTAGTCAACATATGCGAATTGACGTTTTACTTCCGTTCTCTATACAGTTGTCACTGAGTATACGACGTTGCTTCTTCCTGAATTTTGTGAGAATAAATTTACTGACATTTTTACTCGTGTCGCGCACTCGAGTACATCTCGCACTTTGCATACATCGAGCATTTTATCGTCCCCGACTGTCGGTTATCCGCGCGGATCTCCTTCGACGTTACAGAGTTCTCGCAGAAATAAGCCATGAAAAGGAACATATTCTTTAGATCTTCGATGTTTTATCTTACCATGAGACTATTTTTTTCTTTGTTTCCGAGTGCTTTTTAAAAATACATATTTAGCAAGACTCGTGTACAGTCTTCTAGTGCCATTCGATTATACTATTTCAAAAATAAAAATAAAAATTCTATTATCCTTTTTCATCATTATTACATCATTTTCACGCGTAGAAAAAAAACAGGTGAATATGGACAAAAATACGAGAGCATTGACTTTATTAATCGGGATGAGAACAGAAGAAGAATTAGGAGAAGAAATATTGTAAAAATACCGAAAGTTCTGAACTTCGTATACGAGATTGAAGTCAAGCTCGTACGTCATATTGATTTTCTTTTCCAGTTACAGTAGCTCGCAACGTAACTATGGTGGACAATGTGAAATATTTTTCTCGTCAACCCTCATCTTGGGGTTCGGTCGTTGTTGGATACGTTGAAAGAGGGTTGTTCGATGCCAGGGCACCGGCTTACTCTTATTGCTGCTCTAATTCAGCCTTACTGACCATCGAAGGGAGAGAATGGAAAAGGGAGGATAAAAAAACTAAAATAACGGAAGAACAGAGACGCTTAGATTATGAGAGAGGATGAAAATATTTACTAGTGTGAATCTCAACAAAAATCCAGTCGCACAAAGAGGAAGCTCAAATCTTCTCATATACGTCGCTTGTAGTACAACATTACCGTTCAAATAAGTCTCTTGCGAGAACAAAATGTCCTTTGTGTATTTCCCCCAACGCCTCCGTCCTCTGACGAACTAAACAACGAAAAAAAAAACGGCATGAAAATTCATGCCCAATGCATTCTTCAAAAGTAAACGTTTCTTTAAATATATTTTATAAAATATTTAAACGAAATAAAATTATTGTCATTCATAAAACTCTACTAATAACTATGTCAGAAAAAAAAACAAATAATATTGTTTTAAATCACTGTGGATTGTTAAAATTATTCAGGGCCGCGTTTAAAAAGTGCAAGATCAGCAATTTCAATGTAATTCGCTTTCACTTTTTTCTCTATGTGATGGTCTTTGCTGGAAAAAGCAATGTGCTTTAGCACTGACTTTAAACCGTGTAAGCCCATATGGGGCAGAACACTACGCGATTTTAGTATCCGCCTGAAATCCGTGGGATTTACACACAGAAGTCACCGAATAAATTGCCCGTCGTAGAAGTACCAAACGAATGAATCGAGACGAGCATGGCTTTCACAGAGAGTACAGAGAAGAGAGAGAGAAAAAGCACGAAATGGTCCGTTCTCTCGCTAATCGATATTGTCCATGTCGAACTACCGTTTGAAAGCTCACATCAGCCGTTACGATTATTTCAACACACCCTGATTTTTCTAATCAGAATATGTAAATTATTTACAAAAGTAACAGACAGCAGACAATGCATCGAACTTAAATTTCCAACACCTTTAATCGCACAAATCCCATTAATTCAGTATAATCCAGCAATATATTTCGAGAAAGTAGTTTTAACAACGTATGACAAATTTTATTCTTTTTTTTCAGAAATAATTTTAACCGTTAAAATTCCATCGTATTATCCATTTATCTCAAGCTTAACATTTTATTGCAACCATTCGATGTTTATGCAATGTTTTAAGCTCGCTGTAAATTTCACCTTTCACGATAAAATAAAAAAATACTCCGTAGCTTCCATCATTATAACGATTGATGAGAATCTCATCAATATTTCAATATTCATTGGTAACATGAAATTCCCTAATCAATAGTTGAATTGCTCGTTGAGCTATCGCAGGAACGATTTTTATTCTCAAATTGTATGATATTTGTGAAAATTATTTATTTAATGTTGATTTATTATTATTCATGCGAGTTCTGGATGGACGTTACGACATAGGCACTATGGGAAATGATGCCAATTATTCCAATACAATGGTAAAGTTTTCGAGATTGTTATATTGTTTCCACTCGGGCAAACTCTCTGTTTCTGGCCACTCAAGGCTGGACGTGTACAAGAGAAACGTGTGTGTGTGTGTGTGTTTGGATGTATGCGTTGGCTACGGTTGATCATTAATTCACAGCAAGTTTACGAGAGCCATAGGTATATACTATCGCTCTTGGCAATATTTCCCGCCCTTCTCATCTCCTCCATATTATACCTTACGAGTATCAGACCCTCCTTTGCTACTATCCTCTCTTTGCAATGGTCTCTCCTTGTGCCCTGAGACTTTAAAGCTCGTTAGTCGCGGCTCAACTATCTCTATATGTATAATCAATTTGTACATGGGATATTTTATACCAAATTAATCCCTCTTTAACAATATTTAAAAATTCTATTAAAAAAAAAATTCACACATTTTTACTGAATTATTAATACTATCAATTTCGTTTAGTGGATAGATAAAGATTCAAAACGTCACTATTATTGAAGTATCTGGCAACTGGATGGTAGATTGGAAAATTTACTACACGTCTGCACATCGCTATCGGCTGATTGAGAAAAAAAAAATGATTGACAAACAATTTTCTCATCACAATTTTCGATGGAAAATTGATTTGAGAATTTATTGATTTTTTCGAGATCCAACCGTCACGAAATCGCCCGTGTATATGAAATTTAGCACAGACAGATAAACTATATACGTTTCATGACACAAATTTTGGGAGTCAAGAGTCTCTTGGAGCTTTCTCAGTTGGTCTCGGACGTGTGTACATTGCAGAAACAACCGCACGTGGTTAAAACTCCGTTCTATATGTCCATGACTTCCTCTGTCTCTTTCCATGCCTGCATTTCTCTGAGAACTCGTATTTGCCCCTTATGCTCTTTCGCCTAATGTACAGTTGACTCTTCGACCTCGCTATATTCGCAAATATAGCGCAAATTCTCTCCTCCAACATTTACATCCATAGATACTCTCCTTTAGGCAGCATAGTTTGCAACAGGATATTGCAAAAGTACATAAACTTTTGATGAAAGTAAATGACCCTGCTGCTAGCGTCCAAAAGACGAAAATCCTCGAAGCCGCCATGTCCTTATTAATAAAAGAGAAAACCATGTTTATACGAAATAAAGTACAATCTACTGCATTCCTTGCGTACAAACAAGTTTAAATTAAAATTTAAGAAGTTTGGACCTTTCAATCGACTTTTTATATTAAATCTTTCAATTTGATTTGACAAGAATGTCTTAGTTATTTATTCTCCAAAGAATATTGTACAACAACAATTCATGAAGAGTGCCGAGTGATAAAATTATTCGAGTAATTCATTCATTGGTTCGCGACGAAATTAAGTTATGCACGGTAAACATTTTTTTTTTTTCTTTTTCTTTTAATTCTCCCTGCTAAAAAGGAATGAAAAAAATGCAACGACCACGACAAAATAAAGTATCGCGAGCGAGCAATATTAAAACCTTAGTCTCTATACACACTCGGATACACACGTGTATATATATTTATGTACATCATACTTATATCGTATGAAAAAGTCTGGGAATGTCTCTGGGTAAAATTCCGGCCGTTGGATAAAGGTGGATGAGACTCGAGCTCGAAGAAAGCAATCAGGCATTTCATTTGCCAGAACGAGATGCGAAAATTTCTGTCAGAAGGAAGAAATAAAGAGCTGACTTGTATTCTCTCGCATTTACCCCGGGGAGCAACGATGTGCGAGAAGAAAAATCCGACTAAGAAGAGATATATAAAATAGAGGGAAATCACGAGGATAGAGGGTTCAGAGATGAAGAACGCCAACTCGTGGCGATAATAACGGAAGAAAATCTCAACCGGTGGGAGCGAACAGGAGAGAGAGAGAGCAAGTTCATAATAGAACTGTAGACTGAATATTCAGAATACTGAAGATAAATATATACATATAAAATTATTGGTACCGCTAAAAATTGCTAGAGGTGAAGAAAAGGCCATGGAACAATGTCAACGTCTCTTTTGACATTTTCAGGATTAATTAGAGCTCTCGCTTAACAATATTTCACGTTCTCTCGAACATACAGCCAAAGTTTTTCCTAAAAACTTTACCGCTATTTTCCCTAAATAGAAAGCACAATTGGAAAAGCTTATTATTTGACATTTAGTTAAATATATATTTTCAATAAAGGTGAAATAATTCATTTGAATTTTCGCGTTATACATTTATCACCATTGAATGAATTTACCAGAAGTAATTTTTGATGGAAATTCAATCGGAAACAGAAACGTTCAAAAAAGTAAACTGCATTTTTCAGACATTAAATATGAAAAAAAAAAAAAAGGAAATCATTCACAAGTACATTTTTCTATAACAAAGACAAGGTCACGAAGTTTTGAAAAATGGCGTTGCGCGTCAGCAAAGGAAAAATAAAATGATTACATTGATGTAGGAGCTCTCGTATGGTACACAGAACGAAATGAAAGTCCGAAGAGGATTTTACTTCTGGCAAGTTACATGTACGTGACTCTCTTCCACGTCACGTATATAAAGCTGCTCGAGCGAGCATCCCAATGTGGGCTAAGAACGAAAGCAAAGAGACAGAGAGAGGGAGAAAGACGACGAGGGCAGATGGACTTAAATGTGAGAGTGTTGGAAAAAAGATAAAAAGAATGACCGAGGAAGCTGGATTCACGGAAGAAAAAAAAAAAGTGGAGGGACTCAACCCTTCAACCTTTCTCTACCCCTACGTCCCGTCGCACCTCTTTGCACGAAAGCTTTAACCTACATGTTCAACCGTATGGCAAATCATATTCCGTTTGCAAAATGAAAACCGTTTGCGATGCATTCTCCAAACTTAAAATCTATGTATATATATTCCATATATCATTATATCTACATAGCCACTAAATCAGAGACGCATGTGTATCAGTAAGTCATTCCACCTCGACGGGCCTCTCACGTCACAAAATCTTTGCCATCTTTAAATTATTCATCATTAATAAGTTTAAATATAATTGAAAGAGTATATAAAAGATGAATTTTTTCGTCCAAAGTCCAAAGTGCTCCAAAGCTCAATTGACCATTTGAATAATGTCGGAATTTCAACTTATTTTTCTATCCACTGGGATTGCGAACGGCGAGTAAAATCGGACAACTTAATTGTTTCATACTTTTTTCAAGTAAAAATTTAAGTAATGACGTTGGTCACATTTGTTTTGACGGATGAAAAATTGAATCGTCCGGGACTACCCGAGACTTCCCTATAAATAATACTTAAAATTTTTTTATGATTCTCAACTACCTAATGACTTGAGTACATCGATACTATAGTTTTTGCTACCATCAGTCACAGTTATCGCCACCTAGAAAAAAAAGCCTTTTTTTGCTATATACATTTATAATTTTCAATTTTCTGATTTATCTTTTCATGAATACGGCTGTTGGATTGATTGTTATTTATTGTTCAGAACGTTTCAAAAAGTTTCATAAAGTTTCACGTACTTTCTGCTACGTCTATGTAAATATAATGATCTGTATAAATAATATATTGTATATATATGTGTGTATGTAGATGGAATGCGCCGAGGACGAGCAATGTACGTGCCATGCAAGCGAGGTGTGTATACGCGAGAGGTGAATTTATCATCGTGGACTGGCGGGAAACGGGCCTCCCGGTAGCATGGTAAGTGATTGATGGGCCCGAATGCAATATCGATATCTATTACCACGTTTCTCACACAATGTCATCCAAACCATAGCCATATTTAAATGCATATATGCATATACAGCTAGTACCGCGTATATGAGATATTTCTCCCTTCCCTTGACCCTTCTTTCCGATTTCTCCGTGTACCCGCACTATATTATCGATCTCACTACTTCGTTCTCCAGTATCTTCGGCGTCCCTCATATTATACCTGCATTCGATCCTTCTCCTCGACATTCATCCTCCTTTCTCTCTCTCTCTGCTCCGATTTTCCTTTCCATATCCTGTGTTTTTTTTTTTTCGCGCATTGCAAAACTTCACCCTCGCATTCATCATCCCCTTCGTTTACCGACGCGAGTAGCACACCCACGAGGAATTCAATCCCAAATCAACCAACTTTTATACAATTCCAAGTAAATTGTTCTTCCGTACTTAATTTATGATTGAATGAGAAAATAATGTGCAAACATTTGCGTGTACGTTGAAGTTGCACAAAGTCAGAAAACATGAGAGGAGGAGCTCTTTTTTTAATGGAATAATATTGGTTTATTGATGTCTGCACACTTGATGAAACGTTTTAATTTAATACTTGGGGAATGTAATAATCATGTGTCAAGTTGAAAAAAAAAAAAAATTAAGTGTGAAATTGGGTGCATTCGACTTAAAAGCCCTTTGGATGTGCGTTATACGACCAAACTCGATTTTCCTACAATTGAAACACCCCTCTTCCAGCCCCTTCCCCTTTCCCTCCATCTTTCTCTCTACGTCTTTCTGTTTGAACGCTCCTTCGTTCAGGGAAATTGAATACGATGCACGCGCGAGGATATAAATCATGACTTATACACGGTACTCCCTCAATAGCGCACCGAAAATTCCTTTTTCCAGAATCCCCGTATATAAATAAATTCACAAAATAATTCAGCCCACGTAACAAGTTCTTATACTTTTTGGGCTCAGGGGAAAAACCGCCCGTACCATTAGAAATTCATTGATCCCATCAGATTGATAAAATCGCATTAGAATTTCGTAAGTAGACGCGTTTCCTATATAGCGCCGTCAAGTTGAAGTTTGAAAGCACCGAGCGAAATAACTTCTCAATATTTCGCCTCGGGTCTTTGTTTTATGTTTTCCAAAGAGATGTATTTCCATGACATGTTTACCCGAACACGAAAAAGAGCTTCGTATTCTTAACGATTCCCGAATAAACTAATTGCGGAAAAAAAACATGCCCCAATACTTTCCTGAACGGAATATTTTTCGTGCAAGTAGAAAAGTTCTCATATGATCAGACTTCATTTAAGACGAATTTATTCAATCTTTTGTTTATCACGATATCAAATGAACCAAAGCTATCTCCGAATCCAAGATGACTAATCGGTCACCTTGATATTAATGATGGACAAACCGCATGGTTTTGTTATATACTCTTAATTATTCATGAAAACGTTCAGAATAAAAATGTCACATATTAATAACGTATATTCATCAATAAATTCAATACCACTGTAAATAGCAAGTTTCATGAGAAATAGCATAGACCGGAGACCGGACGCAGCGGAAAGTCGCAAAGGGTTATTGGACGATTGCCAGATTTTTCCGTACGATTTATATGACGTTGAACATCATACAATCCATACATATACGCGTGCGTACGTTTCAAATGTTAACTCGCTCTTTTAACTCCCCTAAAAATGTTGTTTTTAATGTCACCTTTCGCCGATAACACTATTTTCTCGAAGCCATTTTAGAAGGGCGAACGATAATGCCACCTTTTTATATCTTTATCACTCAGCATGTCGCCAAAGTTCACCGCAACAACATTCTTGTATTATAGAGTCTTTCTGGCACGTTCTCTCCCACACAAAGATTATCGTAAAAGCAATAACACATTATATGATAATCAAATGTTCTTTCCCAACTCATAGCTTCATCCTAATTAATCCTAAATTCAATGTTATACGTTGACCTTTGTAATCCACCTTTTTGCTCACCACCAATTGAGTACACTTTAAAAAGTGACAGCAAATATACACGCGTCGACCGATTCTCGTTCATTTTTGAAAAAGAGAGCCAAAATTTGAATGACGCAGCAAATTAAAAGTAATCAAGCTTTTCCAGTGATTTTTAACGTGTTTTTTTTAACCAAACACAAAAATATTTATAACATACCATGATACCTACGGGAATCGACTGAAATTAAAAAGTCCACTTGGAATAATCTGATAAGCCGATTGGGTTTATATTTATGAGATTTTATTGCACGTTTCGGAATTTGATGTAATGATAAAAAATTGCTTGTTCACTCGAAGATCCGATGTGAATATATTTATATGTATTTTTTACGATGTCCATGTATGAGTACGTTTGAAAAGGGTAGACGCGAGGTTTAATATCTTTTCTGCGCATTTTTACTCTTCTCTATTATTAATCATTCCTTTCGAGATGAAATCACCAAGAAGGTACGAAGGATTATTCGCCCTAAATTTTTGTCCGACAGCTATGAATCAGATTGACATTTATTGTGTGCATAAATTCATACGATTGTAATATTGGAAGGGCCTGGGCGAAAATTTTATGTTAAATGTAAATTTCAACAATAAAGTTTATGTAAAAAACAGCTGGGGGAAAAAATAACGCGCATGGATGTGAACAAATTTCAGCAAAAAGGAGTTCCAGTTCTATTCTTATGTAATAATTATTTTCAATAATTGATCTGATTTTTCAGCTAATGCTGTTACTACACGAATGTTACTATATTTTTGATAAATACTCACGGCTATGGTTGAGGTGTCACCGGTCGAGCTATAAACTCGCACTTTAATCCTTCATGGGGGGGACGACAATCAACGGAAGGATAAAAAAAAACAATCGAAGCACAAAAGACACAATGGAGAGTTGACACTTTAATGGAAGAAAACAAATCGAAACCGAGCACTTGGAGATAGAAAAAACTTTATGTCGCCATTACAACGAAACTTTGCCGTAACTGTAAATCACGTGGTTATTAATAAACATCACGAGGTCTATTTGCTAATTTTCATTATTTTTATTCATTTGACACTTTCTGCCCTATTTTTTAGGCAATGGTCTGTGAATTTTTGTTAACGTACGAGACGAAGCTTTGTGTCTGACATCACTTCCGGGCTCGACAACAGATTTATCCGAGTTTCAAATTGTTGGAAAAAAAAAAAATGATGCAAAACACTCGTCAAAAGTGAACGACGAAATAAAAATAAAATCACTCGTTACACGTGCAAAAAAAATCTTTGATAAATAATACGGCAACTTGTCGCACCTTCTCACACACATACACGCAACATTTTTAATCCATTTAATCCTGCTCCGTCGTCCATATTTTTACGTCGTCAAAAAAAAAAGAAAAATTTACGTTTATCCATCGTTCGTTATTTTTCAATCATTGTCCTTTCGACATTTTCACCATTTTATGAGTAACTTTTTAGCCCTCGATTCACTCTCGTAGTAACACAATTCGTTGGCTTTTTTTCCCAACGGAAAACACCAAGTTTCGTACTTCATCATTGAAAATTGATCCGAGGCCTAATAATTCGTTCGTCATATCGTATTTTTCTTCCAACTTTCGCGACCTGCCGAGTTAAACAAAAAATATTCACCCTTGCACCGATAACACCGCTGTTACCAAGCACTCGCGTTAAGTGGATTGTAAAGGCGGACGCGACTTTAGCAATTGTTCCATTGCAACAACCAAAACAACGAAATCATCCAAAAAGTTTATAAAATTATTATCAAGTTTATTTGATGAAGCAGCTGCCTTTGGAGTCCTTTACTCCGTTAATAATTGATCTTGTATAGCTTTTTCGAAGCCTGCGTTATTTATATCGTTAAATCCCATCGAAAATCGTAATTACAATCTTCCTCGTCCATTCTTAGTGTCTCCTTAACAAATCTTGACATTGTGTGAAAAAAGAATAAATAAACAGCTGATTAATCGATCATCATCTCGAAATCGCTCGAGTATTTCTAACATTTGAGGATGTTAAATACACGCATGCACACACACACACTTACACTCTCACGATTCGTGCAATCACTCGCTTTCGTTTGACAATTCTCGAAAAAACATCCTTGCTGATCGACCTCTACTCCGCTTCTCTTTTTTCATCATCTCTACACTCCATAGCAAATGTTAACATGAAGAAAAATTTAAAAAAATAATTTGGCCCTGTCTGATTTTTATTTGACGAATAAAAACTTTCGTTACACAGCAATGTTGCAAAAAAAAAAACAAAAACAAGGATGTTTCGCGTGGAACGCACAACATACGGGGTGAAATAACCTCGCGCACTCAAAATGGTGGACGCGACACTCCCGTGTGCTTCGATGCACGGCTTAACGCTATTTTCCACCGTATCGTCACTCGGTATCGCGCGAGTCGAGCTTTTTTCATCTCCCTTTTTCTCTCTCACTCGCACATTTTCAATGTTTTCCCTGCCTTTTTACCTAATTATTTCGTACCTCAGAATGCATCACGTAAAATTGAAACGAAAATTGAAACAAGACACCTCGTAGCGCAAATACGAAAGACATTTATTATCGCAAAACTAAAAATTCAGGGCAACGCGAAAACGATTTAAAAAATTAAATATTCAGCACCACCCCGCCTTCTCGTTCTGGTTGTTCCCACGACAACAACATCACCCCCGAACTCGCATGTAGCTACGCAGACGCTCCTCCCGTAAAAAGAAAAATACAAAATTCAAAAAAAAAGAAACAAATTTTTCGAAGTACGAGAAAAAGCCACTGACGCCACCCTCGTTGCCTCGAAAGCTTACGATCTGTACTCAAGAATATAAGGGCAAACCTTACGCGTCAGGCAAATTGTATCCATAGTGCGAGAGGGATGAAACGGAAGGTGGAAAGTCGCGCAAGGCGCCAAAGACTCCGTGCGCCAGGAAAACAGAAAACACCACAAAAAGGAGGCAAAAAAAAACATCAACGTTAAAAATCTTGAGAAACAACAAACTCGAATTTTCATCGAATTGAAAACTCGAGAAAACACTTTTCATCCCTCTCTTTCGTCGGTCCAATCCCCCCCCCCCCCTCTGTAAAAAACCTCAAAACACCCCTCCTCTATGTCATCACGAGAAAGGGGCCAAGAGAGAGAGAGGGTGAAATGGTAGCGAAGAGTGAGGGTTGTTGGCGCGATCGCAGCGACACCTGACGCTCGTGGCTCAAACATGTACGATCGTCATGGCCAAGCTCTATCTCTGTATGACCCTCCGTATATAACAAAATATATGTATATATATCCCTCTTTCACTTCCGACCCTTAGGCGTCAATATTGTCCACGAAACTCCCTTTTCCCGATCACGCGTAACACTCTGACACTCTCAGAACCATTGAAAACTCACCCGGTTCAAACATTCTTTAAAAAAAACCAATAAAGCCACCCCTATTATGTTTCTCGTGGTTGAAACATGAAAAAGCTCGCCAAAAAGCTCGCGAAGGCTCGTCAAATCCACAAACTTATATATTTTACGAAGTTGTTGCTGTATTTTTTTTCTTTTACTCGTTAAAACAACTCATTTATTAATCACACATTGAAAAAAACTGCTTTGTCCTTTTAGTTGAAATATTAAATTATTATTTTGATTAACTAGACACTCGATTTTTCATCATCGCGAGAAGACGAGAGCCTCGAAACTCGTCAGGCGACTGCGCGATTGGAACTGAGGGCACCCCACCACGTGAACTACCACCAAATTGGCGAAGATTCACGAGGTCGCACGTAAACGAACGAATCGTTCGGGGGTGGCTTTGTACTCCTCGGCCATGCGCGCCATTGCCAATGAATCTTCTACACAGACATACTTTTCGCTTGTGTGGCATTCGTCCGGCCGTCGGAGGGTGCACGAGAAAGCTACGAGCTAAGGGAGAAAGTTCAACGGGAATGAAAAAACAAACGGGGCCGTATATACCGGCTGTACCTACTGGCGCCTGTGCTCAATTCTTTCGACCCGCCGTGACTCTTCCATATATTTATCATAATATCCTACGAGTTAAAGTTATTACTTCAATCAACTCACCAATTTCGCCATTGATTTCAAATCGACTTTATAAACTTTGTTTTCGTATATTACTCAACATTTTTATTTTTTGTGCATCGTTTGACATTCAACCCTTCGGCTGCACACCTTTTTTCACCAGCGGCTTTTTCAACGCTTGTTTCACCGGCTTAACTCTTAATGCCACACCTCTGTAGAATTACGTACTTGCCACCATGGGGTACATTTGTACCCCAGTGACAAAAATTCTTATAAAAATTGAACTACTTAATATTTCGACTTGAAAATTGTTTCGGAACATATTTCTTAAGTTTGAGACGCAGTTTCAAAAAGGGTAACTCTTGAATTTTTAATCGTAATTGGTACTTGCAATTACCGTTCATTCCTATACATTCGTAAGAAGCGTCGATATCTTCTCTAGCCAATTCCATTGATAGATTTTTATTGACACAGAGGACTATCGGAACAGCGCAAAACTCGAAAAGTCATCAAAATTCGGACCATAGCGCGAGTTCATCACTGAATTCAAAACAATAAAATTTATCGTGTTTACAATAAAAATGATAACAAGAGTTTCTGACAGTTCACACTCTTTTTCTTCTCCGTTCTGATTAATTTACGATCCAGTCAAATATTTAAAACGTTCGTTTTAGTATACTTTCAGAGATTCGCATAAAAATATTAAACGTCATAAATTGAAAAGAAAAAGTCAATATAAGAGTACAAGCAGCACGAATAAATATTAGTTTATAAATTCGTGAGTTTTTTTTTTTTTAATCTTAGTTATTTATATTAGAAAAACAAATTTGTTCTCTTGTGCCAATAAGTGGTGAGCGAATGAGCTCTTTCACTTAAATTTACATATTATAAAATAATTGTACGTTCATGCACTATCCGAATGATACATTTGTTTTTTGACGTTCCGTTAAATTTGTCTCAATTACACGACGAAGACAAGCGGCGTGTTGATAACATCACGCCATGTGCACTCACGTCAATCGCGGAATGAATTTCAACCAAAGGCTTTTTCCATTTTATACTCCAATACACTCGGTCTCGTAAATATGCCTATTTTATTAAACGTTATCTTGCATAAATCTCTTGTGTTTGAATAAAGCGTTTGTCAAACTGCCTTCCTGCGTATTATTTTCCACTAGTCTCGAAAAATAATCGAGCATAATTACGAAATTTTTAATTTCTTTCAGTCATAGTTCAGCTCTCGTTATGTGCAACACGAGCGTCAATCTCTTCAGCAACTTTTACATTTTCTCATATTCTTGCGTTAATTCATCAATGAGATAATTTGAAAAATGTTTTTTTCCATCGATAAATTGCCGTATTGGCCACAATGGCTCGTTGGTGTAATCGGTAAGTGTCAAAATTAATTTTCTATCCTTTCGAGTATATTTTCGTTTCATCAACAACCATTCCCAAAACCTTCGATCAAAATTCTTGACAGCTTCGTAATAACAAACTACCGTAACTTCTTTTCGGCACAATCATTGTTTCTTTGGAAGAAACAAAATTTCGAGCCTCGCTTGCCGCATTATTTCGTGAACGACCATTAATAATTTCTGCTTCAATCAATTTTGACACGTTGTTGGATTTTATTATAAAAAATCAGGAGTACATTTCAAGTTTTATTGTTTAAAACAATTATTGAAAACTTTGGAATCGTTCATTGTTAAAAAACGGAAAGAAAAATTCCAACGGCTGACAAAGCCGAAGGAAGCAACGACCGTCGTGTTCACATTTCTAAATAATTGATGTTGGCATTATGAAAATTTTGGAAAAAAGTTAGTCTCGCTGTATTGGTGACTGGTTTGGGAAATGGTTGGACATCGCCATACTTGGCTCAGCTGAGCTCACCCGGGACGAAGCTGGCGTTGCAATTGTCAGCTACGGAGGCATCGTGGGTGGCATCTCTGCTCAATCTCGGCAGATTCATCGGGTCCGTGACCGGTGCCATATCTCAAGGTCAAACATCACGAATAATAAAACATTTTTATAACGAATGGTTAACAATGGCTGCGAATTAATCAACCATAGGTTGTATCGGTCGAAAAAAAACTATTTTGTTGGGAACGGTACCATTGGCTTTTGGTTGGACATTTATAATGATAGCAACGAGTGTTCCTTGGCTATACGCTGCACGTTTGTTCATTGGTACTGCTTCTGGATTCATATGGTCGGGTCTTTCGCTCTTCATCAGCGAGATAGCTGATCCAAAAATTCGTGGATCTTTGGTAAGTTAATTGTTCTTTTTTTTTGTCTTTCGCCCGAATCATTGCAAAGTAAGCACAGATCGTATAAAACAATCTTCAGATATTTTTGAATCTAAACGTGACGGCGATCGGAGCATTCGTGGGCAACGTGATCGGGCCCTACATGCCGATGGAGCAATTCGCGGGTGTGACTCTCGTGCTGACAGCGGTGTTCATCGTATTATTCGCACTTGTGCCGGAATCACCGTATCATCACATCTTAAACGGAAATACAACCAAGGCCGAGGAATCGCTTCGGTGGTACAATCGTCGAGATAACGTTAAAGCCGAGATCAGGGAATTGCAAGATTTCGTTGGTTTGACGAGCGTCAGCATCGCCGATAGATTTGCCGAATTCAAGAAACCGATACATCGAAAAAATCTTGCCGTTATGTTTTGCCTGAGTTTATTTCTGTACGGTGCCGGACACAACACCATGAGCTATTATGCCGAAATCCTTGTGACGAAAAGTCAAATTGATTTGACACCGAGTACGGTCGTCATGTCATTGAGCTTTTGTTCCATCATCGCCGCTGCTACGGCTACGATAATCGTTGATAAATTAAACAGACGAACATTGTTGGTCGCTTCGAGCATCGGTGCAACAATCGCTATGGTCAGCCTTGGCCTCCATTTTCATATGATTTCATCCGGTCTTCCGGCCAGTACATACACGTGGCTTCCTCTTTTTTCACTAGTTCTCTACAACTTTAGTCTCGCTTGGGGCCTCGTGCCAGTACCATGCGCTCTTATCAGCGAAATATTTCCACCCATTATCAAGACAATGGCCTCGATGAGCTTAAGCGCTACAGCCGCCCTCCTATCTTTCGGAACAACCAAAACTTTCCAACCGTTTCTCGATCTCGTTGGTGAAAAATACGTTTTTTGGACTTTTTCTATAAGCTCACTTACCTCGGCTCTTTTCACCTGGTTTTTCGTTCCTGAAACCAGAGGCAAATCACTTATTCAGATTCAAAAAGATTTGACCAGCAACAAAATTAACGAAATCGAAAAAACCAGCCAAAATGTAATTAAAAATAATAATATTCGTCAAGATCCGTAGGGAATGTTAGCGCGTTTTATCTCTACAATTCCTTTCACCCGCAGAAAGTCTGCAAATTCGAGATCCGTGATCGAGTAGTTATAAAAAAACGTGAAATATTCTATAATTAAAACGGTGCGATGTTTTATTACAAATATAAAGCTCCCTCTGTGAGGAAGCACTCTGTATATATTTATTTACGCGCGTATCCTTTATCGAACAAAGATAAAGAAGTTTTAAGTAATTTTTAGCAGATAAAAAGTTTTCGTCTATTCTCTATTGTTAAATAATTGCGTATTTCGCATTTATTATTTTACGTCGACAGCAATCAATATCTATATTCATACGTATACTTTTGAACTAATTAATTTAATTGTTCGACTAATTCTACTTTCGATATTACTTTTTTAAATTAATATAATATTACCCGCTATTGTATCAGTATTGAGATTACTACGATGTTGTAAGAAAAGAAATGAAAAACAACTGTTTTAATTCAAATTACACGTATATTTGTGTATTCTTCGTCCAATCATATCAAACGATGCAATAATGAAACATTTCGTAAGATTTTCTCGTTTCAAACGTCACTTTCAGTATAAAATAGTCGCACTTTGACAAATCTGTGTCGGATGATTAAAATGTCAATCCTTAAATTAAACCTCAAAACTACAATTGTGAGAGGTTTTCACCAAATTTTGGGTAAGTACGTCGGAAAATATACATTTTTTTCGTATTTATATAAATGCTCATTGCGTTGACTCATTGCATTCATGAATTTACGTAACCAATAAGGAAAAAATTTCATACATAATCTCATGTATTTGAATTTTAGATTTATTCTCCACTCATGCTCCTCCTTTCATTACTAAAATATTAATTTTTCATAGAGACAATAGTTTTATGTCCTAGAATGTGAGCTCAAATATTTGAAATAAATGTCCATTGAGATTATCTCGTGCGCAAAATATTTGGAAATCAGATCTGAATTTTCGCGCTTCAATATTGGCAACTCTGCTTTTCATTTGAAATTCGTTACGAGCTTCAGACACGAGTCTTCAACTCCATTCATTCGTATTTTCTCAAATAACACAATGTAATTCGCGCGGCGGTCGTGAAGTAAGACTTGCAGTAAGGAATTTTTTATTAATTTAAAAAACAACCCCTTTCGCCGAAAAACCGTGTTCAATTCGACATTCAAAAATAACCACGGAGAAGTGACTTTGTGAACGCGATGCTTTTGTAATTTTCGCCAACAAAAACATCGGAGAAAAATCGTAGTCAATGCAACAGTCTAATATAATTTACGATCAAGGAACTGGGGATCATTTACTAATAAAAAACATGAAGCGAACTCGACTCCGGCGTAAAGCAAAAAATGCAGACACCGCAGCTCCAGAAAGATTTTTCGCTTCAAAAAGTGATTCTTCGGAGAGCTCAAAAAGCGAAACTTCGGAAGCCAAGAGTAAGAAGCTGTCGTTTGAAAATTTGAAACACAATCGTAAGTATTTTTGTTACTTCGATATAATTTCTTGTCAAAGTCATTTCGAGTTTCAAAAATTCCAACATTTCTATTTAGAGACCAATAGTAAGAGCAAAACAGCGACTGTAGCGCTGAAAAAAAAGTTAAGAGGCACCGTAGATTTGGAAATGATGAAAGAAGAATTGAAACAGCTGGAAGATCCACCTGTTACCCAGGAAGAACAACAAATAAGCTCCAAAAGACTTCCATACTCATTTTTCAGCATCCCCTGCGTAGATTTGGCAAAAAAATTATTGGGTAATCTTACAAAAATTGACAAACTTCCTTTAACAAAATTGAGAAATTTGTCAATATCAACAAATTAATATTCATTTATTTTGTAGGAAAAATTCTAGTGCGTCGTTTAGAGAACGGAACTATTTTGAAAGGACGAATTGTCGAGACGGAGGCTTATCTGGGTGAGATTGATAAAGCATCGCAAACCTACGAGGGAAAAGTAACACCGAGAAACTTACCGATGTACATGCCACCGGGCACTATTTACGTTTATCTCACTTATGGAATGTATCACTGCTTCAACATATCGAGCGGAGGTAAAAAAAGACAAAAAAAAAGTTGGTTTCAACGTTACAATTAAGAACCTCCGAGCCACAGATAAAATGTTATTTTATTTATTCTGAAAAAAATATTAAACATCAATGAAAATCCTTCCGAACTAATTGATTAATGAAATATGTAGAATCCGATTCGTATGTACTGATTAGAGCTCTCGAAGTGTTGGGCAATACGGAATACGTTGAATTGCTGAGAAACTCTGAATCAAAAATTGGGAAAAGTGTAAAAACAATGAGCAACGCGATAAAAACCATTGAGCCTCGTGAACTTTGCAACCAACCATGGAATATTTGTACAGCGTTTGCTATCGATGTTGACGATTTGAATGGGAAAAAACTGTGGAATTCAAACTTTATATGGCTGGAACACGATGACGAATCTTTGAAAACCTTTCTCCTGGTCGAAGCACCGACCGTCAAAAATTTCGACGAAAAAAATTCAAGCTCAGGACATCTTTTGCGCTATTATGTGCTCGGTAACCCTTGCGTTGGAAATCGTAACATCGAATTCGAGGATCGAGCATACGTATTTTAGTACGTTCCTATAAACTTGTAAAATTTAAATACAACTACGTTTTTTTTCGAAGTCGGTGATCGTGAATTTAGCAAAGATCCATAGTGGACATATAAATGTAGTATTTTTTAAAATTCATTCATTATTCCCGAACAAATTATTAACATTTTTGCACACAAACTTGAGAATCGTTTTTAGGAGATAAAAATATAAAAAAATTTCATCTCATTAATTACAGGTAAAGGTTGTGCTGTTCTGTTGAGAGCTCTTGAGCCGGTGGTGGGTCTCGAAGAAATGAGAAATTTTCGAACTTCGCGATTAAAATCTCATCAAGGAGGAGCAAAAAAGTTGGCAAATCACGAGATATGTAGCGGTCCATCGAAGCTCTGTATCGCTCTTCAAATCGATAGAAGTCTGTGCAAGTATTCGATTTGTGATTACAAATCAATGTGGATTGAGAGCGACGATAATTTGGAGGATTTAAAAATCGTGACATCGACGAGAATTGGAATTGATAGTGCTGGGCCTGAATGGGCCAACAAACCATTGAGATATTATATCTTTGGTAATACATCGGTTAGCAAAAGAGATAAAAAAGCTGAAGGCGACCTTCTCAGTAACGATTGATCGCGTGAATATTCAATTTTTCAAATTCATTGTTTATAATAAGCTCAACAATTATCGTTAATGAAATTTATTTATTGTAGATTAAGAACAAAAATAAATAATATATCTTTTGTATGAAGCCATTATTTTGTATATATTTTTCCACGTGTAAAAATAATACGGAGGAAAAACTATTACAGTACCGAAGCAATTATTTTTCTTCCCCCATAAATACCGAGAGAATATAGATCTTTTCGAATCTGTGTGTGTTTAAATTTTATTAATTTTCGTTGTTTTATACAAATATTCCATGTACATGAATATTAAAGATAGTTTTATATTAATTGTTTTTCGAAATAAATTCGTTTCAAGCCCACTCGGCCATAACTCTTTCGTAATTCTCCTCCTCGATGAAAGGTTTGTCGATGGATCTGTAACAAAAAACACCGAAGTAAACGATTGAAATTTTACTAGAAAATGAAATGATGAAAAAAGTGCACGAAAGTCGCACATACTCGATCATAAGATCCCCGCAGTACAAGCATTCGGAAGCAACAAGCTCGTCTATGTCGGCTTTTATTTGTTCCTTGGTCGTGGGAGAAGTCGACCCGCTTAAAGATGGTTCTTCCGGTTTTTTAGAGACAGCCATTAATTGGGATTGAAGTTGAGCCAATTTGTTCTGTTGTTCGTTTGACATCATCGGTGTTAGAGCGGCTACGAGACAATCGCTGTGAAATTTGTGACTGCATGGAAATACGTAAAATGGCCTGAGTAGCAATTGCACGTCGCAAGCATTGCACGTGTCTTTAACGTGAATAAAACTACATCTCGTGCGAAAAGCTTGAATTTCCTTCCTTATGAGCTTAGCAGCTTTCGTCGCCTCTTCCATTTCCTCCTTCAGATCTTGAATGTGTTGATTATACTCCTGTGGCGCAAAATTCGCAACTTTACTTTTTTTTTTTCAATTCTTTACGATTACGAGCTTGAATTGATAACTTCCTATAAATCAATCATATCAAACTATTTTTAAGATGAAAATATATTAAAGACCTGCAAGGAGTTGCAAATGGCATCTTTGAAATGATCGATGGTTACAAAGTCCGAGAAAAATGGCAAAATATCCTCAATCCTGACTAAATCGCAACTTTGAAGAAATTCCATGGCTTGTTGAATGTCGTCACGTTCGCGCACGACGTGTTCGGCTACATGGATAAAGATTCATTCAGAAAACTCCATTTTTGTGATGTCTCAGTGGTCATTATAATTAAATTGTCCTCACAAAGGGGCTTTTTTTCTATTCTCACCTATTTTGAGCCACAACTTTTTTTTCAGTTCGTTATCGCTATGAGACGGTGTGCCCGCTATCTGTTTTGCCAAATCCACGTTAACCGTAAGGGCAAGATCAACGGCCGTTGTCCAAAGTCCCAATAACGCGGATAATTGTACACAAGCCTCGGTCAAACCTGCTTCTTGACACAATCTCAAAGCGTAATGAACATCGTAATGGACCATCGTTATGTCTTGACCTGAAATCGTTTCGAAAAACACATCAGACTCCGGAGCAAACTTACTATTTGAAAAGCTTTGAAAGCTTTGAATATTGGAAAGAACCAAATTTTAATAATAAATTAAAAAGAAAATGGTAAATTTTAACTGAGCGATGTGGAACAGATAATCAGTGGAATGAAATAAAATAAGAAAATCAAATATAAAACTTACCCTGAGAACCGATATAACGCATTACTTCGTCCTTCTTATGAGTCGCATACAGGGAGAGTAAAAAATTGTGTATAGCTTGTTCAGAGCAACCTTGCTTGTAGACGCAAAATTCCAGATATCGTATCACCTCCCTTGCCTGTAATTAAAAAAAGATGAAAATTTGATAGCGTGGCTATTAAAGAGGTTCAGAAAACTAATACAAAAATAATGTTATTAATAACTCGAGCCTACATGTTTTTCGTCCCTGTTGCAAGAAACTAGAGCCGGTAAAAGTCTCGATGGTTGTAAATGTGAGCCTTGCGAAATAACAGCGGCGATAGTAGGTTTTGGTAATTCTTGCAAAAGTACTCCAACGAATTGATAAAACAATTCTTTGTTTCCCTGGCTTTTGAGCACTTCAAGAGCTTCGAGATAGTTATTTTTGTAAAGATGTTGGCGAACGACTTCTTCGTAATTACGATGCATTATTGTGAGTTTTATGAGATTTTCTTTGTCACCATGACTAGCCATCAAATCATGAATTTTTCTTGAATTCCGTTTGACACATTCCTGCAAGAAAAAAGTGTTTGTTGAGTTTATTATTTTCACGTAATCTTTACATTCCATCGAATTGTTTTTTTGGTTTCTTTGAATATCCTCCTGTTACCTCAACTTTTGGTATACAGAGAAAACTGTCGAATTGTTTTTGTAGCTCCGTGTATCGTGGATTATGAAGATAAGATATTTGACTGCTTCGCAACGAGCCCAATTGACTCAAAAATAATTCGACGACCCACACGACGATCATCGTTACTTGAGTTTTATCCTGAGGCTTCAACCCTTCCAATTTCTTTCTCAAAAAAGTTTTCAATGCCTCGATTTGTGACTCCTGAAGAAATTTCAACGATATCTCTTCGAACGATGAATGAGTATCCGCGTAAATTGTCGCGCTCTTCTCGTATCTTAAAAAAAAAAAAAAAAAAAAAAAAAAAAACAATTTTCTCCAACTAAGTATTGTTATCAATAAGTAATTGAAACTAGGTTTCGAACGTAATTAATCCCACGCATTGTACTTACTCGCAATTTTTGAATAACATTTCAGCCTGTTTGACGAGGACCTGATCAATATGAGCTGGATTCCCTTTACAATATTGCTTCGCCAGTTCAAATTCTCCCTTCTCCACATAAACCTTCAGAAATCGAAAAAATATACATTTAATTTTTTTTTTTTTTTTTGTAAGAATTATAAACTGGAGGTACTCGCGACTCCTCCACGTTATTGAGTTGGAGTTGAGACTTTATCGAATACAGTTAATCTATTTTCAAGTTATTGAAAAGATTTCTTACCTGCCATACATTTCTGTCCTCCTTTGTGACCTTATATTTGAAGACAGCTCTCTCGCTGTATGCCCAAATCGAACCAGTCATTGGATCTTTGGTGATATTAACTAATTTTCCAAACAGCTGAAAAAAAACCGCAAAATTGTAAGAGTAAGATATTAATTTTTTCAAATTTCACTGTCTTTTATGTTTTCATTGTACCTACGTCATTGTAAATATCCTCGAATATGAGTTCTTGGTTCAATAGCGAAATCCCTTTGACGTGATCGTTATAGAGCAATAAAACGTGAAATTCCGTAAGAACAAAGTTGAGAGGAGCGAGTGGTTTTTGGACGGTGCTTCCGACCAAACTGGCTTCTGGGCATGGCAACATTTGTTGATTTACCAAAACGTTCTCGGGGTCGACCGTGGGGTCGATCTTGAGGAAATGTCAATAAAAAAAGTATCTCAGACAATCAATGTTTTAATATTTTTTGTTTGCTTTTGTTTTCCTAATGCTGTGAAAAGAAATTTACCTTCGAGTACATTATTCCAGTTTCCGTCAACCATCCAAAAGTTTTTGGTAGAGATTTCGGGATTGAGTAATAAAATTGCATTTTTGAGTATGGTAACGAACTTTCCAATTGATTGAAACGTTCTGCTAGTTAAAAAAAAACAATATATGCTTCGAATTGAATATAAAATCCAAAATCCATAGGAACGTTGTAAATAAAATGAAGACGAATATGCACCTTTTACATTGAGATATTTGCTGAAAATTTGTTGCAATAAAGGTTTTTCATTAGGATTCGTGACTGCTCCAATGTACTGATAAATTCGTATAAGGGTTGTCACAATAATAACGTATTTGTCGGAATGTGGTATCCTGTGGAACTCTATTCCGGTTATCGGAGGTTTGCTGTTCTCGCCTAGATCGAATACCTGGAGAAAAAGTCACGAAAATTCAGTCGCAGTCCCAAATATTTACGATGTACACAAGAATCACGTATTTGACTGATTTTGTATGATGGAAGCAGAATTTTTGGTTTTTAGATATGAAGCGTGTGTTAATAAATGATTTTTCAACTTACCAATCCGTCTACCTCCTTACTGCCGTAAAGTGGCAAATAATTGGGAAGCTTTTTGTTTTGTAGGAAAAAATAATGTGTTGAGGGATAAGTATTGCAGTGTTTTACGTTACATAAGCATATGTTATCGATAGCGAAAAAAAAAGTTAACTATTCTTATAAATGTACGCGAGTTTTTAATTCCCTTAATTTTTCAATCATTCTACTTATAGTTTGTCCGCCATTTATGTATTCAGAAATATGTGACGAATTTGTTTGATATCAATTAAATTGTGCACCAATATTTTGACTCATTCAAACATAATCGATTTATAATTTGTGAAAAAACCTGTTTCCAATACTGCTCGAGACTCGTGTTGAATATTTTGTCACCGTCGAGCCCAATTTCCGTCTCAAAAATTAAACCTCGTGAAGTTCCAAGTAAAATGGGTCCTGAAACGGTCTCTGAGCTATTTGCAAAGTTCCATCCTACCGCCGTGATTTTGTGACCTCGGAATTTTCCAGCCTATCAGTAAATTGAGGAAAAATCATAAAATCGATGCTTTATACATTAAAATATCATGTTCTGATAATCATTTTTAAGTTTATATTGATAGAGCACAAATAATGAGTCCAACAACTTTATTTTACCTGTTTCAATTTTGTTGTTTTTCTGTGTAAATAGAACAAATCAGCAGGAGGACTTTCACCATTTCGAGGCAAAAGAGCAATGAGCAAATGATTTCCCAATGGATCTAGGAACAGATCAGACATTTTCATGCCCGTTGTATACTTTGAAATGTCTATTTCTGCAATCAAAAAGAATTTATTTATACCACTATTTCCTGAAGACCTTTTCAAGTTAAAAAATAATATAAATTGCTTACCTTCCGGTTTGTCAGGATTTTTCATATCAATTCTCAAAATAATATTATTTGCCATAGCTATGACAATAAAATTTCTACTGACAACCAAATGACAAATCCTGTCGCTTGGAGCAAAATTAACTTGTTGCTTTCTAAAAATTGGTCCATCTTCCTGAAGCTTCATTTGGATGAAGCCTGCTGTACTCTGAATAAATATTGAATACTTTATTTAATGATTTGTGCTTTGATTCTTTGACAAAACTGAGAACATTTTTCTTTCCAGTATTGATTTTTTATTATTTATGCTTTTAGTAAATAATTCGAAAAACAAATTTAAATTTTATTTTCCTCATCTATAACGTTTCATTGTAGTTACTTACAATGTCCGGTCGCATGGGAGCGCTAGAAGTTTGTTTTAAGCGTTGAGACGCTCTTTCGTACTGATCGAACATGGAAGTCATTTTTGAAATATTTTCAGAGATTCCCTGTCAAATGAAAAGGTAAGTATGACTAATGTCAGAAAACTTTTATTTAAATTGATTGATGGTTAATCTACATTTGATAGCAAATTTAAAACAATGAAGAAAACGTTTTTACCTTTGTTCATGTTATACTTGATACGATATTTTTGCCATCATTGAGTGACAATGAAATCGTTAATAATTAGAGTGAATCTCACAATAATAGAACTTTTGTTTTCACTGGTTTAAAGTTTTGACACTTCTCCTAACCCCAAAATTTAGACCTGATTGGCGATTTACGGCCACTAGGGGCATATAGAAATCACTCAAGAATTCTTTGTGCGAAAAGCAATATACTCAGGATAATGTCACTAATGGACTGGATAATCTATCGTTGCGATGGAAAGACACACATTTTTTATGACACTTCACTGACACTTTGGTGTGACGGATTTTCTTCAGGAATCAGGTAGAGCCGATAGAGATAATCCTCCCCCCCCTGGCACTCAGTGCGTCCAACCGAAACAGTTGGCCAATCAGAAGCGTTTTGGACACTGCTCATGAAAGCCCCGTAGTGTGAGCCCGTGTCGTGTCCCCGTGTCCGGTACTCCGGCATTGGCCATTGAGCATCAGTTGCATTAGACCCATCATAGACTATTTCGGTGTACAAAAAATTAATTTACAATCAGCATTCTTCACGTTTTTTGGCTTTATCTAGTAGATAAAAATGACGGATACCAGTGCCATGGAGACCGACGATGATCCAGTAATGAAAGAGGTATGATAATGAATGAAAGTGAAAAATTAACGTGTCTATGAAAAATAGCAAGGCCGAAAACATGTGATTATTAGGTTATACTCAAAGTCAACAATTTCAATATTATTTTTGTGACAACGTGTACACTCTTTTTCTTTGCTAGTCATTGTAAAACAGAATTTGGTATGTCGTTGAAATTTCGATTTCTTCGTCTTTTCAACAATAATTTCGTTTTCTTTACTCAGATCCCGGTATTTCTCTCCAAGAGTCTCGCAGATAAATTATACATCTTTCAATATCCCATACGTCCCGCAGGAGCGGGTTATGACAATGCCAAATTCATTAAGACCATGATGAAACCAAAGAATCAGGAAGCTCTCATAGAAGTCGAGATAGACTCTCAGAGTGCAACTTATGACCAGAGCAGAGGAGCCCAAATTGCTGCCAATGCTGACAGTTCACCTGCCAAACCGGGTCAAGAAAATGAGGAAAGAACTTTCGAAAGGTATACCCCAGTGACTGGTCCAAATTAAGTTACGATTATTTATCGATTAAACAATAAAAAAAAGCATCAAACATACTTAATCTTTTTTCTTAAATGAATGTTCAAAGCTCCCTCATGGATAAAACTGTGCTACAATCTTCAAGAGCGTTACCCGATTGTTCCAATTATTCGGTGGGTGTGTATCAAGACGGAGAACTTCATATAACTCCTCTGAAGAGTATCTTGCAGATGCGTCCGCAATTTAACTATCTCGACAAAGGAGGAAAAGGAGGAAGAGACGAAACTAAAAATCCTGGCGAAGGTACTCAATTTTTCTACCCAAATCTCTCGGCGTTTGATTGACGGCGGTTTAAGATATAAAAAATAACGATATCCATAACGCATGTGCATTAATACTTTTTTTTCATTAAATTAAAATAGATGGCGAAGAAGAGGAAGAAACTGTAAAACAAGTGAATGTAACATTCGCTCGACAAAAGTCCGACTACTTTACGAAAATGCGCGAACAATCCTTTCAAGAACAGGCGAAAAAAAGTCTCGAGGAATCGTGGATAGAAACGCAATATCGTGATGTCAACAGTTCGCAGGCTGAAGTACGGATCGGAACAATATTTGTTCATCTATTAAAAAAACATTCTTAATAATCTCAAAAATAAAATCGAATGAATTTCTAAATATCTCAGGTGATGATATCGTAAGTGTTTGAAAATTTGTTCCCATTTTAATTCTCATTTATATTTTCAGCTGATGAGGCTAGACATGTATTGCTCGTCCACCGACGAGTCCGTGAACACGTTGAAACTGTCGCGCAACGAATATCTGAAGCTATTAGCTCCACCGATGAAGGCAGAACAAAACGCCGTTGCAAGTGTATCCAGCCATGGAACGTCCCTCGCTTATATAAGAACGTTGCCATTGCTCGATCAAGTACGAATTCTGATGAAAGACGGTAATACACGAATCACGATCACACTTTTATAAAAAAAAAAAAAAAAATACATTTATGCCCCCAAAAAGATATTGGGCAAAGCATAGTGTATTCGTCGTTGTGTAATTTTTCAAATTGTATAGCGAAAAACTTTTTTTTTTCCAGCGAGAATATTATCTTTCGCTCAATTGCGATCGATATTGTCGTCCGATCACGAGGTCATTGCGATTATTAAATATTTGCAACAAGTTGCGGTTTTGGTTCAAGGGAATTGGATCGTAAATAGCGAGTTGATTTATCCAAAAGACACGATATCGTCTCATAGTGGTATTGCTGCTGAATTGATGTGCAGGGCACGTGATTATGTCGTAAGTATTTTTTCATGTCCTATTTAAGAAAATAACAAAGTGCGCAGTTAAAAATCGATAAGAGAATTACAAGAAAAACAAATATATTAATAAGAATGTTGTTTTACAGTTATTATGTTTCACTGAGCACGATTACGTGGACCGTAAGGCTGTGTCGTCAATAATAAAATTACCCTCGGAGGAGATCAAAGAAATATTTGTAAATCTGGCTCGTCACCATCCGAAAAAAGGTTGGAAATTGATCGTTCCGAGTACGAAGGATTTTATCGAGAGATATCCAGAAATAGCGCAACGTCAAGAAATGTTTTGGGAGGCGAAAAGGAAACATTTGCGAGAAGTGATGGAGACGCAAAATCAACCGCCTCAACGACAGAGACGAAAGTCAAACCGCGAATCCGTGGGTTCGGAAAATGAGGAACGCAACGTTGGCAGGGGACGAAAAGCTCTCAGAGATTCTTCGGTCTCGGACGACGGTGCGAACGACAGTGTAAAAACAAAAAAGACTAATCGTGCGAGAAAAGTTTCGGAGAATACGTGACCCGAAAAATAACATTTATTTTGTAAATTTATCCACGTTCCTACTTTATTTCTATTGTTCAGAATGTTACTGCCAATCTTCTCATTGTTTAATCGTGACGCGAACGGCCCGATCGAAGGCTGCAAACATTTCGTATGTTATATATATATACATACATATATATTTTTTTTCTTTTTAACAAACGAATGTTGTACACTCGTTTATTCTATAATCTGACGCAACTAGGAACACCTTTGTATACGATAGACGATTATTCTTATAATTTATAACTCGTTAATTACCATTTGTATTAAAACGAGAGATGTAAATAATCATTAAAAATTTTATATTTCGAAGTTTTGTCGATTGTTCCATTTAATTGACGAATAATAGAATGCTGGGCTTCGTAATTAAAGAAAAAGACAATGTGAGTGTTTTTGTTTTTGTTTTTTTTATTTCTCATTTATTTCCACACGATTAAAATAAGCACTCTATTGAGTCAATTACATTTTTCAATTGAATTTTAGCATTTATTTTCAAACTACCGGGTACGCAAAAGTTTAAACTCCTCGGTCAATTTTCCAGGCGAATAATCATCCTTTTGCACGAATAGAAGAAAATCACACAAATATCTTTTTATTTTCGTTCTTTAAATTGCATAGTTTGCCAAACGATTATCTCGCCGATAAATACGAATAAAGATAGAATTAATCCCATGATGATAATGGTGGTTAATTGTCGAACGAGAACAGGATTAGCGTCATTGCGATCAATCTGAGGTGTATCGTCTTCACCGAGTTCGGTTGGCCAATCTTCCGTTTTACCGTAATCGAATTTGGTGTACCACTTTGAAATGAAACCGGAAACATGGGTGTAGTGTATAACTTTATTCAAATGATGAGCGTAAGGAGAATTTTTGCCAAGAAGAAAACCATAACTGTCGGACCAAAAGCACGTCGGAAGGATCTTTAGCCTGTGTCTGTAGTTCTCGTTGGCTCGCATCGTCAATAGCATATCTCGTTCGCCCATAATGCAAGTGACGTTTTTGTATTTAGCGGCGTCGAAGGGACACCCGTTAATGTCACTTACGAGCATACTTTTTTTCTCGATGTTGGCCAAGGAACCGTCGGTGAGGGTGAATGTCTTGTTGAATAAAAAAGAGCTCACTACAGGCGTTAGTCCCGAATCATCGAGTTCCTCGAAAGATTTGATTGATGCAGTTTTGTCATAGATGAAACGTGCCTTGGCGGTACTCGCAATAATAGTCGAGGAATACATAACCGATAAAAAGAGTATAAAAGCGAACACGATACGCTCAGCATTTTTATTCGGCACGGTCGACCATCCGACTCCCAAAAACAATTTAAAAATATTCATCGGTTTCCAATAACGACGATCAAATTTCAACAGGTAGGTCGGTATCCACAATCCAATCAAAATAATCAACACGATTAAATAAAATCGGCATATATCCGCTATGCTGAGAATCACGACGCTTCTTGTAATCGGCACTACCGGACACATCCTGTCGATAAATACTCGCGTTGTTCTGTGGATTCGGTATTCTTTTAAATTCGTGTGATGAGGTGACATGCTAGCCAATAAATCGATTTTATCGGAATTCATCAATTCGTACAGTCCGGACGGTGTTGGATCTTGCACTATTTCAGAAAAATGCTGGATCGGTATCCAAATAGGCGTGAAATTCAATTTTTTAGCCATAAGTTTCACCATATTAATGTTTGCACCTCGGAGGCTTACAGGTATTCCATTAGACTCGTCGAACTTTATAAACGACATCGGTGGCTCATGCAAAATACCGATTTTCAATGGATAGCCCCACATGTTCAGTGCTTTTCCCATAAAAAAACTTTCGTTCAATGTCCAATTGCTTCTTGTGTATTCCTTTTTGAATGGATTATATCGATGAATTATAGGCGGAATTACCATTAACGAACCTCCCGCCGTAACTCGAGGTTCGACCAATTCTATTATCGTAAAATCAAGTAATTTCTTACGCCAAGTAAATTTCAAAAGCCGTTCAAGCTTTTTCCTCGGTTTCGGTGATATCAGCAAGAGCAAACATTTCTTCGAATTCCATTCCGACAACGCCACAAGAGATTCGATCGTTGGTTTCAGAGGCGCATATCGCGAAACATCCGTCGCTATCACGTATAACACCGTCGACGCGTTGTACGCAGCATTCTCATTCAACACGTTGTCAATCGATGAATCACCGCGTCCCTCCACAAAATCACCGACCTTACACGTTATAGTTGGAACGATTTGCATCAATTGCAGACGCAAGTTGTGAACTTGCGGATTCAGCGATGACTCGTTCCTCACAAACTGCTCTACTATCAGGCCATAACGAACGTCCCAATTTTTAATGACGCCTCGAGTTACACCGTCGACCCAATTTACCGATTCGACCGATCCCGGATTAACAAGACTCAAGAGCAAACCACAAATTACTCGAACGTCCATCATTACGTATTTCGAAGGAGAAGCTTCTGTCTTCGGAGACTTGCGGACAAGTTGTGACACCCCTGATGTCTTTAACATCGATCTTTCTAACGATTTCCACCTTCCTTTTTATTTTCTCATTGCGCCCCGTTACAAATTGCCGTGCCAAATAATCGCGTTATAATTTTAGTGTTCCAAATTATACGTTTGCAACTATTTCCCGACCACAGAATGTTGCACGATGCTATCGAGACAATTTTCAAGCTTACAGAGCAACCCCGGTTCCTCTATTTCCGCAATTATTTCAACAACATCCGTTTCTCCAATAAAAAAAATGCACTACGTACTGTGCTGCGAAGAAAATGGAGTAATATCGATCGGTAGTATTATCATATTCGACTATTAAACAACTTTTTATTTTTCAAACAAACTAACAAGACTGTACAGTTCTCGGAATACTTAAAAAATATGTAGATCGTGCGTATCGATACTTTTAAATACTTTCTCTTATATCTTTACAAACATATCATAAGCTTTCTGCATAACTCGTGTCGGTTCATGGAAATTTATAGCAAATCGATTAAATTAAATTAAATTCCCATACACATACACACAATTTAACCAATTTCCATGCAGTGCTTGATTCAAAACTATTATTAGTGAAGATTCAGGTGCTCCGTTATCACGTGCATTTACACGACAATAAAAAATGACTTGAAAAACATACATATAGTTGGAGTCTATTCATAATGGACGCAAGATTGTCAAATACTTGAATGGATTGACGAAGAGTAACACATGGAGATAAATATCTACTTTTTTCAATTCTATTAAAACTTCATCTCTACGGATCGTCTTTAAATGCCATTTGTTAACGGCGAAGTGCAAAGAGCTCCATTGGCTTTCAACAGGACTAGAATAATGGTAGGAATCAATACATTGATCCAACTCCAAGCCCGATTAGTGCTGCTACCATTTTCGTTCGAACAAAAGTTCGGATCGCACTCGGAAAACACGTTGCCAAATTTATTTTTCAGATATTCCCAATCGCACAAACCAACTTGGCAACCTTCGAACAACAATGGCTTTTCCTGCAGATAAAACATCACTTTGTTCGGTGAATCGGAGTCCCTGCATCTGTAAACAAATATTTAAAGTTAAAAGTCAAAAGTAACGAAATAAAACGATTACTCGAATTTTTAAAAATGTCTTTGATTGCAAAACTTACCTGTAGAAAACGGCAACGAGGTTCGCGTTGAAAGGCGCTATGAACGACGTTCTGAATTGTCTTTTCGTCATTTGTCTGTAATTACCGGCAAGCAGAGGCTCCGGATCGTTGGCTATTCCCATTGCGGTAAACAGACTCAATAATGTAAAAGTATGCGTGAAATAGAAAATACCTCGAGGTTTTCCAGTCAAATTTCCTCGTTCGAGTTGCCTAGAATATTACAAATAAAATATACATCGTACAAGTAAAACGACGAAAAATTACACATGCTTAATTGACACGAATTAATTACTGTGCCTTTGAAGGCCATTTATTTACCTAAAATTATTGACCATGTCCTGCAAAACTGGACACCCTAACTGGGCGTTTATCTTTCGTCCATTTCCAATTGCGTAATAGTAATATAAATCTTCCATGTACTCCATAACCCTAAGTTCTTCTTTAGTGAATGGTGCACACCAAGCTGAGATTTTACTTACTTCCCAAGCTTTTTCGAAACGACACATGTCATACATTAATTGAATGGTAGCTAAAACAACGATAAAAAAAAAACAATGTTATTTTATAGCTCTTCGTAGTGGATCGAATCAAATGAATAAACGTACGAATTCCGAGCGTGTACTGAAATCCCAATCGGCGACTTATATTTTGCGCAATATCCATCATTGAGGCAAATTTATCGCGTTCCTCATTCACCGAAGGATCGTTTTCTTGCCATTTTGAACAGTTTCTGTACGCCTAACAAAATATCATCGATTATCAAAAGATAATTACTTAGAAAGCACTGTGTTGGTGACTCGAATGCATTATCTTAATTACAATGGAATAGGTCACTTTTTTCCAGAGAATATATTCAGTCATTACCTTCAACAAATTATCGTTGCCACTGGGCGCGTCAACTGGATAGACAGCATTTTTGCTTCCGAAAATTCCTTCCATAAATGATTCCATGCTAGCTCGTGTGCGTTCCGAATTCGTACTTCTAAACTATAACGCATTTGAAGACAAATATAATTATTGATGAAGCATCTTAAGCTCGTGTGTTTTGTTTGAATGTTTATTATTTACATGCAATTATTTATATACGTCTCGTAGATATTTTTTCTCCAATGTACCTTGTAATTATCGGCTGTTATGTCGGCTGAGTTGGGTTGAAGTATTTCAGGGAAATTACTCTGTAATCTTCTCCCGAATAGCATAGAATCTTCGGCACCTTCGGGAGTCAATTTAAGTGCCATATCCGGAGTCAAATTAGGATTTGGATTCCATAGTTTTAAATTGTCCAAATCTTGATTACACAGATGACCGTCTGTTGGAAAAACGTATGAAAATCCGAATTTTTTCAATCAAATTATAATTGCCGGGCAAAATATTACACTATTTTAAAAATTCAGGAGTAGGCCATTTTTTTATTCACCCCGGTATTTCGTTGAGTTTTGTTTAGCGTCAAAAAAATGCAAGACAAACATAATCTTCATATTCGTACGTCAATTAACACGATTATTTTTACTGGTTTACCACTTTAGCTACACCCACGCGTACGCCATTACGTGACCATTGTAAAGTAAATATGACGTTCTTAGTAACGTCATAACCGGACGAAGAAAGAGAAAACAACCTACTTCCTCGATGTTCATGATTGTAGACAATCTGTTCTCTCAACTTCGGTAGAGTTGAAAGCTTGTTGACAGACTCGACTCTTGGATAACGAGCTCCGTGTCTGCTCACCATCCAAATCTGGACCGGCTGACAATCTGAAAAAAATCATTTCTACTTTTATTCAATTATAAGAATTTTTCAACGTATCATATTTCAGCCTGCTGGGCAGAAAACAATTCTTAAAACATTATTCAGTGTGCTCATCTCTAGAAGCAAAACATTATATTTCACGTATAACTTCAATGGTATTATGTCACTGATGTACACACACCTGGCACTGTTTGGAAACGTGTTTTACCGCCGTGTACAAAGTGATACGATGTTTTACTCGCCAGGTACAAGTACGGATCGTCATCCTCGGCGTAACAAAAATCAAATTGTCGAGCAGCCACCTTGTACGCGAGGAGAGTCAAAAAAAGTCCAATGACCCGCATATTTTCCGAGCGTCGTGCACGGGCGCGGCTGACGGTTAATATCTTCGAGGGACGTGAGTCCGATTACGATCGTTTTTAGGTCTCGCCAGTTCGATCTGACGATTCTTCTTCTATCTGAAAATTCGTTTTAAACACTTTTTAAAAAGTATTAAAGAAAATACGAAACGCGGAAATTTACTTGGAAAATTCAGGAGTACACGTTTTTTTTTTCAAGTCGGAAAATCTATTAGTGGAAGTATTTTCAAGGTTCGTTCTAGTTGACCCTGAAAAACCAGTATCCGATACCGGTTGAAGAATAATTCAGTGGGCACGTCAGCTAGATCTCACTTTGATCGAACCTGTCGAGCTTTACCGTTACCATCAGAATCGAAGGTTGGTGTTAAAAGCACGCAATTTCATTATAGGTCATCGTCGTCGTGGAATCGATTTCATTTAATTTCCAATATATATTGAATTATTAATTCTTTCAATTATGCCGCTCAAATTCATTTAATTTCTATAACCCATTTTCTTCAAATAAAGTCAAGAATCGAAAAACCAAAACAATCTGAATAATGAAATTGTACAACACCCTGATAATAGAAAAATCAACACCACACTACCAAATGATCGAAGAGGAAGAAAAATCGACCACTGCACACGAAACACTGATCTTTCAAAAAAATACGGAAATAATTGACACATCTAATTCAACGAACAAATATCACGAACCAGCAAATTCCACTTTAAGAAACGAGCATAAGACAAACTTTTCACTGAAAGTCACAAGTTTCAATTGCCTCAAAGTTGGTTTTTGAAGCCGATGCGTCCACTTTCACTGCCAGAAAACGAGTAGTTTCAAATTACGTACGAACCAGAAAAGAGAAGTTCAACACCTGTGAATATCAGGTTGATTTAGAATTTTTATTTCCGCGATACTTGGGCCTTCAATGAGTGGGGGGGGGGGGGGGGGCAGGTGGATTTTCGTGGGGGAGCGGGAATAATAGTAAAAAGCCATATATATGTATTCATGTACCTATATGAACACATGCATGTTACGGTGACGATAATTACAATGACATCATCGCGATGATGTATATCCTGTACGAACAACGCGAACGACGTGACTGTGAACGAAGCGAAAACTTACGGATAACTAAGAAAAAATTTCTATTCGTCGCTCAACGAGACCGAGCCTCTCGCGAGTCTTAACTTACCTCCTCCACAGTAACTTTACCTCCCGATTAGAACGTTCTTTGAGGTCGAGATGTCATCATTATAGTTCCTGGAACGTATAACAACTATGAAAACTAAAATTTTCAAAGTTGGTTTTTTCGAATTTTTACCATTTTACAATATGCGATAGTTGATATAAAATTATTGAGAGAAAGATGAGAATGGGCAGAAAGCACCGCATTATTGTCACGTAATACGCGTGTCTCTTATAACGTTTAGTAAGTATACAAGTCCTTCAGTGTGACAAGCTTCTTACCTTTCATGTGGTTTTTTTCCTCGTCTCGACTTTAAATATGTTTGCGTTTATTTATTATTATATTTTATAATCGTGCAATTCGAAACATCGAAAAAAAACGATATCATTGACCTCATGTTCGTAGAACATTTTATACTGGTCGTTTTTGCTTGGTCGATAGCCATTTCGACATTTTTTGCGACAACCAAGATCCTATTTGTTAACTTTAGTAATAAATAACTTATCAGGAGGAAGAAATAGCGCGTAGACTTTTCAACTGGAAATTTATTCTAGAAGCAAAGTTTACAGTATGAGTTTTTTGACCCGCGGCAGGCTGTATATCGAAAGGAAGTTGAGAACATTCTGTGCTACGTTATAGCGCGATTGCATCATAAAACTATCACGTGCTCAAAGTATATGTATTGCCAAGTATTGCCCACTGCCACCATTCACCATTGCTCTTCGATGCACTCTCCATGAATTTCTATCTTTTTCTATTTTTCTCCTACACGGCTGTTTTTCCATCGAAGCCTCGTCTCTCCTCTGTTTCTTGGTCAGTGTGATCCGTGACCGTGCGGTCAAACCAGAGGTCAATGGTTTTACAAAAGCGTATTAATAAATTACATTGGTTTTAATTAATCTACGCTCGATGGTGATGATTCATTGATTCTTCATAATTCAACCTGGTTCATGATTATTATTGAACGTACTTGTATTTCGTTATTGAGAATAACGAATAATTCTCCATTGAAATTTTTTACCAGAACTTTTTTTTTTAGATGAGAAAACACGATATATACGTGAAAGTTTCCTCCGCAGTATCGTCTAAAGTTGAAAAAAGTAAGTTCCTGGTCTGAGAAAAGGCGTGTACGCTATTCACAAAAAAGAAAAGATTTGTCGCGCTTTGGCAATAGGAACGAAAGATACGACGAATTGGTTGCATTGTTTAAAAAAGTGGGCCAACGCTGGTTGGGAAATAGCAAAACGTGTTTAACCGAGCCGAACCCTGTAGAATTCTCGTTCGTATTAGTTTTTGCATTCGCTATTTATTCAAATTTTTTCAACTGAATTGTCTGACTAACACTTCCTTAACTGTACTGAAACTACTAAATTTAGCAGTGACGGCCTACGACCACGTTTGTTTTAATCTTGTAACAATATTTTATTCAAAAATCGATCCAATATATTTACTCGTAATAAGTACCAATTACAATGCAATGTGCGAAAAACGTTTGTGTCTCAAATGTGTACGTGGAGTAATTATCTCGATCAACGTCCCATAAAAATCCCATTGTCGTTTCCAACGATTGGCTCGCCTTTTCGATAATCGTTACAGCAACAACGATTTTATATCTGAAAAATATTTTTTAAACATTTGATCAATACCATTTGATTTTATACAAAAAAACTTAATGAATGACCGAATGATTATTTTAATAGTGAATTTTTTAAAACACCTTTTGAAGTCCAGTTTCAGTATCCGTTTGCGAATTTCTGAAGCAACTTGGCTGCACAGTTTTGGACACTCTTTAACGTCATAACATGCATCTTCGAGTCGATTCAACATGACTGATTTGACAATTTTGTCGACCGGATCGATTTTAAAAGGTTTTTCCGAATCGAGTCTGTAGGTGTTTTGAAATTTGGGTGCCTGTACGATAAAAAATGCGATGTTGATAAATTCTGAATCGATTGAAACATATACTACACATTTTCTCAATTAGTTCGTCGTGACCTTGTCAAGATCGTCACTGACTCGATCGCATACATCAAAGTTGACTGGCATGTCGTTAAAAATGATTTATTTATTCAATTTCTAAAGAATAAACAATGAGAAATTATTGTTGTTATCAACAAACAATTTTCGTCTTAATCACATAACAATTCCGATAAAAGCAACAAATTTCGAGACTCGTGTACAAACTCTTCGGTTACTTAGGGACCAAACAAGCGGGCGATCGATCTTGAATTATTATTTGAAGAAAATACCGCGAAATCTTGAATTTCTCATATGCCAGAAAGATGAAAAGTACAGTCTGTTAACGCTTAAATCTTTCAAATTGTAGTAATTAGTAATTGATCTCGAGAACACACGATATTTCAATTATTGCGGAACAATAGAAATTTTATAAGAATCTAGACTTTACAAAGATTGGAGAAAGAAAAGCATCGCGGCAACATTTTTATTACCTTACAAATTGCTGATAAGACATTAGGCCTCGAATTTTGCGACGACCGTTGAAATTTCAATCGTCCATCGCTTCTTTTTTCCAGCTGTTGACACAAGCAAAAGATTTTTTTTTTCATTTGCCAAGAAAAGAAAATTATTTTTTATAAACCATGCTCACACATTTCCAAAAATGAACGGCCATGTTATTGCTGCTGTGGAAGAAACTGCTTGCGGTATCGTCGAATCGCACGAGAATTCTGACCGACGTTTCGCCGACGAAGGAAGAAGTGCTCGATCGTAGAGCCGAAAACAAGCCACTGAGCTATCGTGCCGGATTCAGATGAAAAAGCGAGCATACTTATAAAATGGGATATATAGAACACAAACGCCCGTCAGAAATCACGAATACAATTTCTAAGCTTTGGTCGAAGCATGAACCTGTCTTGTACACCTGGTATTGTTATCACCAACTCCGAACTTTCTCTCAGGCGGCTAAAAAAATTTCTCACTCGTCAAGACAAACAAAAAACATGTTAATTCTAATTTTAGCTCATTCACTAACCAATTCGAGCCAATATTTTTTTATCTCATAAGTATAGCGTTTATAGTATAGAAAAAGATTTTTGCAATTCACTTTTCTTACTATCATTTTCTGGACGATTTGTTTGACAGAAAATGAAAAATGCAAATAGTCAATAAACGAGAAATGATGGTCGAATTTCTGAAATAATTGAAAAGATTTTCAAGCGTATGAAAATTTACTTGGGTTCTAAATAAAGAATAAATTCGTGTGTGTCGTGTATGAATGTAATGGATTTTAAATAAAATTACGGAGGTATGTAAAGTTGTCCAACGTCCGAGAACGTCAACGTGTCGTCAATATGTGTATTCTTGAATCGTTGGCTGTCACGCCAAAACATTATGACTGACGCTGAATATGTACCGATGCAGTATTTTCTCTGTGTTTGCTGCTATTTGATATATTCGATTTGCGTGAGACGAGAAATTTTCGATCCGGAGCCTATACTTGCAAACTTTGTACTAGGTACGGAAAATTCCATCTTTCACGTTGCTGGATCGAGAAACATTTCGCAAGTGTCACTTTGAAGTCGACGATGTCTCTTTGCTGCATCGACGCATTGTCACGCGTGTCAGGTGGTTTTTTTTCTATCTCAAAAAAATATCGGAAATTTATCGCAAATAGTTAGCAAAAATGACTCATAAATTATACCAATCAACTTTTACGCTTTCATAAACATAAAAAAAAAAAAATTCAGACGTAAATACGGCTGTTGGGTTGCCCAAATGTTTTTTTTTTTATTTTTTATTTATAAGTTTCGAAACAATGGACAAATTTGATTTGGTTTAACATTCCCACAGATTATATTTAATTTTCACAATGTGATTATACATTTTTTAACTTTATTGTATACAACCGATGAGGTGAACGATACATATGGTTATAGCGAAGAAAAAATGAAACATGCCGAAAGTACGTGGGACCTGGTTTCGTGGAGAAAAATTATTGACATATATCAATAACTTTTATTGAGGATAAATGTCAATAGTTTCATTATTATTTCTTGCCCTCGAGTAAACTTGCTCGGAAACTGTGCTGTGTAAAAACCGACTTATTCACACGTGTCACTTTTTCCTCTCATCTTTCTAACACGGTATCTCTCGCCATGTGAGATCGTCATTTTCATAAAATCACATTCATTAATGTATACATCCCTCATATGCACTTTCAATTGCCAATTTCTTCAATACGATACATGATTTTGTGTTTAACGAAACACTCATTTTCCTGTTTTCCATTATTTCATAAATTGGCTCTGTTCAAAAATTAAGTAACACCTTAATGAAACATTTAATTTTTCTGCATTTCCGATAAAGATTAATTCTGATTTATACAAAAAATCAATTCCAGAGTGTTTATGTATTATAATATTTTTTATAAAGACGTTTAATGCAAACATCTTATGATGATTAAATAACGTTACCGAAACATAACAAGAAACAAATGATCGATTTCGATAAACATTTTTTTACAAAGAAATCCAAAGTATTAGCAAAAGTAAAACTATACAGACAGAGTTGATTTTTTATTCGTTACTTTGATAGACAATTCCTAATGAGTGAACAAAGTTTTCAGCATTTTAGAATCAATCGCCACTATTGTGGCTCGTTGTCTATACGGCTATGCCGCATAATTATTAATATTTATGTGTTATATCAACGCTCGCGTTTCAACAATACTTACTATATCTTTTTTTCCAAGCGACATATTATGGTACAAAAACCATGTAATTAAACATATCGCTCAATTAATCGGTTTCTAGAGTAAGCGAATTATAATCACTCGTCAAAAATCAATGTTACAAATGAAAAAATGCTTGAAAGTTGACTTGTGCTCTCTACTTCCGAAGAAATAACGACACTCAGTGTATTTTACAATGGCGCACATCGAGGAACATCATAATAAGTAAATGTTTGCACGTGAATCGATCGACGATCGACGGCTTTGAATGAAAAAAAAAAAAAAAATCAACTAAACAATAGATCTAAGCATTTTTTATAGCATCAAATCATCCATCATATTTGCGTAATTTTACAGACTTATGTGTCAACGAAGCACATTTACAACAATATTATTTGAAATCTAAGATAGCAATTCAACCTCGGCTTGAATATTTAGTCTCGCTTGTTCTTCGAACTTTTCACGAAATTCTTTCGTTGCAAAAATATTAGGTATTTGTACAAAATTTTGCAGCACCTGTAAATATTAAATAAATATAATTATCAGGATATCCCATTTTTCCGACATTTGTCAGATTATAATAGTTTTTGTACCTTGAGTCTCAGAGCTGTATACATTGGCTCACTGAGAAACGAATATTCGCCACGTATTTTATACCTGTAGTCGGCATAAGCTTCTGGGGATGATCCCAGGATTGCCATATCTAAGTCTAATAGGTAGTGAGCATCCTCACCCCCAAAGGCACCACCAACTTTGTGCTCTTCGGTACTGTGCGTACTTGCTACTTTGAGCAATGCACATGTTTCCACTCGTACTTCGTTGTCCTACATTTTTTGTTTATTGATTCATGTTAATTATATTTTTAGTATTTTATATTATTCTTAAAAAGTATTTAATGATACAACAACAAAAAATATCCATTCAATTAACGATATAAACAAAAATACAAAATCTTGTTGATGCAATAAATAGACTTACGGGTGAAATTCCAGCTTCGTCGGCAAATGTATTAAAGTGATCTAAATTTTGACTCTCACCATCCAGCGCTTTAGGATCATACTCAAAGCTGTGAAAATCAAAAAAAAAAAAAAAAAAAAAAAACGATTATTTTGTAAATTTCTTTATTCTTCGGTATAACTAATTATTAAGCAAACACGTTATGATCGATTAAGACGAAGTCTTACTTCTGAAAGAATACAGCGAGTAGTAAGGCTTGAGGATTTTTCAATTTATCCTTTATCTCGTTATAGTGAGACAATTTTTCGCTGAGAGAATTCAAATTGTGATAAGTACGTTTTTCGTCGGAATAAACCTCGTTAAGACGATTGAACCAACTATCACAAACTTCTGTGTCAAATCCATCAGTCGCCTCTTTCCAGCTGTCCTCCAAAGATGCCATTATTTTTTTTTTTTTTTTAATGCTGTACAATAGCAACAAAAAAAACATTATAACACTTGTACGAGTTATAAAAACATAACAAGCATATATTTTCGATCACCAATCCAACCAATTTTTTCATCAGCCAAAACATAAAATGACTAAAGTCAAGCCCGTAATACAATAAGGAGAATAAATCAATTGACCTATAGACGTTATGAACCTTGAAATATCTGAGAGATGAACTCCAAAGGCCCGCCATTTCTGATGAAAATCAAAGCTCAACGCGTATCGGATCAACTTTACTTGAATTATTATATAATGAAAAAATGTTAGTATTTCCTTTATCGAAAATTTCATTCCGATGAAATGATTTTAATTGATTTCATTTTCGAGTAAAATGGCTTGGTTAACATGTTATATGGAAATTCACGAATTTACGAATTTTTCAAAAAACCCACGGAATTTATGCACGAATAATTGTTACGATTTTTTTATAGACGAGACTCAAGATAATTTTTTTCAAATTTTGGAAACGAGTAGTAAACAAAAGCTGCTGATTTTATTTTTGACATTCAGCAATTCTCACATCCAACTATAGTATTTTCTCTTATTTTATAAACACCAAAACATAACGTATATGGATACTCACTGAATTTTTGTACTTTTCGTTAAGACAGACGTATGAATAATAAATTCGAAGCTAAATTTATTGACGAATCCCGCCACATAGGGTTTTTCGGTCAATAATAACGAGTAGTAAACGACATTGAGAATTTAACACGCGGATTTCAATGGAACGATTACTGTTCGTCCAGAGTGAAGACGGAGAAAAAAAAAATTCACCCCCGACTGCCTTATTGATCGCGAACACCCTATCAACCCGCGCGTTACGTCTGGCTGCGATGGAAGTTTCACATCGATTTTTATTTCAAACTTTTCGACAATGCCCCAAAGGATAAATACCATTTTTTATTTATTTTTTCATCATTTCTACAAAATTAAATATTACAACTTGTTATTATGACTTTTATTGAGGGTTTAGAAGGTTCGCTAAATTCAAAAATCACAGTGAAGCAAAATATACCAACGACCAGTAGTGTTGAAAATCACTTTTATCCGCAGATGTTGAATGTTTCGGTGTATGTGTTTTTTAAAATAAATTTTATGCATTCCCAGCCGATTCTAGAACCCAGTAGAAACTGGATAATGACGAAACCTCATTTCCTAACTAACTTTGAATATCTTGAAGTTTTTAACTTTTATGGCAAATCATAATTTGTCGTTTTCGACAAAAAGAGAGTCTGCAGACTCGGCCGAGCTCTACAGTTTCATAGTTTAACATCTCGCCGCGTTGACCGCTGCGAAAAAGCGCCACGAGTTTACAATGTTTTATTACACAGTTTTACAACGTCAAACTCTATCAAATGTAGACTCGTTATCGCACAACTTTTTTCTCCGTCGTCTCTGTAGCCGATGGTCGCCGCCGATTCCGCCGATAGTTCGTGCATGTTCGTGGTTTGCGGACGGGGCAGCGGAGCAGTAAAATAACCCTTCCTGCCAACTCACCTCCGTCAATCTTGCGCCGCAGAAAGAGAGTGTTTTGCTTTTCTTTCAAATCGATATAAACAATTGATCGAACAATAAGACATTTTTACAATGGACCGACGTTGTTCCATGGTCATCAACCAATAATTCCCCTTTTCCTTTATTATACATGTGAAATCTTTGGTGTAGCGGTTGATCCTTGATTTTCATTGTTTTGATGATATAAAGTGCGTGCGGATTATTCTCGTTATGACGAGTGTCAGTGCGTTCAGGTGTAATTGATAACCAAGAAATAAAAAATATACACACTTATATAAATACGCAATTACATATAATATACATATAAACAAAAAATATGTCAGCGTCGGTTGTCGGGTACAGCCCGGAAAATAATACCAAATTTTTAGAGTCTTTGCTCGCCGATTTAAAAGTATTGAGCGTCGAAACAAGGAAAAAGTATCCACAGATTAAGGAGGTTAGTGTCATTTGACAGTGCTCGATTCCAAAATACTGTATTTTTTTTTAATTTTATTTTTACAGCAGACACTAAAGATTACAATTGTCGTTATAATTATTCTCATCACTTTTCTGGTAGCTCAATAACTTTGTTCTTTCAACTATCAAATTTTTATTTTGTCATTGAAACTTTTGAATTCAAGTCATGCGAGGAAGGAATAACAAAATTACGCACAGCCTCGAACAATCCGGGAACTTCGGTTTACTACATAGTAAACCAAATTCTTTATCCCTTGGTACAAGGCTGCGAAAGTAAAGATGTCAAAATTGTCAAGGTAATGTTGACAAATGTTTTTGTACAATTTATCAAATTCAGCACAATTGTTTTGTTGTTGTTGCGATTTAATGGTTCTTTTCCCTCTAGTTGTGCTTGGGCATGATGCAAAGACTCATAACTCAACAAGCTGTTGATCAAAAAGGTGCCCGTTATATTACGGATGCTCTATGGATGCTCATGGAACTCGGAATGGAAGAAGTCAAGGTTTTGCAAACTGTGACTCTTTTGCTCACTAGCAATACCGTTGTTCATGGAGAAACCTTAGCCAGAGTAAGTTTCCATTACCTTTGAAACTCACAGAATAAAATATTATTCGGCGCTTAAAGAATTATTCCATTATTTTGTAATATTCGTTTATAATTATCGTATATTTCAATAATAACTAAGATATATATAAGGCATATAATAGCATAGAATCAAGAAATTTTTTCATTACAGAATTTAGTTCTATGCTTCCGTCTGCACTTTACAAAAGACTGTACAACCATTAATACAGCTGGCGCAACGGTGAGACAATTGGTTTCTTTGGTATTCGAACGTGTGGTAGCGGAAGATGAAGAAAACACAAGTCCCAGAGAGCCGGATAAGAATGTTTTGGAGGAATTAAAAGTTTGCACAAATCAGCCACCCAAGGGGTTGGCTCCCTGTGCCGCCGATGCATTTCTCATGTTCCAAGTATGAAACTTATTTTTCTACCTAAACTATCGTTTAAGATCTTATATATTGAATATTCGAATAATAATTGATTGATCTTACAATTGAGAAAAATTATCTCCGAATTAAAGAATGGAACATTAATTATTCGTTAAATTTTACTCGTTTTTCAGGACCTAGTGCAATTGGTAAATGCCGACCAACCTTACTGGCTCATTGGAATCACGGAAATGACGCGGACATTCGGACTAGAGCTCTTGGAGTCCGTACTCACGAATTTTACCTCAGTTTTCTTTAAAGTGCGTGAAAGTATATTTTTGTTTGAAAAAATAATGCATTTTATAATCGATAATATTTTACGCCAATCGATACTTGCATTCTTTTTGTTACAGCATCCAGAATTCAGTTTTCTACTAAAAGAACGTGTTTGTGCGTTAGTGATAAAATTATTTTCTCCCAACATCAAATATCGAAATTCGGTGCCGGCTTCGATGCAGCCAGCGACACCCCTCGATAAGCCATATTTTCCAATAAGCATGCGGTTACTCAGAGTCGTTTCAATACTCGTACAAAAATATCATTCGCTTTTGGTAAGTTTAATAAGATAGAATTACAATTTGATCGAAGCACACAATATTTCGACTCTATTGTGAATTCTCGCTATAAATTGAATTACGTGTGCTAAAAGCTTGACTTTTCTTTATCTAGGTGACGGAATGCGAAATATTTTTATCGCTGATCGTAAAATTTCTCGACCCGGATAAGCCACCTTGGCAGCGAGCATTGGCGCTCGAAGTATTGCACAAAATGACGGTACATACGGATTTGTTGACGAGCTTTTGCGAGTGTTACGATCTCAAGCAACACACGACTAATATATTTCAAGACATCGTCAATAGTTTAGGAGCCTATGTTCACAGTCTTTTCATCAATCCTCAAGTCATTGGGCAACCAGGCTCAGGTAACTCAAAAAATCATATGCAAAGTGAATCTTCAAAACAATAAAATTCAATGTAAGGCGAAAAAAGAAATTTTGGAGTTTGCCGAGTCTTTATCCGGTTATTCATTGTTTTCAGGAGCTGGGGTTTCGCCAGCTCAAAGTGGAGCTCCAGCTTTATTGGCTGGAATGCCCGTTGGTCCAGGTGTCTCACCACAACCGGGTTTTTATTCGCGGGGTGTTTGGCTTCCGGTTGTACAAACATTTTCCAGTGGTCAAGCAAAGCCTACGTAGTAAGAATAAAACAAAACAGAATATGGCTTTATGTCACGAATGCAACAATTAGAGTAGACTCTTAGACTTTTGATTATTTTTTCATTCTTGCCCGTTCGTAAGAAGTAAAAAAAATAAAGATTAGATAGGATCAAAAGACAAAAACTGTTTGATAATAAGGTATTTATTTTTCAGTCTGGAAATGTTGGATAAAATCGAGCCTCCTCAAATTCCCGATGGTTATGGAATCAGCATAGCTTATGCGTGTTTACTCGATATAATAGGCTCGATAGCACTCGCGGTAATTGGACCCAAAGAACAGGGCACCGAAAGCCAGTATAATCCTACGGAAAATGAACGACGACTACACACGCAATTGATTAATTCAAGCTGGTGTGGTTTACTCGCGGCTCTCAGTCCTCTGGTTGATGCCAGGTGAGATATTCATTGATGAATCGAAGCACCCCAATAGTAGCTAACCAACCAATCGTCCTTCTTTACGAATAACTTTTCTTCGTATCTTTTCGACAATAGTACAGACGAGTCTGCGACGGAAAACGTCCTCAAAGCCATTCAAACTTTTGCATCTCTCTGCGGTCTATTGGATCTTCAAACACCGCGTGACGCTTTTATTACGGCGATATGCAAAGCATCCTTGCCTCCTCACTACGCTCTCACGGTGTTGAACAATGCACCGCAGGGAATTCCTTCGGCAAGATCACAGGAATTATCTCAATTCAATCCTACTGGCGCTGGTGAACCGGATTATCGGCAGCAAGTCGTTGCTGTTGGAACTCCATTGCCCACCGCTTCGTTACCTATTGGTACGAGAGTCACTGGGCATTTGTTTTTTTTTTTTTTTTTTTTTAACACAGCCAAGAATTGATCTATCGAAAAAATAAATTGTTTTCTTTTCTTCAGGTGCTCAACAAGGACCCGTCATGTTGACAGCAAAAAATCTTCAATGTATGCGAGCTTTGCTATTATTAGCTCATTGTCACGGTAGTATACTCGGAAGTGCGTGGCATCTCGTTCTCACGACTCTTCAACATTTGGTTTGGATACTCGGCCTGAAACCATCGACCGGAGGATCTTTGAAAGCGGGTAGAACCGCGACGGACTCCAATGCCGTTCTGACCACCGCAGTAATGGCAGATTTGCCAGTACTCAGCGCCATGCTGAGTAGACTCTTTGAGAGCAGTCAATATCTTGACGACGTAGCGCTCCATCATTTGATCGATGCTCTGTGTAAATTGAGTCAGGAAGCTATGGAATTGGCTTACTCCAATAGAGTGTGTATCTTTTAATCATTTCAGTTTTTCAATCAAGACGACCTTGATTATACATTTTTCCGTTACAAAACTGATTTTTTTTTTTTTTTTTTTTCAGGAACCTTCCTTGTTCGCGGTTGCGAAACTTCTCGAAACTGGCCTCGTGAACTTGCCACGCGTCGAAGTACTCTGGAGACCCTTGACCAATCATTTGCTCGAAGTTTGTCAGCATCCGCACATAAGAATGCGAGAATGGGGTGTCGAAGCGATCACCTATTTAGTCAAAGCAGCTCTGCAGCATAAATATCCACAACCTCTTCGAGATAATCAAGTAAAATATATTTTTATGAGCACATTTAGAAAATTGAAATATCACAATCGGTAGGAGCAATAAATTTATTAAAAATCGTAAAACAAGATAATAATAATTTTGTTTTTTGTTTATCGACAGAAATTACAGACTTTATTGTTGGGTCCACTCTCAGAACTTTCGTCGGTGAGACACGCCGATGTGAGGCAACGTCAATTGGAATGCGTACTCCAGGTTCTCCACGGTGGTGGTGAAACTCTATATCACGGTTGGCCATTGGTTCTCGGTATCATCGGTGCTGTTTCTGATCATCATGGCGAATCACTCGTTCGCATCGCTTTCCAGTGTCTTCAGTTGGTTGTTACCGATTTTTTGCCGGTTATGACATGGCGTTGCCTCCCGCTTTGCGTTGACACCGCAGCTAAATTTGGCTCTCAGACTCAAGAGCTCAATATTTCACTAACCGCAGTGGGATTAATGGTAAGCAACGTTCAGAAGGGAAATTCTTTTCGTGTTACATAACTTGAACGATTATTTTTTTTTTTCAGTGGAACATCAGCGATTATTTCTATCAAAATGAGGAGAAATTGTGTTTAAGCTTAAGAGGCGATACGGGCTCAGTTTTCCCCGATTTTCCTGGTACGACGAATATGCCACCGTTCGATAAATTGTGGATGTGCCTTTACGCGAGACTGGGTAATTCATTAGGCATTATTTTGTTTCTTTCATTTTGGCGTAAATATATAATTGGAAACTGTTATTTGTCTTGTTGAAATACAACGTTTATTTTCTCAAATTCTTACTCGCAAATTCATGCTCTGCAAAACGGTCAAATTTTGATTCGGGTATTCCTTGAAAAGGGTGAATTCGATCGGTGGGAGAAACAATGACCACAATTTTTTTTAATGCAAATTAAAAAAATGAGGGAAAAATGAAAATTTCGTTGCATTTCTATTTCTACGCGATAACGATCGTAAAATTTTGGAAATACCAGAAAGTATCTGTACTCGCAGGTGACCTGTGTGTTGATTCTCGTCCTGCGGTGCGAAAATCGGCAAGTCAAACGTTGTTTTCGACGATATCTGCACACGGCGGCCTTTTGCATCAACCAACTTGGCAAGCGGTACTCTGGCAAGTGTTATTTCCGCTTTTGGATAAAGTACGAAATCTCTCGAGCTCCGCCAGCAACGAAAAAGTTGATACCAGTGGCAATATATTGATCCATCATAGTAGAAATACTGCACAAAAACAATGGGCAGAGACGCAGGTACGGTTACTATTTTTTGAACAATCGTTTTCAATTATTTCACGTTAGACGAACTAAATCTGGATAATGACCGTTCGTTTTCTCTCTCTTTTAATTTTGATCTACGAAAAAAAAAAAAAAAAAACACAATATTTGACTCGTCAAGCTTAGTAGGAATGATTACAGTAAGATTGAATTTTTGAAAGGTTCTAACACTCAGTGGAGTGGCAAGAGTCTTCAACACGAAGCGACAATTGCTACAAATGTTGGGTGATTTCCCAAGGGCTTGGTCCCTTTTACTTGAATTTATCGAACATTCGGCACTCAGTAAGAACAACGAGGTAATAAATCATTTAACAATAAGCAAAAGATTACATCGTTGTTTTTTTTTATCCTTGAAAGAATGAAGAATTTCTACGATTTTCGATATATTCCCCATTGTGCAGGTATCGTTGGCGGCACTAAAATCATTCCAAGAGATTTTGTATCTTCAAAAAAATGGCGACAATTCGGAGGATGTACCTGCGGGGGATCCAGAAGCTTTGTGGGTCATTGCGTGGCGCGTTTGGCTGAATATTGGAATGGAAAGTTCAATGCCACCTCCGGACGATGAAACCGAGCCTTACGTACCTTCCCAAGCTTTTTTGACTGCTCTTGTTCATATATTTCCAGCGGTCTTTCATCACATAAGAAATAAGTGAGAAAAAAAAAGATTATCTTAAAAAACAGTAAATCTATGGAAATAGCACATTTGCCATCCATGCCACTCTTTTCTCGAAAGGTTCACCGGTGCGGACCTTCAAAAGTTGTGTACAGTACTGAAAAATGTAGTCGAGGTGCCTGTTCACGGGGAATCGACGCCTTACATTTTGCCCACGGTGCCCGATGTCGTTCTCACACAATTGCAAGATGGTGTTTTGCATTCTATGGAATTATTGCAAAAAGTAATGTATTATTAACAATTTTAATCAATGATTAACGTGCGAGTTATCTTTTTATTACTAATGGACGATAACTATGCAATAATGAAACGAACTTTGACTCGCGTAATTTATTTTTTCGCCCCAGGAAGCTTTGAACGGTTCGGAAAATTTGCGGACGATGATAGGCTTGATATTTCTTCAATTGCTCAATTTTTCAAAACTCTCATGTCAAGCACCAACTTACGGCAAGCTGCAAACGAAGCATATATCACAAATCAGAGGCATATCTGTAAGTACCGACAACAGAAATTATGATTATGGTGTGACAAATATATATATATATTTCATGATTGTTATAATTCCTTTTCAGGCGGACTGGGTAACGATGAATTACGTGCCTTTTGGAGAAAAAGCGTTGACGATGGTGGTGAATCTTTACAAAAAAACAGCGTCGGAATCGGTCGTTATCGAGGGTGAAATATTGCGTCACGTAATCGAAGCTCTGCGGGTACCCTTGTCCATGAAATACGCGTGTCCATCACCCACGACGTGGAAACTGGCCGTCACGAGTTTATTGGCCGTATTGCACATCGGGCTTCCTCTCGCAAGAAATCATCCCGATAAATTTCAAAGTATGTGGCCCGTGCTGGCAGATACAATGGATGATTTTCTATTCCCGAAGAGGTTCGTGCTTCATTATTTGGTTCTAAATTCATAAATTCATTACCTCTAAGCTTGAAACCGATGTAGCGTTCGATTTAAAAATTTCATTCTTATTATTTTGATTCAGTCCAATAAAGGTGGAACGTGGCCTCGAAGAGGTACAAGCGGACGAGGCGGTGGATTGCCAAGTGATGGAACTCTTGAGAAACGAAGTTTTGCCCCATTCTCAACGTATACCCCATCAATTTATTCTCCGTGTTGTTATGCTCTTGAACAAGGGATCGATTCATTCAGCAACTACGACGAATATTGGTAAAAATGGAATATAATCATTTTTTTTTTTTTATAATCACATTTTTATTTCGCTCAATGACTTAAACCTTCTGTATTTTGCAGAAAAAAATGGGGAGACAAAACTGCGAGAAGAGTTTGCGAAGACGTGTTTTGAAACGCTCTTGCAATTTTCCTTACTCGACGGTTTGAGCGCGCCATCGGACATTATGAAGGAAGTAGCGAGTGAAACCGACGAGGGTGGAGTCGCTGGTCGATTAGCCGTGACCGCTTTGCTCCACAGATTTCAAGAAGTTCTTTGGCGTTACATCGAGGACGAAAGACGCAGTGGAAAATGTCCTTTACCAAGGTGGTTTAGTTTCTTGTTATAATCTATCCCGCCCTCCCCCGTTTTTTTCCAAAGAAAATCTGCAATGCATCGTTTGCCTAAATTCTCCTTTCGTATTCTGCTTTCTAGATTCAGATTGTCGGAAATATCATTTGTTCTCAAAGCTGTCGCGACTTTGGTCGTTTCTTTGAAAAAAGCACCACCCAATAAAGGTATCGAAAGATTAATAAAATATCAACATTTTTTCTACAAAGTTTAAAAACGTTTGTCTCAAACATGAATTTGATTTATGATGATAATAATAATATTTTCGTTCTGTCTGTAGTCGAGAGATCGGTTTGGGAGCAGCTAATAGGTTTATATCCTTGTCTGGTCGAGTGCACAATTGCAACGGCATCGACGCAAGTGTCTCGATCATTGCGCGAGGCTCTTATGCAATATCACGATCTTTTGCGACCGCCAATGGAAAGTTCGCCTGCTTCGAACGGTGTTTGACCGTCGCATTCGGCCTTTTTGGATTATCGTAAAGCCAATGTGAATCACGCAACACAATGAAAGCGAAAAAATATGGTGACTTTGCAAACAATAACAAAATCGGAATAAGTGTGACACGATTTTCTGAAGGGATAATTGTCACGTTTCGCAGGGTAAACGTGGGTTTCGCAGTGGTAAAAGAAAAAATGTAGAAAAAACGAGCAGCTCTGTTTCCTATTGACCAAAATTCGTTTCCGCGGTGAGTTCGATTTTGGTATAAAAAAAAAAAATTAAAAAAAAAAAATGTCAAACAAAACTTCGAGACGAGTGAATACGAAGAATTTCGAAATTGCTCGCTCCATTGTTATCGGTATTGTTACTTGAGAGGAAAAGGATGAAAACGACAAAAAGAAGAAAAAAAATGTAATGAAATCAAAGAGGCCTTAGTCCATACTCTTTCCGAGTAGTATCGAGTGAAATATGTATGTTATATATGAATTCTGAAAGAAAAGAAAACTAAAAACATCACCACCCTTCTGCATAGAATCGGGGAAAAATAAGTAGAACGTCTTTTATCAGCTGAGTTGGTACAATCGCTCTTGTAAATGAAGCTTCATTAAAAAATATTGTTCGGAACAATGAGAGCACGATACGCGAAAACTAATAGAAATTTTAATCTCGATGCCTCGCAATTTTTATTCAAAGACTTAGCATCTATTTCGTCGTTTGAGACTCAACGAGTGAATCAAATAAATCATTAGACGCCATTTTCAATACTTCAACACCAATCGTTTCTCATTTAAATATTTGGAAATCAAATTATGCGAGTATGCAATATTCGACAACTCTTATCGAAAATTTCTTCAAACCGATTCGAATTACACAATATTTGTCGTACTCGAATAATTTGATATCTAAATCAATTGCCAGAGAGACTGCGATTAATATGTCGAGTGATTGAACTAGAGAACGCATCTCTGCATAGGGAATGTGCTTAGGTGCGATTTTTATTTCATCGATGTCCTGCAAAGTTTAATGTATAGAAGAAAACCATTGAAATTCGTTTGTCATAAATCATTTGCATTAATGGCAAGTTTCACATATATCAAATAATACGAAACTGAAAGAAATGGTTGAAATTTTGTTTGAGAATAGAAAAAAAAGACAATGACTGGTGCACTTATTAGTTATACTATCATGGGATCTCAAAGTAATGAAAAAAAGCGATGCTAAGCTTAGAAAAAAAAAAAAAAATACCTACACTGACTGATGTCCCTAATTTTCGTTCGAGTGCTTTGATAATAACATTTCGTAAAGTACTTTTGTAATTAGCATGTACGAATAGTATGCAAACTTAAACAAAAATATACATACATTTATATATTCGTAAGAATATTCCTATAGAAAATCGTGACGTTCTGCACGTTTTATTATTTCGTGTCGAAATTCAAATTGTAAATCACTTTTGTCAAGAAAATTATTAAATTTTGTGTTACTTTTTTTTTCTCGTTTTGACGTGCAGACGACGCGATATTTCCGTTTTCAAGCAGAATGCAGTATTGTGAGAATAAGAGATGCATCAATTTTTTCCGGCTACATAATCAATGTCACGTGAAATTAATATAGCACTCAATGACTACTACTATTATTATTATTATTATTATTATATGTACATGAGATATATGTATGTATAGTGTAGAAATATTATGATGTATGGGCAATTTTATAAATTTATGAATTTACTTGTATTGCGTGCAATAAATGGTGTTTAAAAAAAGTGTTAGTTTGTTTGCGGCAGAAACAGTTGATTCGGTGAATGCCAAAAACTAATTCCCGAATTTTATTTGAAATTTGTAAAGAGGAAGGGCTATTTTGTATTCCTGTGTCAAAATTCCATATAGTTGAACATTTTTGGAACGGTAAAGTCTTCCATTCCAAGACTGCGGGTGAAAAAGTATATCGAAAAGCCGCCACTAGCGCTGTCAATCGCGATGCGGCGTGTGCGACCCTCGTCGCTTCTCTCAAGAACGTATGCTTTGTGGCTGTATGTATTTCCACCTCTAGTATACTCCAGCATCCGCGACGTTTGTCGATTGAATTTTTTTTTGTATTCATCTTTCTCTCACCCCGATCATTCCCACTCTCCTTCGCCCTTCTAGTAAAACCATCACGTATATAAATCCACCACTTTGCGTGTCTCTCACTTCATTCTAAATAGCGTATTATTATACAAGAAACTATATATTTATGTGGGTGTGTGAGTGTTCTTTCATCTCTCTTACTGGTGAATTGGCTATATACTCTTGCGACCATATTAGCGGGACATTCCGTAGTAAATTTGTTGGCAATTATCGTCAACGAGGAAGAGAGAGAGAGAGAAAGTGAGAGGGTTCCGTAGTCCTGCTATTGAAAAGGAAATAAAAAAAGAGAACTAAAAGAACTAGGACCTTACAGTTGAGTGCAACAATTATATCGTGTTGAAATCTCTAGGTAGATATAAGGCCGATAAAAGAGCCTGTCTCGAGAATACGCTAAAGTTCGCGTGTTCCAGAAAACGTTTGGAAGTGTTTGAAAAGAAAAAAGAAAACATGCTCTTCGTGATGAAATTTGTCGTTTTCAATTACGATTGAAACGCGTGACTCCTTCGCGTACACTAAAGTATACGACTCTGCGCGTTTGTTCTCATGTGTGTGTGCGTGCGTTGACTTTTATTTTTTATTTCACATTTTTCTGTCAATTGACGCATCGGACCGTGTGATTTTTGCAGCAATTGCGATCTATAAACACTTTTTTTTTTTTTATTTCGATCTATACATCGGTTGTACATCTCGTATTGCGTTATTTCTTTTCGAGTGACTGCGGAAAGAGAAAGAAAATCGTCCCCACGATTTCTGATATGTTCGTGATTAACCAGCACAGTCAACGAAACTTTGTAATGAGTTAGTGGATAGTTTTTTTTTTTTTTTTTTAATAATTATTGTCCAGGAGCGGTTTTTGTTTGATAAAAGAAAAAAAAACCGATTCCCTACGAAACATTTGTCACGATGGCAGCTACGTTCGATGAGTATGACAAAAACAGGTATGGAACTATTTCAAATAATCATCGTCATTACAATGGAACGTACGGACGTTTGAGACTCGATGGAATTATTTTTATAGAATTGCAATCATTTTCGTATTGCTTCGATTATTTGCAAATAATAGTCGTTTAAAAATAATTGCTCAATAAATTGATGCACAATTGACAAAATCATCGATTCAATTGATTTTTCTGATTTTGCTTTTCTTCTTAAGGATCATTTTGAATAAAAATATTGTGCTTCGTGTACAAATTTAATTCAAAGCTCTGACCTTGAAATCACATGTTTTTTTTTTTTTTTTTTGCTTTCCACAAGAACCGAATATAATTGTTTGTTTGTTCCGTTTAGCTGGTACTTTGGTGCAATGTCTCGGCAAGACGCGTCGGACGTGCTAATGGGAGAAAAAGAGGGTGGTGTCTTTTTAGTGCGAGACAGTACATCGATTCACGGTGATTTTGTATTATGCGTCAGGGAGGACAGCAAAGTTAGCCATTACATAATAAATAAAATTCAGCACGCCGACCAAATAAGATATCGTATAGGAGATCAAACCTTTGCGGACATACCGAGGCTCTTGGCTTTTTACAAACTTCATTATCTAGATACAACTCCTTTGATAAGGCCGGCGCCAAAAAAAATTCACAAGGTTATAGCCAAATACGATTTTGAGGGAAACGATCCGGACGATTTGCCGTTCAGAAAAGGTCAGTTTACCATATAATATTTCATATTGGAAAAGCTCAATAACTAGAAATAGTAGAGAAATTGATTAATTTTTTATTTTTTTCCTGTCACAGGAGAAATATTAACAGTAGTGACGAGGGACGAAGAGCAATGGTGGACGGCGAAGAACAGCCTCGGTCAGATGGGTTTGGTGCCGGTGCCGTATGTGCAAAAGTACGATGAGGATGCTCAGCCGAACATAGAAAACAGTTCTCGGCAGGAATCGGGTATCGGAGTAAATTCGAGTTCGGGCTCGAACACGAATTCATCACAAATAGGATCGGATACACCACCAGCCGCGACGACTCGTCGTTCAAATATTCAACGAACATTACCGGCATTTGCTAAAGTTAAGCAAGCTCGTGTACCGAACGCTTATGACAAAACCGCATTGAAGCTCGAAGTTGGGGACATTATAAAGGTCACTAAAACTAATATCAATGGACAATGGGAGGGCGAGCTGCACGGCAAAGTCGGACATTTTCCATTCACCCATGTCGAATTTGTCGACAATGAGACGGGCGAGGAGAATCAAGAAATGTGAAAAATCTCGCGAGAACGACGTACAGAAAAATAATAGGAAAAATCGAGGCAGCAGAGAGATAGAGAGCAAAGATAAAACAATAATGTTGAGGCTTGGGTCGTTATAACGCAAAAAAATTTTATTTCCACCGCGGGATTCACTATTCTTTTACAGTTTTGGGCTATAAAAATGAATCTTGATAAACCCAAAAACGAATCGATGACGATAAAAAAAAAACAAACTTGTTGTGTTTTAACGATACGAACCTAAATATTAGAAAAATGGAAGAAAGGATGAGAAAAAAACGCACACAAATGTTCAAGATGTGACGCACATTTTGTCCGTTTTCCGGATGATTCGAGGAGAAAGAACGAAAATGCTAAATAGTGTATGAAAACGTCCACCTTTTGTGTTGCCCACAGCAGCTGCATGCGCCATTATAATAAAACTTTTAATTCGATATGTTTAAACAATCGCGTATCCTAAGAATTCCGAATCGCATGAATTTCGTAGTTCGTAATCATAGTATCATTGTAATTATAATTTTTTTTAAATCCTTTTATTTCATGTATCGCGCTGTTGTAAATTCGCGGGATAATTCCGTCAAATTTTGTTAACTACGGTACGATTAAATTTTCCGTGGTACACGGTGATCGGAACGTTTTTTTTTTTTTTTTTTTTTTTTTTTAACGCCTCACATTTTTTTAGGGCAGCTCAATCATTCATTCGTACGACCATTGAGAATATTTGGCCTCTTGTTTCTTTCTTTCAACATTTTTCATTTGTTGTATCGGAAAAAAATTTATTTTTATAACATTTGCAAAAATTGACGTTTGTTCATTCGTTTTATTACAGAATTTGATAGATAAATAAATTCGAATTGTTATCGAATAAAATTCAGGACTGAAACACGTAGTTTTCATTTTTTGCAATGAATACTTCAAATATTTGGGTGAACCAGTGAAAAAAATTATCAAAACTATTTGGAAACTTACCTAAAAAACATTCCATTTCACCGAAAAATGCTACATACAAAAAACTTATTAAAATAAGTATAAACAAGAAAAGCACGCAATACTTTATAAGAAAGAGCAGAAAAATTGTGAGAAATTTCTTTATTTCTTTCGATACCGAAGTTATTAAAAAAATATCAAAAAAGGTCAATTAAATAAGGGGGGAGGGGGTTGATGGAAACAAACGGTTTTATTACCTCAATGATGCATTTTCTTTTGATACGATGGCAACTGTACGTTCTAGTCAAGCCTCGAGTACGATTTGGTTAAAGAAAAAAGAAATTTATTAGTTTTGTTTACATGCAGGCTGTATCAAAGGACAATTTATTATAATCGTGTCTGAAAGAGGCGTGTAAAAGGAAGAAAAAAAAGACAGATAGAGCGAGAGCGAGTGTGTGGTAAATCACGAAATTGTAATGTATATCATGTAAATGTTTTTATTCAGTGTATACCGTGAATTCATCAATTGCGATTGTTCCAAATAGATCATTATTTTTTCAACTTCATATATATCGTCTTGTTGAAAAACAATAACGTGAACATTTTAGGTTAGAACAATTAGTTTAGAAGCTTTAAGTAATAACAATGATAACCATAATCACAATAGTGCAAATGCAATGTAAAGTATATTTATATATACACACAAATATTATTCGTATGTATGTATATATATATACATATAAATTCCACTATATGTATATACAGCCATGGCCAAAAGTATTATGCAGCTTCATACGTATCGGTTTAACTACCAAAATAATGTCTTCGAAAATCTTCTGAACCGCTGACTACGTCGATGTCCGTTGAAATTCGCTTTTGCGATCGATTAAAAAAAAAAAAAAAAAAATACGATGGCTCGGATATACCGAATGATAAATGTCCACGAGCCAACAAGTGCCGAAAGCCATGTACATTTTCAACCACAACCAAGTGTTGGATGAAAAAAAAAAAATAAGATTAAACTTTTTCAAGGTCATAGACAGAAGATTCTGTCATTGGGGAGACATTGTACAGGAAGAATGAAACAATGCAGTCACGAGTTTCGACAATTAGTGGTTTGTGTGCCAAAAATATATAATTGCTAGAATCGTCATGACGAAGAGGGGACCCACACGATAGATTAATAAAAAAAAATTCCAACAACACAAACTTGGTGTACCGTCACTGCCTAATCCTTTTGGCCATAAGGCTGTGTATACATTATTTCGGCTATTCGAGCGAATTGGAAATAACTCTGGTCGCTGGAAGGTCTGGATTTTCATGGGAACCGCGTCGTTTTTCGGTTTTTTACCTCACAAATGTCGCCTTTACGAACATAAATTCTCTCCGACGGTTGTTCAAACTCAATGGAAACGATTCTTGCGGTCGAATCAATAACAATAAATTATATAGAAGAATATTTAAACACATACTGAATATATAATATTTAGGAATTAATTGCTTCGTCGATTTCTATAAGATTATCCAGGCAGCATCCTCAAAGCCACGAGCGACGACTCCGCGAGCTCAATTGAGCGTTAATAATATTCAAATCTCTTCGCCATTCCTTTCTTTTCAACCCCTATGCAACTTGACGCTCGTGAATTCTAATGATCTCTTCATCCCCCTCCTCAAAAAGGCTGTGTCATCCTCGCAACGTCTCCCTTCTCACTCAAACTTCTCATCGCAATATCATTATCTCTGTTCATCCGTCGATTAATCATCGCGCCTCCTCTATTGTCCCCCGTGTTCATTCTCCATTTCTTCTTTCATGATGGCAATTTTCTTTTTTCAAGTTTTTTAGATTAATTTATTCATTGAATTGAGGCGAAAGATACGCACATTTCAAAACACTGAAAAGAACAAAAAAATAACACGAGCCGAAGGTCTTTGTCATTACTTTTTTTAATCTACAACAACCAGTGTTGCCAACGGTTAACGACTTTTTTTACAAAATGCCGCCGCCGAAATTTCTAGAAAAAAAGAATAACGGTTGCCAACGTCGCAATGTGTACTTTTTCAAACGTCTGTTTTCTTTTGTCCGCGCTGTTTCGATACATCTTTAGTTGTGTTATGAGTGTTTTATGATTCGCTATGTGTTAGTAGGTTATTACCGGAAATTGTAACCGGTTCGAGAAAGGACTACTCACGATTGCTATTTGTTTCAAAGAGACTCCCGTATTAAAGGTTATGGTCGAAAAACCATAAAAATGATTTGTAAAGAAAAAGCAACCGTTGTTTTTTTGATTCAGTGGGGACGATTTAAAATCCGATTCTCGGATCGATGTTGCACAGTCGCGAATTATATCCAAAACTAGTCGAAAGTTGTAAAAATTGAAAAACTTCGGAACAAAAGAGAGTGATATAAAGTGAAAATTTCCTGTACATTATTTCTCATTTATTATTCGTCGTGGTGACGTTCGAATGTATCGAAGCTCGTTATATGGAAAGTTTCGATTTTCGGAATGTCTCTCGAGCGAGTGCGGCGGTGGTGCGGAGGGAGAAGCGCAGAGAAGGAAGGAGGTAAGTTCCCACATTACTTAATTAATCGTCGCACTAATTGAATTGCGTTGTTTAGTGAACCGCAATTTCGTGGATGGGCGAACTCGAGCTCATCCTTTACCTCCTTATCCTCGATTCTACAAACAAGGTTGAGAGTCTTGAAAATGTCTTGAATATAACGACGATAACATTTATGCAGGGGCCCCTCTCTCGTAACATCTCTTACACGACGACGAGATGTAAGAAAGAGAAAATATTAGTACATCAGATTAAAATTAATAATGCCATCATTTCGCGAAATAAGATAAAGTCTATTTCCAAGATTTTTTACGTGCTCTTGATCGTCGAACGACGAAAGTTAATAGACGTCGTTATTATTTCCATTCGAACGAGTGAAAAGTTTGTTGTTTTATTTCGAAAATTCCCTTTGCCCTTCGACTCGTATCGTGCATTGTAAATTTCAACGTTTCCCCCGATCCAGAAGGATTCCGTTATTTCCCTTGAGATATTTAGAGCCCCCTTTCACGACTTTTTCTACTCCCCGGTGACAGCACCACCGTAAATATATATTTTGAGGTTTAGATCAAAGCAAGGATCCAAGGATGATTCTTATTTGTAGAGAGCGTGCGAGCGTATGTGTGTGTCGTGTCTATTCGCACGGACCCTCCGGCAAGCTAGTTTCGTTATCTTATTTTTTTTTCTTCTTCTTCGTCGTCGTCGTAGTACTTTCCCTCTCCAATAAATTTAAATAGATGCCCGAGACGTCACTAGATAAGGAGTTGCTTTATAGCGGTCGCGCATATACATATATATATTTCAACGCTCGTGTTGCTTTAGAAAGTCGCATTTTCCATACATATATACAGATAAACACTGTCTCGTGCGGTCGTCTATTTCTCTCTTTCTCCTTCATACATGATGTGATTTTTCTTCACGACTTCGATGCCAGCATTTTTGTACGCTACATTCATATATATTCATATATATATATATATATATATATAGATTTAAAAAACAGCACAGATATATGTATAAATATATTTGTGCGCGCATTCACACCTTTATCCATCCATCCGATCGGAATCCTTCGATCCTTTGATCCTCTTCTGATCTCCTCTACACCTAAAGAATGCACATGGGATTCAACAGTTCCCGAGAAGTCGAATCGCGACTTCGTTCCTCCTACGTAATTTATACGTGCATGCATGCACAAGTATATCGCGATGGGTTTAAGTCTAAAGAGTATATCGACAATAACTTTATTTTTTTCCTATCATTTTTTGTATATCATTAGATCTTGGCGAATCGATTAAAATGTTATTTTCTCACATCAATAAATTTTGCAGAGTCTTCTTGATCCTACATAAGTCGTTCTATAGACGTTTCTGTCATAAAATTAATATAAATTCAATAAAAACTATCAAGTTTTTAATACAGCAAAGTTTACCGTTTTTTTTAATTGCATTCCTGTCGATCGATTCATCATGCAGATAAATTCTTTCAATATTCAAACATATGTTAAATTCTGATGTATATATATAAACATTTTCAATTGGTCGGTACGGGCGAGCGGAGATGTTAAACAACGTATAATTAGTGTACAACTTTGATTTCTCGTGCCGGGGATATACGTAAATTGTGTAAATTCAAGATGTTCAATTGCAATAAAGTTTTACGTTATACAAAGCAGAGAAAGTTTTAGGCTCCTCCTTTACGATGCTTCTAGCATTCGCGTCGTTGAATATTCATGAGCGACTACGAAGAAGACGAATCGATGTATATATTATTAGAGAGGCGCTCGCGAGAGGATAACACATGCCCGAAAGCTTTCTGTCCTATATATTACGTTACGGTGGGTGGTGGTGTTTGACGCGAATGCGCCGCCACCATAGACAATGTACTCCTCTCAAATGTTTTGCGTACTTAGTGGCAAAGCTTGTTACGTTGTCAAGGGCATGCGATATTAATGATACCTTTATGAGGATAGTGCCCACACATTCAAGCATATTGAGAGCTCGGGGTGACGATGGACCTTTGAAGGATCAAACGTTCGGTGAAATATATAAATATGCATATTTACTTGTGCCACGCGGTTCCTCTATAAAAAGTTCATGAATTTTGCAATTTAATTTTGCAAGAATCAAAACCATAATTCACAAGGATTTCGTTGACATTTAACGACATTTATTCTTTCACGAACTATATATGCACGCTATGACGCGGTATGATGAGATTCCATCGCTCATAGTCAGATGCCACTATATGTCGTTCAACCCTTAACAATCAAGGCGAATGGTATAAAATAAATTAAACGAAAAAGCGAATAGTAGCCGAAAAAAATGTCCGACTTGCGATTTGACATTAGCCGCGACCATGCTGTATCGTCATTTTCCATCGAGTACACGTTTATCGATACCGATTCCTGTCATGAACATGCTTCTTTATTCCCAATCACATCTAATTGAACTTTTAACTCTCTCCACGTCGAGAGCAATCTATTTTCGTTGTTATCTCACCAATCGAATCCTTCTGTCCCAGTATGAAACATTTGACGTGTCTCGAACAGTAGTCGAAACGAAAGGAACAAAAAACAGCGAAATGAAAAAACTCTGCCAATTGCATCAGTTATTTTGTATATGGCCCTCAAAATATTATGTCTTCTCCAACGGCATTAGAGACGGAAAATTTAATTAGCGGTCGTGAAAAAGAAATGTTCAGTACAAATAAATTCTCCAGAATGTCGTGAGAGATTTACTCGAATTTCAAGCCATGGCCAATTGAGTACTCGAAGTTATACAACAAACTTCGAGTGAATGTGATTTTCTTCGACATTGCGAATAATTACGCGCTTTTCCTAGTACAGACAAAAGGTGAGAAGAATTATTTGTCTCTGGCCCATGTACAGGATGTCCCGAAAGTCGATGACGAAACACTTTTTGGCTTACCGCGGTCCATCGTCCCAGCATTGAAAACATATGTGTAAATTTCTCAACAGCCAATTATCCCTGGAAAACTTCTGATTTTTTTCATAGTCATAAATGAAATGTTATTGAATCAACAAATTTTTTTCTCTCAGCATGCTGTGAAATTCCGTAATGGCTTATGTGACACTTCGTACAAAATAGTTTACACGAAGTTACGAAGTATCGCGAGATAAATCATGGAAAAACATTGCGAGCAGTTTGAAGAAATTTTGAAGCTTAGAAAGAAGAAAAAAACGAGAAAAAGGAGAAGGAGGAAAATAATGGTGTCGAATCGGATATACTCCTATAGCGGGGAATGTCGAGACAAGAGGTTTTAATGAGGTGAGACGTCGTTGTGACTAAAGTACTATTCAAAAGAGAGGATTTAAAGTTTAGTTTGGATTGTAAGTACGCGCGCCTGTTTTTCTCGAAGCCTTCGATGGGAAACGCGACAGGGAAGTGAAGCGTAAATAATATGCTAATCCAGATGATGTCCTTTGCTTGGGAATTTTTCTCCATCTTTTCTCCTTCTTTCTCTTTCCTTACCAGTCGCCATTCTCCGTCGCGATCGTCTCGTTCGGACGTATATACGCCGCGCGAAACTCTCGGATTTCAAAGCATCGCGCGACTAATGTATGTTATTTCCAAGGTTTGGAGAAATAAAACTTTGTCGAAGACAGCGCGGAGAGCCCAAAAGATCCCATTATACCAGTTGCTCGTGATCCTCTTAATCCCCGATGAAAAGGTTCGAGACAAAATATATCAGATAAGGATACAACTGCCATTAAACACAAGACTGCACACCAAATTATTTCTCTGCATTTTTCACCGTAACAATATTTTTCGAATTTTATGACAGGTTTCGTCTGCTTTTCTTATATGTACAAACTTCGTTATCGTTCGAACGAATTTATATGTTCTTTTGCCATTTTTTTGCAATTAATGTACATTTAATTAATCTCCCATTTTGTACTGAAAGACAATTCTGCGAAGAATTCTAGGAAAGATACAAACAATACAGCAGTTTCTTTGGTGATTATCCATCAAACGTACGGCCACCAGTTTTCCATGAAATTTTTATGAAAAAGCAACATTTTTTGTCACTCTTTTGGTTTATCTGGTAAAAATATCCTTCGGTATAAAAAAATTCCTCTTCTCGGAAAAAATATTCTCGAATCTCCACGCGCTTGTACGTTCGAGTGAAAAAAATAATACTAATATCTCCTTCGGAATCTGTATTACAGTGAAATGAAAAAAGCGCTCAAATGCCTAGAGCATTTTTTCAATTCGCCCAAAATAATTCAACGAATTTTTAGGTATTCTCTTTATTTTTTGTGAGATTGAAATGAGTTACAGAAGGATGTAATCCTCTGGCTCCGTATCAAAGTAGCGCGATGTGCAGGTTTGACACGGAAAAAGAAATTAACGAAAAAAGTTGGCTCACCTGAAATATTTTATTACTTCTCTCGAAATGTCTCTTTCGAGCAACAAAATACACGTTTATTCTTGACATGCCTCTTAGAAAAAATAAAAAATAAGAAATAAAAAATTTTCTAGTCCGCTACTTTACATAAAATGCTTCGAAAAATATTCTCTATTTCATTTTCATACCGGAATTAAAGCATTGATTCAAACGATGCACTTCAATCTTTTTTATAGACTTTAATTTCCTTCATCTCTTGACGAAAACCGCGAGCATCAAATTCCGAATAAAAGTCTTCATAAACTCACGGATCCGCGCTACTTCAGCCATCATAAAGTTAAGTCTCAAAAGTTATGCGAATCTGAATTATCGTTTTTAATGAAAAAGTATCGATTGAATATTTTCATATCCAGTATTAGAAATTTACTTTCTCATACGGAGTGTAAAAAAAAAAAAAAAATGTACCTACGAAATGCATAATCTGGATTAAAAACAATAATAAATGGGGTAATAAAAAATGAAAGAAAAAAAAAAACAAAAAAACAAAAGAAAATGTGAAATAAAAAAAAATTGGCTCGAGCAAGGGAAGAAGTTATTTGCGCTATAACATGAAATTACTTAGATATACGCGAATATATGTTTATATCTGTTAGGAGTCGTTATATCTGTCGGTGAATCCGGTTCTTCCGGAAAACTTTCGACCGGTTGGCAACGCCCTGGCTGGATGGATAGAGCAAATGGAAAAGGGGGTTAAGGAGAGTTGGAAAACGCGTGCGAAGGAGTAGATCAGGAAAAGAGCGAGGGCGGAGTGAAAGGAGAGAAAAGCGTGACTATGAGCGTATATATAGTGATAGCGGGATAAGGCATAGAGGGGGGGGGTGACATATTTGGGAAGAAAAGGCGAATGGGACTGGAGAGTAAATGTAGGAGAGTTACGTTGTAAGAGATGGATAGATCTCGTCTCGTTGTGGTGAGAATGGACCCAAAGAAGAAAGAGAAGAGCGAGAGAGAATTGTAGAGTGAATACGACGGGGAACAGGAACGAGTCAAATCTCCGAAGAATTCAACATTTTTGTACGACGCGTTCTAGACAAAATCGATGACGTCTGTAACTGTGATTTAAAATACAAATTTTTTGGAAAAAAACAAAATAACTTCGGAGTCTTAGGAAATTATGAAAATATTACCAATGATTCTTGGATTTTGTAAAATTCATATGCGATTAAAATATAGCAATTTATTATTCCAGGCTACTCGTTTCACTAGAAATTAGTTGTTTGTTCATCTGCAAGAAGAAAAAAAAAACGCACTAAAAAAATATTGATTATTCGTGGTGTTGAAATTTGAACTGAAATTTCCTGCACGTTGCGATACGTTTATGTTTAGATGTTAAGTCCGGAAGACACGCGTCATCTAGTATATTCTTGTGTAGGCCGTAGAACTTTTCGACGGGAAAAGTATAGAGAACAGAGGGAGAATTTCGGCAAGGTATCGAAAAAGCTTTTTTCCTCTTCCCGAAGCTGTGGTGGAAAATTTACGAGCATCGTCCTGATGGGGTTTCCTTGCTTTCCACCATCTAATATCCTTATCCCCGAGCCTCACCTCGTCGAATCTTCGTGTGTACTCGTCATCATCTACACGCGGCAGCTATATACCAAAAAAATCTAAACCCCAATATCGTGTCAAGAACGAGGCTTATCGTCACATTACGACGGTGACGCGGTGCTGTAAAAATATCTACAAGAATCAATGAGATAATAATTTATCGGCGATTGATGACACTTTGATAGATCTCCGCGCAGTAAAATGCTCTCCGAAAAAGCAATTGCAACTTTTTTACCATAATAAATAATAATAATATTATTAACATGATATTTTTATCATTTTTTTCGTGACAATAAAAATTAATTACAATAATAATGATAAAAATAATAATAATAATTAAACGGAAAGGTGTATAATGGTAACATATGATATGGCAAAGCGATGATGCAACGTGATATAAACGCATATAAACGAGAAGCTAAACCGCACGAGAGGTTCCTTTAAATCCGTTGAGCATCGGAGCGAGAGAGAAAAATCGGACTTGTAGGTAGTCGTTCCCAGATTTGCGCGAGCAAGTTCGCACGAGTGATAACGCGCTTTGAAAAATATTCCTTTTTCTCGTCTTTTCCTATAGCTCTTTCTCCCTCGTTGGCCGTTGCCGTCCCTCCGGGTGGTGAGTGCACGCGGTTTGTGGCGCTGCTTACCCCGCATGGACTGATAAGCGTAACGATGCTGGGGTGCGAACGTGATTCGCAAAATAATAATGCTCTCTTGTAAGCCGAAGCTTTTTTTTCCCTCTCCTCTCTTTCTTTCGCTCACTCGGTTTCTCTTTCTATACACTAATGCGGACAAGATCGTCTTCGCGTTGACGTAGTATTATCGATCAATGTATGTGTTCATGATTTATATCAATTTTAAGCCGGTAAATAGTTTTTAAAAACTAATACATCCGAAAAAATGTATACATTTTTTTTTTTATATGTCGCATACGTTTGCCTTGAGAATATTTTCAATGTAATTTGCCGATATTTCTGCGCAATTACAGATTCATGATGTAAATTCGATTCGATAAGCGTCAAAATATTCATTTATTTGAAACATTGCGTGGCGAATCTTCGTTCACGTCAGAGTTCCACTCTCAGGACACCCCGTGCATATCCATTTCGCGTCGTTCCACTAGTTTTTTTTTTCTTTGTATAAAAGATTTCAATTTTTTTTTTTAATAGTAACATTGCTTGGACTCTTGATAAAAATTTCTCGAGTGAGCGACCAACGTCTCGCGAAAACGGGCTACGTACATGGTGGCGACGTTTTGAGAACGTTTCGAATTTCATTCTCGACTTATTCTTCGTTTTCCTGCTGTCTCTCTCTCTCTCTTCTACTCTTATTTTCCCATTTTTATTTACTTCTCGTTTTATGACATTCGAGACGGTTCATGCAAAATTTATTTATTTTTCAGAGAGAAAAATTCAAAATTTTCATGCGATTATTAAATTGTAAAATTTTTTATTATCCAATTTGATGATATAAAGTGAGAACTTGTATTCTCAATTCAAGCGAAAATGACCAGCTTCGGTAAAATCGACGCTTAGGTTTGTATCTCGATTAAATGGAAGAAAATACTACTTTCGGAGTATTTTTCATAGGACCATAAGCGACATAATAATTCTCTTTCGACTTAGTCGTGTGTAACGATGAGTTGTAAAAGTTGCGATGGGTTCGAACGCGCCAAGTTTATCGAAAAGGACATCACGTATGTGGGTGCGCTATAAAAATCGTTATTAATTAGTTTGGAAAGCCCTCCCGTCGTTCAAGTGCCGAATTAATAATTGTTATGGATTAACGATGAACGATCATCCCCTTATTTTCAATCGCTAATGCCCATGGTTTCAGCTTTGGTCATTCCACTTATAACTTTTTTTACATGCATATTTTGTCAATTTACAAGTGCTCATTAATAAGAATCGCAATTATAAATACAATATCGTTATTAGCTTTATTGCTCTTTTTGGTAAGATCGTTTCTCGATGAGGCCAATTGTTTTTACTCCAATCGGACTATAAATAATATGATAATATATCGCGATAGTTCAACGGACGCGGTAGTTCTGACAGTCATGCACGTATATGTATACTATATACATGAGGTGTCGGAGTATGAGGTAGTCTTGATTCTGGTAAGTGGTTCCTTGTTTAGCCACAAAATTAATGGCAGCCAATTCAAGTGATCGAATATCGAAATTAATCGACTAATTACTATAAAAGCCAACGCGAAAAGTGTACCGCGTTATCAATCATAGCGAGTTCCGACAACCGCGAGAACCGCCCGATAAAATAATTCTTCACCGTTATATTTCACAGTGAAATAATATTAATCGCCGATACGGGCCGAGATTTTTTTGTTTTTCATTGAAAAAAAAATCCAAAATTGTAACACCTTACGAAAATTTGGTAAATCAATTTAATTAAGGTTGAATATTTTTTTCTTATATTCGCTAAAAATTCAATTTTTTAACGAGTACGATAATACGGTAAATAAAACTAAAAATACTCCTTATGAATTATAAATGTAAAGAATTTAGAAAATTGTTATTGTAAATCCCCTCGGTTTGATTTGGGCAAAATAATCCATTTTCTCAACATTTGCCTCGGGCTCTCTATACGTTGATGATTAATCCATCTCAATCGCGGCAGAGATCAACTTTATATACATGTAGAGAGGGGTAAAGGAAGTTGCTGAAAGTTTGCCGACCAAGAGCGAGGCCGCAGATCAGCCACAATTTCACTGAATGCTTTCATCCAAGTCCAAGACTCTTGACGGAGATACTATTTGGTCGTGATCCTTTCTCCTTCATCAGAGATCGCGAGCGAGCAGAGCCCGGCTGTTCAGAAGTAGCCTTGATCTTCGAATATCCTGTTTGAGGAAAGGGTGCAATCTCGATTTTTTTAAGTATATCAGGACACCCTAAAAAAAAAAAAAAAAAAAAAAAAACTATTTTCGCTCGTAAGATAATTTTTTATATTTCGAATTTGGAACTCGAAAACGATACTTTTTTGAATCTCGTTGATGTGTCCTCGAGTGTATACACTGCTCGTAAATCATTGAGATGTCTGAGAAAAGCCTTGACCGTAGGGATTTTCGGTCGTCTTGAATGCGTCTATGGACGCAAATCCTCTTGAAAATTCCTCTTTTCCTCGTTTAATTGTCGTTGAAAGTCCTTTTCAATGGTGAAAAAAAAAAAAAAAAAACGGTTGGAAAAGCGGTTTACATACATCTATAATAAGTTGAGTATACATATGGGTTATTCCGTGACTACAATTTTTTTTAATTTCATGGCTGCGACTGAGACCAATGTCCGCTGATTCAAAGAACGTATTTGTAAAAGTTCATTTGTACGGCAGCATGACTTGTTGAAATAGAGAAACATAAATAACGATATTTGCGCAACAATCGATACATATTTCTACGATGGTAGGTATACAGTTTTACGAGAATTTTTCCTGCTTACTCTGGATTTGTTCCTCAAAAAATCCTCTACAAAGTCACCTTGCGAATTTAAGTCTAAGCTTATTTGTTTGGAAATTAAGAACGATCAAACTTACAAGAAGTCAACACGGTGAGTCGGTGAAGGATCTCTTGCTTTGAGGAAAATAATTCGAAAAAATTGTAAAAAAAAAAACTTGCTGTCTTTTTCCTCTTCATTAACGTATACCCATTTTATTACTTTTGGTAAATGTCCAACGTTCTTTGAAAATAAATTTTGAAGAATTCAATTTCCTGCACAATTATTGGATTTATAATTTATTAAGACTCTATTTCAACTGTTCAAATGATCGTTCGATGGCAAGTAGAGTGAATTGAATTTCCTTGAAATTGGAACACGGTATTACGAGCTTCTTTATAATTGAGAGATTACTCGCTGGAAACAATACATCTGACAACATGAGTGATGAATTTATTTTCAAAATATGTTAAATAAGAGAGAAAATAGAGCGAAACAAAAATTGATTTAATATTCATTCATTCAAATTTATTTCTGGGTACAAGAAAAAATGATTAATCCGATGCTTTCTTATTCGCATGAAAAAAAAAAAAAAAAACAACCATCTGTGTTTTCATTATTTTTTTCTTTCCATTTTTGCATGCTCTGGAATACTTTGATGTACACCTCTTAATTCAGTTTCACTTCAAGCAACAATCACACATTATTGTTTACTTTATTTATATCCAGCATAGCATATTATATTATTATACATACACATTGTCCTACTTTCTTGTTTCTCCACCCAAACTCAATGCCTATCCTTATCGATAAAGAGATACCGAGTACCGTTCGATTTTGTTTTGGGATTTCTTCCTATCTGTACATCGTGAAAATTTATTTGTACTAATGTGTATAAAGGGCATTCAATGCTAAATCTAGAAAATCAAATTTTTATGCTAAAGAAAAAAATTGTAATTTCAAAAGCACCAAGCAGTGCTGGATTTTTTGCCCATTAATCGCAGTAGTCATTCAAAATTCACAACTTTTTTTCCTTTATCGTGGCTGCTCGGTCATTTTTGTAGAATATTTAGCCAGAAGTTGGCAACCATTTCATAATGTAAACATTTTCTTCACCGTACAAGAATTTACAAGAGATAATTTGACATACGATCCTATTACCAGATGAACAATTTGTCAAGTTTTTTCGTTGATTTTTTCTTGTTCATCGAGGCAGGCTTTTTGTCGCCGGTGCGTGTTGTATATTTTACCACGTGACGGAACAAGAAGAAGGAGGGGGAGCGAGCGAAAGGGTGGAAAAGAGAGACACAGAGTTATTTACTTTATTTACTTTATTTACTGGTTTCTTCCACGAAAACTCGTCGAGATAAGCCACCGCCCAACTTTTCTACTCTCTTTATTCCTCTTTCTTTCCTCTTCCTCTCAGACGTATCTTATTCATCTTTTCCTCGACGTATCTCGAGGACATTGTTATAGAAACACAGATTAATTAACTGTTAATCAATTTTGTATCGATCATTTTCGTTTCATCATTTTAAACTCTTTTTGCTTATTTGGTGAAATTAAAAACTTAAACTTTCGTAAAATTTGTTTATAACTTGATGGAAGAAATTGTTAAGTCATTTAAGTAAAGCAATGTCTCAGTGTTTCAATAAGTTTTGACCGACTGGAAGGTATTTTTATGAGCTTCGATTTTGTATTTAAAGCTCTGCACACAGTATATTGCCAAACTTTAAAGCGGTGTCGTATGCAGGAGTAAAATATCGAGTAAAATACTATTCCCGGTTCGTGTAACACGATATAATATTCTTCCCGTTTTGTTATCACTGACACAAGCATTTGACAGTTTGCCGATATTCCAATACTTGAATCCTCAATTATTTTCAAACTTGGAGCCGATCACGACTTATCTCATACCATTGTCTATGCATTGGTCTAAAGAAAAAAATTACAAAAGTAGAAGCATCCAAGACTTTTTGCTTCTGCGGTACTAGAAAAAAATCTTTATATTTAGTTTTCGAGTATTTAAGGTTTATTTTTATATTAATCTTGTTTAGGTATAAATCCTAACTTTATAGGGTACAACAAGTTTTTTTTCCATGAACTATTCTAGCCGGTCGGCAGTTTATTCTCCATATTCTTCTTTGAATTATTAACTTATCTCGTTTGCGGACTATAAACAATCTGTGTACGTACATTATACGTTGTTGCCACTAAAGTGACGCAATTATACACCTGATTAGCACACTCACCGCACCGCTTTTAATGTTGCAAAAGCTTATCTCTTTAATTTCCTGTACACCGAGCATTCCCCGTTCCCCCATTTTTTATTATTTCGGTAACCCTCGACGTTTGTCACAACGATCTGCACAATTTCAAGTTCTTTTGTTTCGAAAAAAGCTTCCTCGCTCAACATTCATTATTAAATGTGAAAAACAGTGAAATAACAAAGAGAATTTCAGAAAAAAGCTTTTCCAAAAAAAGTCTTAACAAATGAATTCCTACTGAACCAAGCGTATATTCGCAGAGTTTAAAAAATAACCTACTTGTCAAAATCACCTTTTTTTCGAGAGTATATAAAGCAAAATATTTATATCGCTGGCGAAAATTCTTTCGTGCAAATTTTATTTTTTAGCAAAAGGAGAAAAAAGGTGGAAAGGAATAATTTTTGTACATAAGCGGATTAAATTGTCGTGGAGAAGGGGATATGAAATGAGAACGATAGAGAAGATGAGAGCAGGGATTCACTGCGATCGGGACGAAGGGATTTCCCTGTGCAGAGTGGTACATTCGGTGTAATTAATTCTTCGTGAATCGTTCGTTGGGGATTAACGTGTTCGAATTAAAATGATATGGATTAATCTCGATTTTTCATTCATTAATTAGTCGATTCATGATTATTATTATTATTATTATTATTATTATTGTTGCTGTTGTTGTTGTCGTTACCCGGCGTTAGCGAAATGTCTTGTCATACGAAGCAGTCAGATTGACGATGAATAACGTTCTCGTAGCTTATTCGACAGTGAGAGGAGAAGGGGGGAGAGTTATTTGTGCAGCTCTCCATGAGATTTCCCATGCTCTCGCGCCCTCAACTCCTGGGTTTTAGAGAAATTTGTGTTATGCATCATTTCCGTTCCCGTGGGTATAGAAATAGGTCAGACCGACTTTATATACAAATATAATTACCATATTATGCATAAATATGTACGCGATATATTATATATAGGTACAAGGCATTAAATATTAGGGTGGCGTTTGAGAGGAGATTCGTAAAATTTTAATTAACGCAGCCCGCTCTAGACAGATACCAAATAAGAGTTCAAAATTCTCAGTAGTAAAGAACCACCCTCCATTTCGTTGCTTCTGTAACTGGAGGGAGTCTTTTAAATAGTTTTCCTCGCTTCCAATTCTTCGAGGCTCGATTGGCATTTTTTTTTTTTTTTTTTTTTTTTCTTCACGTACAAAATTATTTCCCGTAAAGATGCGATAAATGAGACAAAAAACGGAAGAGCAGGAGCAAAGCAAAAAGAAAGGGAAAAAATGTGTGTTTCGTTCATTTTAGTTGGAATGAAAGTGGATTGGATCAGAGCATCCCAGAAACCGAATATAATTGAGAACATGACAATATCTATCGGAGATATACGGAAATATGAGCCGTTTCGACAGCTTGTTTTATCTTTGGGTGGAAACGCAGGTAGAAGGTATAGGAAACGGTACGAAGCATTACATTCGAACGGATGTTCGATGGCAATCTAGCCTGTAACGTGATAATATTGTAGAGCACAAAGTTTTACACTAAAATTTTGGCATTGAATCGACGTAAATGTCCATTAAAATCTCGCACGAACCATTTGTTGTCGCGCATTATAACCACACCTTGGGATATTACGTAACAATCAATTCATAAATTTGTTTTTTTTTTTTTTAATTCTCCAAAGTTCAATCTCATCGTTTGCATTAAAAATAACTAATATCACAACAATACTCATCGTTGACGATGCTCTTTCGCGTTAATGAAATTTCCATTAATAACCGCTTCTGGTAAAGTGCATGCGGTAATACTCGTCACGTATTAGTGAATACAAAGTTTTTTGTGCTCGGTCGGTTGTTACTCGATTCAATGAAACCATTATTTTATGCTGTATAAACAAATTCAATTAAAATTAAATGAAATCAGTGTTTCCTTACACGTATACATTAATGGGAAAATAATTCGAGCGCGCTATTAATGAAAATTCATATACTCTACCGGTGCCGGGCACGAAAGAAAAAACAACACGACGCATATACTTGTAAAATATTGTTCGAAAAACAAAAAAAAGGAATTCGTGCTTTTCTCATCGCAATGCCACTGCGACGAAGAAATCTTGGTGGCCGGCGTGTCGTCGAGAGTAAGCGAGAACGAGCAAAATCGTTGAGATATTATTTTCTTCAACCCGGAGCTCACACTTCGAGGCATTATTTAAATTGGAATTACTTTTCTCATTATGGTGCATCCAGGGGGAAAATCTTTCGCTATTCCGATCTTACTTTTATAATTTACGTTGAAAGGGATTGAGATTGGGCTGGGAATTTGAAAAAAAGAGTAGTAAGTTAATCTTTGACAGTTGGAGCTACCGAGCCGTCGGACTTTTATTCAAAGAGCGAGAAAAAGATATTGAGAGAAAGGGAGACGACATCGGGTGGGTGTCATTTTTACTAATTTATCACGTGACAATATCTTATAAGCAATATAATCATAAATCGATATATTCAGAATACATGTTTCATGTTTTGTTTTCAAGAATACTCGCTCCAATTAAATTTCACTAATTAATTCCACAACTCGATCCCATACTCCCATAATTTCGTATCGCAACGTAGACACATTCGATTCTCTGTATATCTTCTTGATACGATAATGATTATCATTATTATTAATATTACTATATTACGAAAAGCAAACCCTCTTAGGAGTATCAATGTACATGCGACGTCGAGTCTTGGTCTCTCTAAATGATTTTACCTCTAATAAAGTTACGAGATAACAATTTAATAATCGTGTATTCTTGAAGAGGCAAAAGTTTCACGAAATTCCGCAGAACGAAGACGCGAGAGCTTCCAGCATCCCGTTCTCTCTTATATTGTTGTCCGAGTAGATTTTTTTCATGCACGGCGAGACGGAAAAGCACGAGAGATATGAGCTATTGAAAGCATCATCACGATTCTGAATATGAGATATTTTCACTCAATTTCGCAGTGCCTTCTCCAAAAATTTGCATAGAAAACAAAACAAAAATCATTTTTTTTTTTTTTTTTTATTGAACCTCGTGACAAGATTGTTTTCGTCTTTTATGAATCATAACAAATTTTCATGAAAATTAGAATCTTTTTCACTTTGATTGCAAAAAACTATTACAATTTTCATTCCTGCGATTAGTTATAACGAAGTGAAATTATATATAGATGTCAAATGAGAAAAGCGGAATTTGACGAGTATAAACAACTTTATAATCGGTGCGAGTATTTTTCTAAATTAATTACATTCGTGCACGACAGGTTATTTCAAGTATTTTTTTTACCACCCTATAGTAATATCATGCAATAATACTGATTCGAAATGTTGATTAAAAATTTTAATATAAATTAAAGGCTTATGATGTTTTACAAACGGCTCATTTAATTTAATTTAATTAGAAAGAAGTAATGTGGACGCAAAGCCAAAACGTAGCTCTTTACGTTCAGCATACTTACGCAGTGTGGTTGATGTATCCACGCGGCTCCGATTAAATCCGATTTGAGGACGAGCTATTTTATCCGAGCAACCGCCGTTGAATTAGTTTTCGTCCTAAAATTAGTCAAGAAAATGAAGTTTTTACTAAAATCGGGTTTCACCGGTGATTTATGTGTAGAAATATAAATGTATCAAGGCTGTACGTGCGGTGCATGGATATTTAGTGTGCCGACATGCCATCTTTTTACCCATCGCTAAAAAGCTCGCGAGGAGAATAATTAAATTTTATCGTTAATCCTGTATAATACCAGACGTCCTCCGAGAGCTCGGTGAGCCGAGCTTATCGTTGGTGATCCGCGTTAACAGGCTACTCACACATACACATATTTATTCCGACGTCATCTATTTCAACGATTTTTTCCCATGGAAAAATTAATTGTCCCGTTCATTGGAAACGATAATAAAAAAATTGCACAATCAAAATCGGCTTCTCATTGACAGCAGGTTGGCACATACACGAATATTTGTAACTAAATGTTGAAACGCTCCAAACTTGGTTAAGTAACATTTGAAAGGTTGACAAAAATGCAACGCTTGTTATAATAAATGCAACAAAAATTACACGGCAAGTACGTATTTCAGTCAATTTACAACAACTTTTCTTCATTAACTTATACCCGCAAACCTTTTTGTATGTGAGAAAAACAATTTTTCAATATGAATGTCACGATAAAACTACCTAAAGGTAGATTAATGTTTTTGGGCGGTAGTGTATCTCAAATTTCTTGCCTTTCCCGAGGCCAAGTATTCTTCGTGCGGAAGTGAATTTTTTTTTTTTTTTTTTTTTTTTTTTTTAACCGCCCGAGAATGTATGAAATATTTAATTATTCTGGTTTCTTACACTGTTATATATAACGATGTATATGAGCATAGGAGTGAGCCAACACATCGCAGATACGTCCTACAAAATTATTCCTTCACAAGATTACTTTACAATTCAAAACAATCGAATGCTTATGAAGGTTTTGTAGATGAATCAAGTATTGTAAAATAATTGATGAGCTACCCTTGCATTTGACGGAAACAAATTTGCGACATTGAAGGGTAAAAATAAATAAAAAAATAAATAAAGTTTCAATTGTTGTCTAATCAGTTCTGTAGTGAAACACTCTTATCTGAAAGCGAGAATAGCGATGTACCCGTAGTTCTCGAGTCCTTTTCTCCCTACGTACTATAAGCGTATACTCGTGTGTCGCAGTCTTGTAGACGAACATATTGTTCCGTGTCTACTCCATTGTTTTGACTTACCTTGTGCCAGCCATTTGCAAGTTTACGTTCAACGATTGAGCGATAAGAGCAAAGAAGAGAATCGGCTCGTCGCAAGAATGTACAGAGTGTACCAAAAATCGTCTTTCCGTTGTACACCGAAAGTATATAACGCTCTAATCTTTAGAGAAAAGAGTTCTTCCACTTATCTCTCCGACTAATCATTGATCAGACATTATACAAATTTATAATTAACGAAATACGGTGATGATTTATAACAGAGTGCTGCAGATAATACTTGGAAATGTCTGACCATCTTCGGAAATTTGAGCACGGTTTTATGGACATTGTGTATAATACGCTTACCCATGGAAAGAACAGTCTCTTCATGACGGTACGATAGTGCAAGCAAGTATTGTGTGTTGTCTACGCCGTAGATGTATGTACGAAAAGAAAAACGTTCAGAGACAAGGAGCAAATTCAAGATAGCACGTAATTTTGAGGCCTATTCTCTCACCCGCGAACTTACGGCATTCCATTGAATTCCCATGATCGCGATAATATGTAGACTTCGCACGATTGTATCTTTGGACCACCTTGGCATCTTTCTCGATCGCTTTCGATCCATCGGGCAACTTGTTGCCCGCGAATAACAAGAATTGTTCGATGCAACGAGAAGACTTTTCTGAATCGAAAACGGTTTTCCAGTTGTTTAAACGATGAAACGTTATATATAACGGCGGGGAAAGCTCTACCGCGTCTCTCGATAGAGATTTAAATTAAGTTAGGATTATAGGTGTGGTTATTTTTGTAGAAAGTATTTACTTTTTTTTTTTTTTTTGCATCCATGGATATACGCAGCCGCGTCTGTAACGAATATAATATTTTGAAACTTTGCTCCGCTGGGTTTCTGAATATTTTTGTCCACTCGCGTCTTTAAATTGTGTAAGACGCGGAAGCGTAAATTCGGCTAGCTTGGGTGGAAATAGTCCGGGAAGAGGATTACGAGATGGGAATAAGAGGGAAGAAAAGTGCCGAGAGCGATGATATCCTTCAGAAGGGAGAAGCCGGAGAAGGTGTAACCAAGCGAGCTAGACGAGATTTCATTCAAGAAGATCAGTGGTCTTCTTGTATACATACGTATACATAAAACGTAGGTATATACATGTAGTCGGGGGTCCATCCCACGTCTTTTTCTTCCGGACGAATGAAGCCAGAGAACGTTTCCTCGCCACGTGAGCGATAAGGGTAATGTTTCTTCTAATTTTTTTAGATCGTCTTTTTACCCTAGTCCCCCCTCTCTCTCTCTCTCTCTCTCTCTCTCGCTGTTTTCCTCCTCGTTTCTCTTCATCCACTTTTGCTTTCTTTCATCTTTCGATTCTCGTAACCTCCCTCCCTCCACACGTCGATCTTCCGATCGTAAATAATGTGTGAAGATAACGTTGCAGAGACTTGTAAAGGGACAAACATCAGCAAAACGAAAAAAAAAAAAAATGAGAGTTTTCGTTAAAATGACGTACGAATGAACCTCGTAACAGAACAATATTTGATTCTACGTGACCTCCTCATTTGTTTTTATTTTGGTAATTAAATAATTTCACAAACATCAAAACTCAACTGAATGCCGTATGCAAAAAATACCAGGTCTATTGTAAAACGTGAAACATTTTGTAGCGGTCCTCGTAATTTTTTTTTTATTCGATGATTAGTCAAACAATATTGAATAGCACTGTTTTACTGCTCAACAAAAAATTGATAAGAGGTGACATGCGCATAAAATCAGACAAAGTTCATTAAAAAAATGTTTTAATAATCAAGGTAAAGCATATCTTAATAGCTTTCGCATACAAGACGCATACACGTTGGGGTGTAATATCTACTTGTCACAGTTTGCATATAGCGAAAGGATTTTTGTTGCAGCAAAAATTGCAAAATATCATCTATCATTGATTCGAGTTTAAATCTATTTTAAAAACATTTTCATATGGATTTTGTATTGTTCCTTGTACGTTCTAATTTTAAAGATTCTCGGGATTCTCGGGATAGTGCTTTAATTATGCCGTTGAAATGTTACCCAAACTGAAAAAAAAAAAAAAATCGTTTCGTATAACTAAAGTTATACGATATTGCAGCTCTATAGGTCTTGGTCCGTCCTCTCTCTGTCTTTCTCTGATCTTTTCGCTTTTCTCTTTTCTGCGTGCTTGTGTGCTTTTTATGTTACGCTAGTTTACATTTGTGTGTCAGACGATTGCGTTAAAATGTGTGTGTGTTCGCGCATGTATGCCGGCCAGATTTCTCCCTCGCTCTGTCTCTCGTCCGTCCGGACTCAATGTTCTGGAGGAAATCGCTGACTTATGCCTTCGCGGCGAAGTCATAGGTACCCCGACATTTTTCCGTTTTTTTTTTTTTTTTTTATCCTTTTTTTCCACCAACCTCATCGCCCCCGACGTACTTGGTCTCTTTTTTTCTTTTTCATAACCGACGAGTCGTCTGGGTGCGGGTGAGATCGAGGTAGGGAGACTCTTTTACATTGTACCCAGATTTCAGCGATTAATTTTCCCCCCATTGTATGTCGTGGACTGTGGCAGCGCCCTCTAGCGTCCTTCCTCTTTCAACCAACGATCCACACTGGTGTCAGTTCTAGTCTTCCTACCTCTTGCCCCTTTCTTTTTTTTACAGCTTTTTCACTCTTCCTCACGTTTGTCGATCTTTTCCTTCCCCTCGGACTACCTTCTTTATCGCTCTTTCCGTATCCATTCGCTTTCGTCGTTTGCTTTCCCGCTCGATGATGCCTCGCTCGCTGCGCGCCCTCTCGCATTTTAGTCCCTTTTTTCTTCACCCCCAATGATATCCTCCCCCTTCTGCAGTCTCTATCTCTCTTTGTACGTATACTTGATAAGTATACATCGGTATGTGCATATATATGAGTATAAATATGTGCGCATTCGAGCAGGATATCACTCTCTTGGAGAACAGCGCGAGCAATGCATACTCCGCATTTTCGCATTGGCAAACACTCCCTCGACTAGTGGGTATTAAAAACTATATCCGCTCTAATGGAATATCTATAGTACCGACCTTCCGGGGACCTGGATTTTCACTCGATGCTTGACTTCCTCCCAGAATTAGCAATCACGGAAAACATGGCACAAATTTGACACGAAGATTGCCGCCAACTGCAACTATAAATATAGGTTTCGTGCTGAAATTTTAAACAATCATAGGAATTACTCGAAAAAAATGGCGCGTCTTTGAAATTTTGTATATAAAAGTAAAATATTGTCGTAGTAGCGAAACGATCAATACGAACATTTTTATCAGAAATTCAATATATTTTAGTAAATTAAACACCAATAGATAAACGAACGTATCAATAAAGAATGTAGTACTTTGTACATTTCATCTTCGCATATACCAGGGATTCTTCGGTTTGTAAACTTATCGTTGCCAAAAGAACAATGATTGGAATTCTCGAGATCCAGTTGTTCTCTATAACAACAGTGAGAGACTGAAAATTTCAAGAAAATGCATAGAAATTCATGGAACATTTCCTCGTTTTCGAAATTTGTTTCTTTCCCCTTTGCGAAAAAAAAAATCCTTATTTTTGTATTTTTTTTTTTTTTTCATTATATCGCGAAGTGCAGAAATTGTTGAGATTGCAAGAACGGGTGACAAAACGATTGCGAAGAAGAGAAAGCAGCCCCAGGCTGTAATATATACCCTCTTTCTTCCTCTTCCTTGCCATTTCTGTCGCATCTTCTGCCATGCACGTTATTGTTTTTGTTTGTATATGTATACATATATATATATATGCGAGAAAAGATCTCAAACGCCACCATAATGTCCGGGAGACGATATCGTATCTTGAAGAAACCAAAAAACTTTTTCTCCTTTCATTTTCTATACACAATACTTGACAATTTCGTGGTGTAATAATGAAGATTGCACTAACTCGAGCTATGGAACTGAATACGAACGTGATACGACTTCGCTACACGAAATATAAGCGCAATAATAACGGAAGGAAAAACGAAAAAAAAAAAAAATATTGTTGAATTTCCATTAAACTCTTTCATTCACTAAAATGTAACGTTTAATATTGAATATATCGGAGACGAAAGATCTCCACTTGCGTCCCTTAGTTTTTTTCTCTTTAGAAAACCTAACAGCATAAAACGGGAAGATTTCACCGAGATTGAAATCGTAATGTGGTGGTGTTTGCCGAATGGTACACTGTTTGCGGCATCGGTATCGTGTTTGTTGTATATACTCTCGTATAAATGTATGATATGTATTGTACAAGAGCTTTTACACGAAGAGAGTAGAAAGTACAAATGTGGATAAAGTCAGTGGCGCCGCATGTAGTACAAAACGCCACCGTTAGGCACTGGTATAGCGCCACGAGTACCGGGCGCCTCAGACTGTTCGTACACAATGTCGATTTAAGCCACGATTTACCCTTTCTGCTAGTAACCATAACTTTTGGACAATGTGCGTTCCGTCGTAAACTAGGCGTCACGTTTGTACCTACGTACCGGATGCTTTGTGTATGTACAGCCGACCATTTATGTGTGCCTGGTGCCTGGCGTCAACATACACATAGCTATATGTATAAAATTATGTGTACGTGTTGTTTCGGCCTCTCCTTATTCACCCAAATCCAAGTTGGAGCAAGACTAATTACCCGTAATTCACATCGCGTTACTTCGGTTCAATCGCCGACAAATTAAATTAAAAAAAAAAAAATCAAAATCATTGCGATATTTTTTTGAGATATTTTACGATCGTCGGGTACCTAAAATTTACGATATCGTGCTTTACGATGCAATATATACCTGCGAAAACGATCGATATTTATTTATGAACATCCTTCGAACGATAGATTTTTTAACACAATTTTACGTATATAGTTAAACGGTGGAAATCTTTTGATCAAACTTCGGGTTCGACCACTTTCGAGAATGTTATTTACAATATATGTCAGGTAGCTTTTTTCCGTGTTTGCTCTCGACAAGTTGTTTGTACATCATTGAATAAACATGTTGGGTCATGGAGCGGTGGTTAATCGATTTTTCTGCCTCCTGTTAATAGGTCGTGAAATATTCACGAGCGCGGTGACAATTGTATTTAGTAGTGACGCAGCGAGAAAGAGAGAAAGAGAAAAGAAAGCAAAGCAAAAGCGAAAAAGATGTATTAAAAGAAACAATACTTCCAGTTGGAGTAAATCCACTTTCAACGTCTTTCCAATAGCATTGACTGGCACTTGAAATACACATTTTCCGAACGAATAAGTCACTTGATTTTTATCAAAATACCACGAGTTTATTGCATCGGACGGAATAATTTATAGGTTCATCAAATTTATTAGATACTCTTGGATGAGTTCTATTTTTTTTTTCCATCGGCTAACAAATCTACGATGATTGAAGAAAATCTAAAAATTGTAAAGATAATTTGATAAAATTTCATCGAGCTCGATGCACGTAGAAAAATATTAATCGAATGAAAATAAAATCGTCCGGTTCGAGACTTATTCGCATGTTGCTCAGAAAAAAAATGAATCCTATTTTAATGAAACTAAGCCAATTACACTTTGATTTGGCTGAGCTCAACTGCGAATGTCGGAATAGCGAGGGTACAGGTTATTTTTTTGTTCGTACGCGGAATATACGTGTTCATTTGTTCCAATCAATTTGCTTGAAACTTGATAAAGTTTTTTCTTTCCGACGGTCTCATTGTCTAGGGTATATGCAATAATGATAATAATAATAATGATGCCTAACGAGAGAGCACGAGCTCTTGAAGAATCTGTAAAACTTTGTTCGTATTCACCTTGCGTATACTCGAAGGAACGGTTTACTCGGAAACATTTAATACTTTTTCCATCTTCCTTTTATGGCATTCTCGTAGGGCGAAATAAGCGACGATGCAAACTGGAGGAAAGTGAGGTACGGACCACATGCATTTATATGTACTTGACTTTGATAATGCTTGGTGAGATGAAAAAAGTGAGAAAAATAAAAGGGAGAAGAGCGAGGAAGAAAAATAGAGAAATAAAATTCGTTCGCAGGAATAATATTTCGTTGATACGTCAAAAGTTGCCACAGCTGGGTCACACGAGGAAAATTCTTTCTCGTTCCACGTCATATATACAACATTGTCGTGGCTCACACAGGTCTTACATCCTTCGCGCGATTTTTATTCCTTCATTCCTTGTTTCGACTGCCGCTTGCTGTACCATCCTATTCCGATATCTTCGGACGCTTTGCTTCTTCAACTCGACTCCATCGCATTCTCAATGGCTGCGTTTTTTTAAATATATTTCTAATTGATTTTATTACTGACAAGCTTTTGGTTATCTGGACTCTATTATTTTCACTTAATTTTAACAAATTCTCTATTCGGCCTTTCTCCAACCTTTTTAATCTTGTTATATCGGTCCCCGTTTCTTTCAGCTTATTTCGTAGAAAATCATTGTTCCGTAGCCTCTTTGCATTTTGTATTGTTGCTCATTGCTCGTGTTTTATTTTGTTTCGAAAATCCTCCACAGTTCTCGTCTTTACATTTATTTCTGTAAACTCGCTGCGGACTCACGGGCCGATGTCATTGCCGAATAAGTGGCAGAAGCTTTTCCCGAGGAGGTGGTTGCTGCAGAATTTGAAGATTGGGAGAGGGATAAAAGAGAGGCGGCGGCGGCGGCGGCGGCGGCGGCTAGTAGTGAAACAGCTGGCACACACCGGCGACAGCTCGCCCGTCACTAACTCACCCTGGATACACACGCGCCATGTGCACCAGATACAAACTTCATTGATGTTGGGTGAAAAGAACGGAGTGAGATTTTTGTTCCTCCCCCTCTTTTCCCAGTCAATTGCCCATTTCTTTCTTCTCCTATCCTTTCTTTTTCTTATAATATTCCGATGCCCTATTATTCGCTCGTGCTCTACGGAAACGCCATTTTCCAAGAAAACATGAATTTTTCTTAGAATCTCTCGCTTTGCAAAGTATACTATCAGAAAATATATAGCACATTGCGCCGTGGGTTGTCTCGTCGCGTATAGAAATGATTGGCAGCGAGAGCGCGGAAGAGAGATTCTGCAGGAGAACCGAATAAGAAGACAGTGGGAAGGAGAAAAACGTACGTAAAGAGACGTGCCGAAGGAGAAATAGTCGTCGTTGAAGGTACGCCACAATTTTTCATCCACGCCGCGTCCGAAGCTGCCTGGTGCGTTTTCACCGCACGCGTGGCAATGAAAAATCGTGATGGGAGCAGGCAAGGAAATGTTTGGTTCGACGGGTAGGGTTGACGCGCAGAGAGTGAAACAGAATAGGAGGAAAAGAGATAAAAAGAGGGAGTGAAAAAAGCACTTCGAACAGCAAAGAGGACACGTTTTGTAGTAGAGTTTCTTCTTCTAACCGACGTGCGCGCCCTCTCGATCGGAAAATATCGTATCGCGTATATGGTCTTTATAAAGACACGCTTATAGAAGGCAAGTTGAGCAGAGGCCCTCGAAGTTTTGACGAGACTTTGCTGGCTATGGCAAAAAGAACAAGTCCATCATTTTTCCTTCTCCTTTTTATGGAGAAGGACCACCACCAGCAGCGGCAACCCGAGCAGACCCAACTACAACGGAGTAGGTATACAGCCATAAACAGGAGACGAGAAAACTTGTGTTGTTCTTCCTTCCTAGCCGATTTTATTTACTTATACAAAAAGTAAATGAGAAAATTTATTATGAAAAAAGCTTGATGTACTCTGTCGTCAATTATTATTATTTTCAATTTAATATTTAATATTTATTGTGAATAATAATGACAATAATCATAGTAAAACTATGTCAAAATCGCGAGAAATGTCGTTCGAGTCATCCATTTGATTCTGTCCGTCGCAGGCTTTAAATTTCACAAGGAAACATCTCAATAGTAAATTGTAAGATGAATCGAGGGTCAAAGGAAAACTCGGAATTGGAGGAGAATACGACTTTTGAAAGCGTGTCCAGCAATGCGCTATTTCGTTCCTAACGTCCCTGTAATTATCCAACAGTTACATCGTATTCTCTCGAACGGATAACAGTCTACTGCGCCCTTAAAAAAAAACATATATAGAACTCAATTTACCTTGACTCGAAATGAAAAGTCAAGTTTCCCTTCGAACGAAACTCGATTGGTATAGATGACGGAAAAAATTGTTGCCTCAAGCTCTATGTTGCATACTTGATAAAAGGGCAGACGGAAAAACGGCGGCATCGGTTTATCCCTGAACCATCGGGTGTACATTTTTTACGAGCACCGGGTAACCGGGTATACCTTGAAACTGTGAGAATATATAACGGTCCAATTGATAAATGACTCCGTTGGTGCCACAAAGAAAAAATGAAGTACGAAATTTTTTCTTCTTCCTTCGCAATTATTCCGTTCGAGCATATCTTTAGATAGTGTTTAACGATGTATATACCGATTCGGGCAATTCCAAATGTCGCTAAAGAATCACTTTTCGCCGCACCCAAGTACCAAAGAGCTCAATAATATAAGATTTCATCGAAAATCGAAGGTCCCAAACACAACGACGCGCGGGAAAGTCTTACTTGGCTAACGCTCATGGAATGCGATGATTTGTACAAAAGTGAGCCGTAAGGAAGCGCTCGCGTCGTTCATGCCGGAAAAAGTAGGCTGCACACGTGTGCTCGCGTCGAGCAAGCTTTATGGTTTATAGCCATTATTACTATCGCCTGTGCGCCCAATCGGTGATTTCACCAAATGGAGGGTGGAAAAAAGGTTGCAGAATCGCCAGAAGAGAGGGAGCGAGAGTGTGAGGGCAAAGTTGTAGTTTTCGTTGAGAATCGAGTTGTCGTTTAGTCGTCGTCGTCGTCGTCGTCGTCGTCGTTGTCGTTGGCTGGATACGGGTGTGTAGAGTCTTCTATTACCATTTCCAACGATCCACTATATACACCCATTATATACATACATTTAGTATGGTTCGGTATACATACAAGTAAATAGCAATGAACCGAAGCACCTTGCTCGACTTTGCAGTCAGTCCACTCTCTCGAATACCTGTATCGAATTTATTGTAACCCAATTTTTATCCAGCAAGGAAAATCAACTCAGCATTTCCCATACAAAAATATATGTTACCGTGTAGTATTGGAACCATGAAAAACAAAAAGTAACAAGTTTAGAAACACGTTCGTGGGAGCCGTCGTTTGAAAAAATTCATTTAGTACAAAATACTCATGAACCTTGAAGTCGCTGCACAAGTGACAAATATGTACTTTCTGAAAAAAGGCTGTCGTTCGGTAGTTAAACATCCGCACTCTTCTTTGGGTGCCTCGAACATACCTGTTCTTCCCCTTAATTCTACCGTTTAAATATGTCCCCAGGGTACTCGCATCAATTTTCAATGTTTCATTCAGCATTCTCTGTAGCCAACGAGGAAAATTCATCAAATTATTTTCAGATGTTTTAAGCTTAAAAAGCTGTGGCTATACACAAGCAATATGCGATGACTTTCTTGTCCATGTGCACCTTTTTTATTTTCCTATTTTTTTTTTTTTTTTTTTTAAGCAATTTTATTTCACTGCTCGTTCGCGGTACCAACGAAAAGCTGTTTACAGAGCTCTTTATGTATGTAAATTGGCGAACGGTGTCACCATAGCAGCTTTTTCAAAGGTACACTGCATTATACATGGGCGCATGGAAAATTTCTCAGAAAAATGAGAACACAACCTCGAGAACACGAGAGCTCATAGAAATAATAGGGAGCTACAGCAAATTTCGAGTTCAATGTTTTCTTCTCAGTGATTTCTTATCAATTTTCTTCGGTATTCCTGATGTCATACTGGAAATTTTATACCGCATTCGCGAAGACAATATATTTTTCGTGCGTCCATATGTGGATCTTTGGCGATATCACTGATGAAATAAAATCATTATTAATTATTATGCAGCAATTTGTCGTGTCTTTCTTAATTTCCACATTTTTATACTTCCTCGGGCTTTCTCTCTGCATTTATGTATATGTGTAAATACAAATATAACATAAAGAACACCACCGATGTGACCGAGACAGCTTTAGAAACTCTCCCGAGACGACGATATTCAGTGACTAGTCGCGGTTCGTGAGTTTCCTTTACCTCTCCTCCCGTTCTATTCAAGTCCAACGTCAGGAAAAATGGGACGATGAGAGAAAGAGAGAGAGAGAGAGAGAGAGAGGGAGAGAGGAAAAGAAAGATAAAGAAGGGCGAGTGAGAAGGAAATAAGAGACGGATTTGCCGCGTGGTATGTAACGTTATCGCATCTCCGGACTTCTAATTGCAGAGGGACCGGTGAGCAATTCCGCGAGCTAGCGAAATGAATGTGAGGATAAAGGAAAAAAGAGGCACGACGAAATGGAAAGTTAACAAAAAGGAATACTATTTCTCGAAAGTGTATAAAGTTCAGGTGTGTATGGAAATGCTGAACCGTGGTACATCAGGCAGCGAGGCAAAGGGGGTAATTTGCAAGGCTATAGGAGAAGGATCAAAGTCCACCTGTACATTGTAGCGAGGTGGATAATTTTATTGATTTACATTTCACCAGCATATTTTATAAGCATCTCTTTTCTCTTCTCTTACTCTATGTTCTTCTATACTCTTTTCGAAACATTTTCGATCATCAAGGAAATAAATACAAGATAAAGATAGTAATTTTAAAATTGCGCTGCGAGTTATTATGGATTTTCATCGATAGTTTCACAGTTGAGATCCAAATAAAATGATGAATGTTTCGTAGTCCTCTATCCCTTGGTAAAATGGTAAATGGTATATGTTATGAAACAGACGACCACGTGTAGTTTTCCGGTTATTTCTACTCGAGCTCCTATCAAAATCCTCGTGGGCTCGGCTAATATATAATATAGATATATCGTAAAGTTTTTCGAAGAGCTGCAATTTCTCTCACCGGAGTTTCCTTGTCGGATCTCGTGGTAGCTCTACCACAGTGGAGTTTGCGCGTTCCTTCTGTTTCTCGCGCCCGCCTACTTTGCGCTCCTTTACATTGAGGAATACTAGAGCGAGGACCATCAGGATCGTCGAACAGTTTACCGGCGTCAACCGGTGCACACGGTTCTTCAACCAGACCGGAAGTTAATCGACGAAGCGCCGGTGCAACGACTGTGTATTCTCGTGTCACGTGCGCGCTCAATTCACTTTTTTCTTTATTCTTCGATATTATTTATAAATTGTCCGGTTCAATCGATATATCAATCAATGATTACGACGAATATGCATTTTTTCTTCTTATATTTATTCTCCTTCTCCCGTTCTTCCGCTTCTTCTTCTTCTTCTTCTTCTTCTTCTACTTCTACGTCTTCTTATCCCTCGGTTCATTCACTATTTTGTCACGTGAGTCTGTTTTTGCGACATTGATCGAATTATTTTGCATCTGGTGTTGTGAATATAATGATATCATGATTTTATGATTGACGCCTTGGTTGAATTTTTTATTTAACCCACAAATTATATGGGCCAAGTGAAATCGATAATGCAATCAAGAAAAAAACAATGGATTTGATGGACCATCATTGACGACGACAATTAGCACATAATAATCATGTCTTTCGTTACTATTAAAATACGTAGTAGTATTCCAACGTTGTTTAAAACGTAATATGAAAATTATTTATTGCCTCGTTTTGTTGCTCAATGGAGAGAAAAAAAAACGTCGTGCTTCCAAGCCTTGAATTTCTCCTGGGTAGACTTTTTTACAACTGCTGCAGGAACAACCACTCGTTATAATATTTATGTAATTGGATTTGCATGAGGTTTATTTGTTGCGCCAACAAACGTTACCGGTATGTGTATGTACGTAGATAGGGGTAGGGGATGAAAAGGTCCGCGCGGGAGTGACGAAGAGCACGTAATCCGACAGGGAGTAACGTAAAAAAGGAGAATATAGATGGTTCGAGAGCTCCCGCGGAGAGAAAGAGCAAACTTCAATCCGGGCATTTGATGTAGCTGCAGGTTCGAGGAAATAATTAAAAATTTCACGTGGCTCGAATTGTCCGCATATCTCAGTTTTCCCAAAAATATTTCTCCCAACAATTCCTTTGAGCTTAAAGAACAATAAATAATAATAATGATAATAATAAGTATTCAGTAATGCAATCCATTGCAGTTGGTCGTATAAAATTTATCCACTCCTTGAAACAGACGAGAAAGCAACGATACTAGAAACGGAAAGATTTATAAACCGTATAAGATGATGAGTACGCACTGTTTTGAGGCTCCGACAAAAACAAAAAATATTAAGGAAAAAAGAGTATACGATTGGCCAGGAAAATAACGACCGGAGAGTGCGATCTATTCATTTTATTACTTTTAATTTCGTCGTACCGTCCCGTCATTTCGAGAGTTTCATCATTTTAATGTGATAATCCTCTCTAGAGACGAGGTACATCGAGTAAGAAAATAAAATCCAAAAAATATACGAATATTTCGCTTTTTTAACATCATTTGAGTGCGAAATAAAATCACTTTTTATTGTGCATATACAAAAAAAAAAGAAAGTTTTACAGAATTCCTAATTGAATGAGCTCTTTTTTTTCCATCGTAAATGCAAAAGTTTGAGCAAAGCTGCTTATTTTCTTGAAAGATTTTTCTACTTTACCGGGTTTTTTTTTACTATTTTTAGTTCTTACTGGACAAAAATTGGGATCCTCGATCATCATTGTCCGAGTATTCTTATTTTCCATGGTTAAAGTTTTCAAAAGTACCTCATTAAAATTCAATTGGTTGGATGGTTATGGCAGATGGTCGAACTTTTGAGATTTTTAATCGACGCAGGAGAAAATCATGTAAATTGTTTTAATAGGAACAAATGTTTGTGATTGTTAAAGAATCGAAAATTTGATGTTCAAAATGGCAAAGTGACCTTGAGTACGTACGTTGGAGGTTTTTTAATCCCTTTTTTCGTTCTACGCTCGCAAGAGTACCTCGCACACGTGGTGGCTCGTCTCTCACCTCTCTCTCTCTCTTTTGGGAGGTGAAACTTTCGCGGTGTAGCGTGAAAACGTTCACACTTTGCCAAGTTGAAATACACGTGGTCACAGATGAGCCAGCAATTTCGCACTATTTTTCAAATTGGTAGAGAAATTTGGACGTTCTACCAGTTCGAAAAGCACCATTTTATAGTTTGAAATTTTTCCTCTAACTTATATATTATATAACTTTTTGGATTTGTTCAATCAACATTGATGCGACTTTACGCGGCATTTTTAGTGTCAACTATTTCTCGCATTAAAGAGAATCAGAGCGAGCGAGAGAAAAGTTAAATCACTCGTCGGAAATGAACGAGATTTTAAGTTTCACTATTAGCGTTATGCCGAGTCTCCAGGAGTTCGTAAATAGTTGCAAATAAAATTTCTTATAGTTGTACAAAGATAAAAAAACGTCGATATCTTTCGGATTCTAGATATTTAAAAAGGTATTTTTCAAATTTTCAAAGGTTAAAGATAAAAGCTCAGAGCCACACGTTAATATAAAATATACAACAATGAGTTGTAAATTACAAGAATTTTTCAGGCTAAATGAAAAATGGTCGGATCGACGGGTATGAAATGTCTTATATATAGATTATGTATAGAGAGCTTGAAAAGTTTCTTATTCATCCTCAAAGCTATGGAGAAACTACATTTTTCCGATTGCTCTTCTTCTTGGCTTTCTTGAGAATGAGGATAAATCAGGAGTTTGAGTGTCGTACACCAATCGACAATTCATCAGCCATCGATTTTTCTTTTCTCGTCTACGGCCAATAAATATTCTCTCTCTTGTTCTCTCCTTCCTTGTCCCCGTGTGGAGAGCTCGAAAGAAATTGCCATTGCACCGCGAGATTCTAATAATGTGTATACGATTTTGGCGAAGCGGGTGATGCATTTTTAAAATATGAAAAAGCAAAATGTGTTGACGGAAATGGCGGCGCAACGTCTTGAGTCCTACTTGTACATGCAAGTGTGTACGACCTTACTCATCCCATCGGACTCGAGTCTTTAATATTCAGTCAGAAGTTTTTCATTCAGGCGGGCATTTTGAATTCTCGATGGGGGCTTAACGCTCATCAGTTTTGATGGAGCATTGCCGCGGTATAGGCCACCATTAAACTTTCTGAATTAATAAAGAAATGACGAAAATTCAGCGGGGAATTTGATACGAACGCACCTCCAAATCATTATTCGAGCAATACGAACGGATAACTAAAACATTTTGGAGATATACGTCATGATGTATGAAACATTTAAATGAGGATTGAGAATGAAGCGGCGAAATAATATGCTCGCTCGTACTCGAGTTTAAAATAAAGGATTAATAATTAATAGTAACTGTTACAAATATTATAATATAGGGGCAAAGTGGGCTCTCCCAAGTTAAATTTTCCTTCGAATTTCATCTTCCTTGAGTTTTCGGAGAGCCCACTTTGCCCCATGTTCCCCCAGGAATAGCTAATTTTGTGACATAATAAAACAAGCGGTTGAGTACGTATACGGGCGCTCTGACGGAGAGAAAGTCGTTCGTCACTCGAAATCCTAAGTACATCCTCGCGACGGTGTAGAAAACAGCTTGAATGTTTTATTTGGCTTTTGTGTCGTGCGAGACTCGAGCAACTCGAGTAGAGGAAGCACATGCGGCAGCAGGTAGGACGAAGAGCCACAGATCGACACGAGTTTGTACCGCAAGCTTACTCTCTCGCTCTTGCGTATTCTGCGGTAGGTTTTTATTGTTACTAGCGCGATTGCGGTGCCAAACGAAGACGATGCAACTGCGCGCGGTTGCATTACCTACCTTTGCTACTGTTTCTCTCTTTCATTTTTCTTCCCTCCAAAGAATATCCAAGGGTAAGAAAACTTCTGGGGAAAAAAGAAGCGAGGGAGATGGCAAAAGAGAGAACTATGTATAGGCTCGGAATTGATAACATAAATATTGTGGCGGACGGTGGCCGCAATTTATAGCCATTGTAATGACCCTTAATGTTCGCAAGTAGTTTGGCTACGGAGAACTCCTTTCTTCCTTTCCCTGCTTACAGTCTCTTCCTCTTCTCTTCTCCGCCATCTCTCTCTCTCTCTTTCTCTCTGTCTTTAAAGCTCCGTATTGCACCCCACTTTTTTTATTATTATTATGTTTTTTTTACGGTGTCAGGTTCGCGCGTCTCGTCCTCGTAATTTTCAGATGGGGCCAAACGTCACTAATTTCCTTAGGCCCTTGTTTTCCGGTGTCTTCTCCTTCACCTTCACCGCCCTATTTATTACTCGATTTTTTTTTCCTCAACTTTCGTACGTCGTAGTGAACAACTTCATTACGCATTCCATGACAACAATTACATTTCTATATAAACATAACGATCTTTCCGTGTAAAGTGAAATGTAACTTTTGATTTTTTATTTACATAACAAAATCACCTGGACGATTAAATTCCGCGGTAATGCAATTGAGAACGTAAGGAAAGAATTTTTTTTTTGTTTTTCATTAAAATGTTATTAAATTAGAATTGGAAACTCGGTACAACTGCAATGCACCGTTTCAATTAGTTTAATAGAAAATAGAGGAGAGTCTTTCACATTCCTTGAGGCAATCGCAATACCGCATGATTCGCTCATCTTCGTAGAATTGTCGCGCGGTCAAACCGGGCGAACCGCGTGCTATATAGAAGCTTTTTATACGTTGTGCCGACCTTGCTAACCCGAGTTCCTTTTCCCCATAAATCGAGATAGGGAATCTTTTTCGGGATATGCTCTCATCCCTCATTTTTTTCGCCTTCTTTCTCTTTTCAACTTTTTTTCATCATTTCCTCCTATCTTTCGTTTCTGCTTGTCTTTATTTTCTCATTTTTTTCTCAGTCATTTTCTCGGAGGTGGCTCTCGAGATATCTGTCTCATCGCATTAGAGAACTACGGACGAAAAGGAAGAAAGTTGGCGCGAAATTTGATACACAAATGTAATTCGTGTAAAAAAAAAAGCTCTTTTATTCTTATTTTGTTCTTTCATGCCTTTTTCTCGCTTCACAATCCTTAATTCGCCTTTAAGACTCTCAGGAGGCTCTCGGACAAAATAAATTTGCGTTACTCCGTAATTGGACGATTATTTAAGCGTCTCGACGCTCTCGAGTAGACAGACCAGAGAGTTAAAGAATGATAGATATACAGGAAGAAAGTCTTGGCCATGCCGCTCGTTTGATGCTTCCGGTATGCTGGCTAAAGTCACGTGATCGTGTATATAGCTTCACTTCGGTACATTACGTTTTATGTGCCGTATGGTTTTTATACCCAAAGACCTTAACACCATGGAAAAAAATCTGATACAGCGACGTAGCGATTTTTCATTTTTATCCATTGTTATCATTTTCATTGTAGTATTTTGCAATTCTTCTCTAATCTTTTCCACGTTTCGTCGTACGCATAGAAGTTGCCATCGTTTAGCTTCCCTAAATAAAATTCAATTAATTCCAACTGAATTTTGTTATCGTTAAAGTTCGCGCGAACAAATTTAACCGTTATCAATTTTTCTCAATCACGCTTACTGTTCCTTTGAAAGAATGCATTGTGTCGTGATACGAACCCCAAAAAGAGCGTTGCCGAGCGTTTAAATACATCGTAAAACGTGCTTGAAAAAAAAAAAAAAAAAAAAAAAAAAAAAAACCTTTGCTCCGGTAGGAAAAAAAAAGTAATTCAGTAGCGCTGCCCGGAGGCGGGAAAAGGGTGAGGAAAAATTGTAGTTAGTGCATACGTTCGCCAGGATGAGACAAGAGAGACTTGCGAGCCAGATGTAGAGTTTTAACAGGGGTGGCAAAGAAGAAAGAGAGAGAAAGTATACCTACGGGCAAATCCATGTCGATCGAGCAGTGAAATAGACAAAATTATTCACGTGGTCATCTTGTTCGAACTAATGACACGATATTGTCTTATAAAAATATAAAAATATAAAAATCCACGAGAATTTCAGCGGGCCACACAGGAACAGAAAAATTCTTTCATTGTTCGTTGAATAATTTTTCTTTCAACGATCGAACGATATTTCTTTGAGTTTCATCATTGATGAATTATTTGCAATATCTTTATTGTAACACAAAAATACTAAATTGAGTTGAACAAATTTAGTGCGTATTTGCGAAAGAATACTCGCTCATTGTTGAATAGTTGACACATTTTTTTTTTTTTTTTCTTCTAATCAGTCCGTGTGATATGGGGCATGGAATATTCCATATGTAACACATCGGAGAGATCGTGAGGGCGGAGAAAACTGGAAAAAGAGCGAAAAAAAGACCTGGTGAAACGTGACACACGGTCGCGACGCGGAATTTTTTTTTTTTTTTCCCGTTGTATACCGCTCTTTTTTTGTTCACCTCGGGGGGTTTTTAAAAATTTTTTTATTATTATTATTTTACTATCTTATTCACTCTCGTTGATTTTTATTTTTGTCCTTGTTTTTTTTTTCACGTAACATAGCTGTGTCGTTAAAATATCCTTTTTTTTCACTTTATTCTCAATGTTTTGGCGCTCTCGCTACTTTTATAATGCTCTCTCATTCACTCTCGCTGAAGTTATTTTTTGTTGTTGTTTGTATAATGATTCGTAGATATGCACGGGGGTGAAAAGGTAAAAATTTACGAACGAACGGAGCGAAAGAGGATGGAATATCCTCGTCGGGGAAAGCCAAGAGCGGAACAGAAGATTTTCCACCGTCTTGAAATTGTTGACAGCTTCCTCACTCCTTCCATTCCATTCGTTCACCAATCGTTTTACGCTAGGCTACCTCACGATCGATCATTCATTTCCGGTCTGACGTATTCTTATGCAAAACGATATGGATCATTAGTTCGAATGTCAAGGGCAGAGACAGTCTCTTTCACATGAATTTTCAGCTCGCCTCTCGGTGTGTCGCGCGCGTTTTTTTTTTTTTTTTTTTTTTTTCATTTTTTTCCGTAAATTCTCAGACAAGAATTCAGAGCGAGACAAATGATCATTCTCGCAAGGGAAATAACGAGAATTTTTGTAAGAGAAATTGCAACCGATGAAACGTCCGAATGAATAATCACGAAGATAGCGGTATATAACGAAAAATTTTATGTTTTTTTCTCAGCTCGATAATTTATTTTGTTTTTCATCGAGATTGAATATTTTTAATTACTCACAACCTGAGACTTTTTCTTTTTCTTAATTCCGTTAATCTTAATTTTAATGCAGTATGTTTCTCATTGTAAATTTGTATGATGACGCGGTTGACAATATAATTTGGCCAGAGCACAATTTTCGTCACGTTACATTTCTCTGAGCGGAGAGGAAAAATTCGTAATACTCATGAGCTACAAGAGTGGAAACTCGAGCGAAATTGCATTTCTCAGAAATATACTCGATTTTTGGAAGAGAAAATGTGTCAATTGGTTCGGACTGATGAACGAAATAATTAATTGAGGCCACTTGGGCACAGGAGCAGAAAATACACTCGCAGCTTATAGTATCCAAAACGTCTTGCTATGCTATGAATGAATATATCGACTGTTCGTATTTTTATATGAACATTTATCTAGTGATGTAGAAGATGTGATTGTGAACTTCTAAATGGGACAGAGAAAAATGCGAGTGAAATATGCTATTGCAACGCGTTGACTGCAGGACACAAGAGATCAAGTTTTAGTGATGCGAACGAGTTACATTGATATTGTGATTTACGAAAAAAAAACTCTAACGAACTAAACTGCTGGAAGTTTCGCAACGATGGAAGCTCCTTGAAAAGTAGTTTATACAAACGAAGCATAAAACTATTTTCTGGCGTAAATATAATCGTGTCTGAATGCTTTTTTTGGCACTGAATCCTTTTGCTAGGGAAAGAAGAAAGCCTGTGCTTCTCACGGAAATTTAATATACCTCGTTGAGTTACAAAGGGAATGTTCCGGAAGCTGCGCGAGTACTTTACGGAAAAAGGGACAATGTTATGTAGGAGAGGGATATGCGAAGAGACGAGAACGCGATTAGAAATGTATGAATGCTGTTTCATATCGCGACGAGAAGAATTTGTTGAATTTTTCAATATACAGGTATTATTGCAAATCTCGAACGTTGTTTCGTCCAGTGAGTATATGTTCGAACGAATACACGACGAAACATTGAGAACGAACGTAAGAAGGCGAATAATTTGACAAGCTCAAAGTTGTGGAACGTATTTATATCGTATAATAATAAAATAAGTTTGAGAGTCGAATTCCTGATGAAGATGAACGAAGAATTGCTTAAAAGTATATATATATTGCTAACGATATATTTATTCTTACAGTTGTTCCGATGATTCCGGGAAAATGGTTGTTCGAGAAAAAGCTTTTCTCGTGATGTTGATCGTTCTCTTGACATATCCAAACGACAATTTCGGTGAGTCGCCATAATATTTTTCAAGAGTCTATAAGTTTTGTAAAAGAGTTTCAAAATCAAATGAAATCTGAATCAAGGAAAACGTCTTTATTTTCAATTGAGTGCGTATTATCGAAAAATTGTGGGTTCTAAAATTCTTGTGCAATTCGAGCCAAGAGCATAATTTTGCGACGAACTCTCCGTCATAAAAATAAATCCTCGGGAGGAAGTCGTAAGAAGGCTATGATTGCAATTAATTAACGTTGTCGATAAAATTTCTGTCTAATGTACCGCAAAAACTTTTGTACCACGGGAATAATAAATGCACAGAGTGTATATATTTTTATCTGTATAGACCTTGGAGCCTATTAGCCCTCGGGATTATGTGGTCATTGCGCATATTTAATTGCAGCCTGAACCAAGTATGACGTTACCCGGAGACACGAACCTTTATGTTTTCAATCTTTGTTGGACTATTTGGTACGAATAGCTCGAGGGCTATAGGGAAGGGTTCAAAATTCGTCAAGAGAAAGCTTTGATGCGAATTTCGCGCGTTCAGCCTTTGGAATATATTATGTAACGTTGCCAGAGGCATTTTGATGAAGTTTAGTTCGAGGACACGTGCGAATGCATTGGCGTTGATTCTGTTCCGAGGGACTTTACAAACTGAGCGATGTTTATCATATTGAGACTGTATTAAACATTGCCTTGATGCATGCTTTATTTTTCGTTGGAGACACACGTGATAACTCAGACCTCAAAGTTCCTCCTCTCGCTTATTTCATACTGCCTTGTGATTTAGATAGCGATTCATCTGACAATGTATATTGCAACGATACCGAATACTGCCAAAGACTTGAATTGCTAATTGGAACGAGGAATATTCGAATTAATTTTCATTCCCGCTGAATCATTTTAACTCTTGCAGTTTGTAATTCGTTATTGGCTCGAATAAAGTGACATTAAGTGACTTCCGTATAAACATCAGCCATGACAACAAGTTTTTTTTCAATAAACAAATATTTCTTACAAACAAAAAACAATGAAAATCAAAATTAGCTGCAATATTTTAATATATTTTTCAATTAATGAGTCTAAGAATATAAAAATTTTTTTAATTCTCTTGAATATCGTAAATATTACGAGACTGCTTTCCTCGATTTATTTCTATTGGATAATGCATCTAAATGACCAGTAAAGCAAGTCGGGTTACATGCCCATCATCTTTTTCTTACTTTTTTCGTACTTTTGACTTATTTTTCTTATTACTTCCTGTTCTGCTTCTTTTCAAAGGACAATTGCCTCTAGTTCGCTGAAACAAATATCTCGTTCTCGCTGTTTGATTTAATACAGAGAGAGGGAGGTTAACACCGTCAAAGCTGTCGTTGGCAACCGGTTGAATGAAAAGCTCCTTTTCCGTTGAGCCGCGCCTGAGAGAGCTTATTTTCCTCATTCTGACATTTCTATATCAAACGTATGCTATATATGCATGCATATTCATTACGATACACGCATATATAGGTGTATATAGAGACAAAAATGTAAAACAAATTGAACAACATTGAGGAAAAAAGAGATATACTTAGTACGGCGCAACATCCGACAAAATCCCACGACGATTGTCTACTTATAATAGTTTTAAATCCTATTATTTCTGTTATAAGATAAATGGGTCAATCCAGTGAGGAGCGCCCTTTGCAACGTCTTATTCACAAAACCCTCTCTCTGTTTTCAGCTTCCTACCCACTACTTATTTCCACGTTGCTCACGATCTAGCTACCCTTTTTCCTTTTTTCCTTTTTTCCTTTTTTTTTCTTCTAATATTCTCCTCCTTGCTCTTCCTTTTTCTTCCACTTCTTTGCTTTCGCCTTTGCTGCTATCCCGGGCCCCCTGGGGCACGATGCCTTCTTTTCCTTGTCTTCCTCCGACGTTTTCCGCCACACGTTCCGCTCTCATAGTAGCTTTTCTATACTACTCTTTCTTACTCGCTTACTCCCTTCATTTCTCCGTCGCGCTTTTTCAGCCTTACTCTCTCTCTCTCTCTCCATCTCTTTCCTTTCCGTCAATTTCTCCTTTCACCTTCTCGCCTTAACTCGAAAAGCGCTCTTTCCTCACTTATACGATACTCATCTCGACTACGGGTTCTCTTATTCACTTGGGGGCTCGCTTATTACGTTTCGTTGTGGCTTCTTGTCGTTGCTTCGCGAGAGGGCTCTCAGCTATACAGCCATTGAGAGTTTTCTATCTTTTTCTCAGTCCACCGACGCCATTTGTGAAAATCCCATACAAAATCACTCACTCCACTTTCATCTTTTTCTTTTTTTATTCTACTTTTCGACCTCCATCCCGTTTCCCGGTTTCCTCTCCTCCCCTCAATACCCTTCGAACCTCTACTTTTCTCTTTTCCCCCTCACAGCAAAACTTTATTTCCCTTTGACTCTTTTCAATCACGTCCCTTCGCGGCTCTCTTATGTACTAACCGGGATTCACTAGCACAAAATCGGTGATTCCCGTCAATCGTCCAGTCTTCATCGATGTTTACGTACTTGTATACACACTATTCGCTCCTTACAATTTATTTCTAAAGGGCACGCACAAATTTCTTCTATAAAACCAAAATTCTAATCATTCGTATCGATTTTTCGAACGCGCGTCTGTATTTTTTCGTTCAACGCGTTTCATCCAACTTTTCTTTTGTTCGTCGCCATAAATTTTTATTCAAAGCGAGTCGACATGATTTTTTCTACAAGTGTGAAATATTATATGATTTCCAATAATTTGTTACAATCAACCTCTATCGTATTTCCGTTGGTCGACGTAGCGGAGCCCATTAAGTCTGTTAACTTTTTGTTGTTTTTTGCAAAAACGCTATAGAGGTGTAATTTTGTTTGAACTATTGATCGAAGGTGGTGCCTTCCAACCGGAATTCGGTGGTCCGATCGCAAACCTCACGATACCGTTGGGAAGAGATGCAATGTTTACGTGTCTCGTCGAACATCTTGGAGGTTACAGGGTGAGTGTGACTTTTTTTTTATTCCTCCACTTTTGAAAAAATATATCCTAATGCATTTCCTCTTTTTTTTTTTTTTTTTTTTTTTTTTAATTTGTTCGTAGAGCAATACATTTTTCCTTTAAACAAAACGAGAATAAATAGTAATGATTTGAAACAATTCTCTCAGACCCCAATAGAAAAATTCAAATCGGCTACGGATTCGAATTTTATTTTAAACCTATAGGTAAAAAGCTAGATTTCGCTATTATAGGCACGAGTTGCTTATAAAATTGTACTGTTTTCGTTCTTACGTGCCTCTTTCAGTACACGCGTGCCGGAAAATTTACCTTCCACCGAGATAGTCTCCCTTTTTCTTCCTTCCAACCGGTATATAGTTTCACGACAGGGGCGCCTCAAGGGCTTGGAATATTCTCGGGAAAATGCAAATTTTCCGCCGAAAGTTTAGCGATGCGCTATGATCACCGGCATACACATATACCTCCTGCATGTATTGTACAGACATCAAATGTTTGCTTTGTCGACAGCACACGATACCTATCAATCCGTTTGAGAAAGTTCCAGCTTGGGGAGAATTTTTTCTTTTTTCCCCACAAGACCCTCATTTTTACATAATGGCTGTTTTCAAAAATAAGTGCCAATTAAATGACAAAGATGAATCGTTTAACGATCAACCCTTTGCCAATTATATGAGCACTATATTTTTTTTCACCAACTACTTTATTAATATGATAATACATAAAATGTAAGTAATCTCTCGATTACAGATTCCAAGATCTTTACTGCCGAATTTTTTTCATTAAATTCTCGATTTTATGTTCGAACGGAATATCTGTTGAGAAATTTGTCGTATATTTTTCGGAGATGTATATCTTTCCTTCATACCGAGGAGGTTTTCAGGTTGGTTGGATAAAGGCCGACACAAAAGCCATCCAGGCGATTCACGATCACGTGATAACTCACAATCCACGGGTCTCAGTGACCCGGAGCGATCATACAATGTGGAATCTTCACATAAAGGGTGTTGAGCTCGAGGATGCTGGATTGTATATGTGCCAAATCAACACCGATCCCATGAAGAGCCAGGTGAGTGTATATTCCAGTGCAGGAGTCTGAAAAAAAAAAAAAAATGAATGAAAATGAATAACATTGATATTTGTGGCGTTATTATGTACGGTTCGTCGCCTTGTGAGTACTTTCGTGAGCTCTATGGCGATTGGTACATGCTAGATATATAGAATGATCAGAAGTACTTTGAAATCGCGCTTACGGTTTCCTAAATCTATTCGTGAGAGTCGGCTACGTCGTGGTTTTGGCGGTTCTGTGTAGCGCTATCGTGTTATGACGAGAATGGTAGCCGAATCCTCTCGCGACGCGGAGAGCTCTTTAGAGTAGAACTGTGCAATTCGTCAATCGGCTTAATTTTGGGAGGAGGCTCAGGAATTGCTGTTAGGCCAGAGGGAAAAGTGGAACACAAAGGAGAAACAGGCGGGGGAGCTGCTGAAGGTATAACTGTATAGAACAATGCCAAAATACGTATCAATATCGAGCTATGAATCGAGAATTAATTAGAGTCTCGGTCGGTTGTGTGGATCAAATACCACATCGGTATCGATCCTCGTGCTCTCTCAATATGATATATGCTTCTATATATACACTCTCTATTTACTCACAAAATTCATGTACAGAAAGGATACGCGTGTATCAAAATAGCAGTGGGTTGATGAATTAAAATGTTTAGACTAACGAGCAAGTTCGAAATTCAACTATTTACAAATAGTTTCCACGAATTGCTGTTTTTATCACCCAGTGCCTGCCTGCATACCTCAAAATAAAACTTGAAAATCGTTTTTTTTCCATGTGTTTTATCGGTGTATAAAAATTAATCTTTAATACAACCGAACGGTTCTTAAAGTCAACGAAATATTACATTTGACGTATTTTGCCGTGCCTTGGCCAATTCAATGAAATTCTTTTCCCAGTGTCCACCGGAGTCAATGTAAATTTTCTGTTGTGCTGTTCCATAATTATGACTTAAATGTCATGAAATCGCAAATGTTGTTTGGCTTGTACTCTGCAGGTGAAAGCTTCAAAGCCATATATTTGTGATCGATGAGTCGCATAACGACCCATGCGAATCAGCGGCAAAGACTTTTAATCTGATTTACAACAAAATGAGCTTTCAATTTTTTATTCTAATTGTTCATAAAAAAATTGTTAAATAATTGCTAATAAAAAATGAGGGATATGTGGAATGTATTGTGAAGAGTTTCTGTCTCGCGTGATGAAATACGAGTGTCGAGTATCATCTGCCGTCAGAATTCTTAAATATTTCATGCAGACAGATTTCCTCCCGAAATTCGATGCAAGAGATTAGATTGGCTCGCAGTAAAATCACAATGTCCCGATTGTATAAATAACCGCAGACGTACTTTCGAGATGATTGAATTCATTGAATTGTAGACCCTGTAGATGCTGAATACGTTCGGAACTAATTCGTGTCGTTATAAATATTGAATTTTTTTTTGTTTTAAATAAAATAATATTATCGATAAATGGAATGTGTTTATCGAATTGTGAAAAAATCGACATTTTATTTTCTCGATTGAAAATTGATTATTATTTGACCCAATTGTTTGAAAAAATCAATTGATGTGCTATCGGATGTAATGGTAGAACCCATTGGGTTATTTCGTCAAGTAATTAAGCGTTTCTTGATAGAACTTCAATTATCAAACGATGAATTAACCTCGTTGAAAGCAATGGCAAAAGTTTTCACGCGGGTCACAGGTGCCTTTCTCACCCGTCTTATGCTCCTTTGTGGCATTGAAAATTTTTCTTGTATATCATAACTATAAGGGATCCCTTTCGGTGACCACAAAAGCTCATACCGTTGGCAGGTGCTCGAGGTAGGATTTGTCACCGCATGCTTATGACCTCAAAACTCGCAAAATCGCGTATCGCACAGACAACATTTATTATTTCTATTGGCAACAATAGAAATTATACTTGAATGATGAATTATTTTGACCCTGCTGCGACGCATCCCAAATTCCAGAATTATTCGTGTATGTATTCGTGTTTAAACGTATGAGCTTATCATTGTGAAATTTATGATATCGTTGAAAGTAGAAAATAAAGTTGAATAACGGTAGAATGAATGTAAAAATGATATAAGAATAGAAAAATGGCAAATCTCGAAAGTAATTAGTGATCAGCGGGTGCAATTTGGGATTAAATTGTGATTCGGTGCTCCGGGATGAAAGTCTGCCTCGGTTCGTTCACTTTTTCAAAGAAACTAACCGCGAAGTGGTCCAAGAAATTTCTCACCAAGTATAATATATAGATGCATCCAGATCTTGGTTCAGGGGCTGGGGGTTAGTTTCGTAAGTCGAGAAATCAGATTGAATTTATGCGGGTATACTCTCGCGTTCTTCCTGCTTCTTCCACCATTCTCTCTCTTCGCTTCTCTCCTTAGTTATCGTTACCGCGAGACCACGACTAATCCACTAAAATGTTTCTATCCTTTTCACATCCTGTAAACTCTTCCTTTACCTCTCACAAGTCTCACAGAGGTGCAGACGGTTTCTTCAAAAACCTTGTGAACCTCTCAAATACATCGTAATGTCTGAAATACCGCGCGGACGAAATTTTCGTTGCATTCGTGCCTCCGAACCTTTTCCCAACGAACGCTATATATTAAGTAACAAGAAAAGAAATAACTGATTTTCGGCAATCTCAAAGCTCCAAATCTTTGCACGAATATGCGAAAAATGAGAGTGAACGTGCCAGCGATTTTCGTCTTTCGTCGTAATTACAATGTCAATTATTGTTACGAATCAATCTTTCAGTTCTTAATTCGCAAAACACTCAACTCATCCAATCTGCAATTTTTTTATTGAAAATAAAGTTGTTTCTTCGTAGCCTAACAAATCGATTGGCAATCTTTCGAACGGTGTTTATCAACGCACGTAAGTGACAACCGTGTCTCAAGTTTTATCCTAACATTCGACGAGATATAACTTCACACAAATTTGCTCGTTGCTTCTCGAAAGATTCCATATAAGCGTAATCCTTCGAGCAACGCTACGAAAGCTCGAAGATACAGGGTGACCTATGGTGTCAAAAATTTTTACAATGTCAATGATGTCATATGACAAAGTATAATCGAGCTTTTCAACTAAATTTCGTTTTAATCGTAAAGATGGAGGTTTTTAACTGAAAGCGAGAAAAATTTGAGCTCGGCAAGAAATTTACGAAGGATTGAGTAGAAACGGCCAACTACGGTCAGACGCGATCGGTGCGTCAATGTGATCACTCGAATAAACGAGTACACACGAATTTGAGAGAAAACGCGAGGGACATGAATTAATTGATGGATCATAGTTTTCTAAAGCCAAAAGTTTTATTCTTCTTCCGACAAATTGAATAATTTTCATGCGGATATAAAAATTGGTCACCCGTTACACGAAGAGTCGGTCGTTCTCGTATACAAGTTGTTGCTTAGTTTGGCGGGCTCGCAAGAGCCTCGAGATCTTATCTCGAGTGAAACACGTTATTTCTTGAGTGCGTGAGCAATCCTACGTTAGACGTTAGACCCAAACGGTATATACGAAGTCGTGCACTTGCGATAAGTTTAAGCGATGAAGTATGCGTGTGACAGCTGTAAATCCTCGCTTCGTTAGTTAAGACACGAGACGCCCAAACGGTATACGTACTTACACTCCTTGCACGATTTTCCTTGATGTAACCAAATTATAAGAATATAGAGGTAGTAATGCGCGAATACCGAACATGCCATTATAAGGACTTTATTTTATTCTTATCGGTCGAATAAATAGTTGGCAGGACTTTGTAGTCGGCGAGAATCGATCATCCGAAGCATTACATTCGTGGAACTTTGACTTTAATCCGAAAAATCCTATACATGCATCGCGCGAATTTTCTATGTATATCTATGAAGGGATGAGACAACTTTACTTGCGTATATAAAAATATATAGATATATACGAGCAGTTAGGGAAAACTTGAATGTTGAGATCTCCGGTAAAGTGCGTGGCCCATTCGTTACAACATTTCTCAAGCAGTTCACCAACCAAGACCATCTCTAGACAATTTCGTTATAATGATTGAAGTTTAGAGTCACACTCGTCTCTCGCGTCGTCTTCCCCTCATAACAAAAGCATCATAAAGAGGCTGCTCAAACCTTTGGAAATCTGAACGAGACGGAGAATGTCCTTGAGAACGCGATCGTGTATAAAGATACGCGCATACGTGGATAATCAGTTTATACGCCATGGTGCTGCGGCAAAGAGGCGGACAAAGTTTAGTATAGTCTAGCGAGTGCAACGTTAAACAAGTCATACATATATCTATATTTGACTAGAGCCTTAAAAGCCTGTACAAATGTACTGATGAGTGTGATTTTGTAAGCTAGCGAAAATCTTGATGGGGAATTAAGAAATTCAATTAAGTCTCATCCTAAAACGAATTTCTAAAGAGAACTTCGGGCTTAATACAAACTTGTACCCAAGAATAAATTTAACTTGGACGATATAAGATCGTAATGAATTCTTACTCGGTTCGTACAGTAGTGTGTTGTTAAATGAGCTTTCATCAAAAAAGCTAATTACGCGATTATATTAATCGATTAAACCTTTTTTACCCTTTAATAAATTCAATACTAATAGTCAAATAGTTGAATATTTCAAAAAATTAAATATCGGAATACAAATTTTTTTTTTTTTACGATTTTTCGTTCAGTAAATTTGTGCTTTTTTTCCGAGCGAATACATTCATTTGGAGAATTGCGATACGGGACTGCACAAAATAAATAAAAGGAGAAAGCTTGAAAAAGACCGACGAATTGTTATGAAATTCTGTAACGGCCAGAGAAATAGAGACGAAACCGTGTTAATTAACGAAAAAGCTCGTTAATAAAACTACCAGTTTATTCACCCCCAGCTCCGAGTGCTCTCTTGAGATCGTCATCAAACTCTGTTCCCCCATGTCGTATCTCTATCTCTTTTTAACATTTTTCTTCTCCTCTCTAGCCAAACGTTCCGAAACTGACCCGCACTTTTGACCAGTAATTCTCGTTCCGATGTGCGAGTTTAAACAAAAAGCTTTTGGTACAAAAGTTTCAACAATTTGCAGCTTGTATAACATATATCACGTGACTTTATCTTTCATTCTCGAGAAAGACACTAATTGTCTCGTAAGAGTTTCGACCGCTGATAAGATCCTGCGCGCTCGTAAATTCTCCACTCTTTTTTTTTTTTTGGGACCAAGGATTCGATTGTGGCGAGTAAAGTTTGTCAGAGTTTAGTATATATCAAAGTCTCCCTTTTTATTCGTAGAGAAACGAAAATTGGTAAGAAAATATGCACCGGGGCATCAAAACATTTGAATTGCGGGCTGCGTTCCTTATTTATTCCTTATTTGCTTATTTCAGACTGGTGTACTGTCGATCGAAGTTCCACCGGATTTCATAGCGGATGAAACTTCCGGAGATGCGATGGTCGGCGAAGGTGGTCAGGTATGAAAATAACATATGAGTTGCTGGGAAAACGAGAGGAAAGTGAGTCCGATGTGAATTAACATTGATCACTCGCATAAGTTACGTAATTCGTTGGAGGCGCGAGTGTATGTGCATTCGAAAGCTACAAATTGAGTTTGAGTGCTGGAGAATGAACCGATTGAATTTTGTAGGAACAGGATCCGCGCACGGACGAGAAAGCGTCTGTTCTATTCTACAATAAAGTCCCCCTTTCTCTCGCACTCATTCTCTCTCGTGCTCGTTCTCGGAGAATTCTCTTCTCAAATTGAATAACGTGATATGCAGAGCAAAATTCACTGCGTATTATGCTTCATCGAGTTCTGTACTTCGATGCATTTTGGAATTGCAGGAATTTACAAGGAATTTCACAATATTAAACTGTACAACGTATCTCGTTTTCGCTTAGTTAATTATCCGACCGTTAGTTACCGATTATTTTTTTTTTCTACCATAAACGGCGATGGTAGTGAATTATTTGTGCAAAAAATATACTTTTGAGCAAATTTTCCCTCAAGTAACTAATTCAATCGTCGTTATAACACAAACGTTCATCATTAGATTTCATGGAAATGACAATTTTTAACTCTAGTTCCAAAGTGGCCAAAGTTGACGAATTAAATGTCAAAGTATTTTTCGCTCTTACAAATATGTTGATTGAATAAACAACGATATATTTTCGTTCCATGTAAAAATTGACAAATATGAATGAAATTTTTTTCATCGGTCGCGGAGCAATGAGTATGCTTTTGAAGTTGATTTCTTTGAATGGAGCAAGAGTTTTGTGAAGAAACGACCTAAAAACATTATCACTAATTAGAGCCCGTAGTATATATATCGTCGCAATTATTTTGATTGGATTTTCATGAAAAGTACGCTTCAATATTTACTGAAGATTCGAATGTTGCACGACGTTGGGTATGCGATAGGTAAAGCTGACTTGTCGTGCAAAAGGCGTACCTCCACCGCACGTTATTTGGAAAAGAGAGGACGGCAAAAACATCGTCATGCGCGAACCAATATCTGCAAATTCACCCAACCATCAAACTCGCAGTGAGTTATCGTGAAATAAGTGTGCATCTGCCATATAAAAGCAAATGATATTTTCGTTTTATATACAAGAACCGAGACAAGTTTTCAAACAAATTTTTATGCTCATACGAAAAATGTGCTAATTATTTATTGAATCAAAATATGTTCTACATTTATAATTAGAGCCAATCAGTAATAACGAGTTACAGATTTTTTTAACACAGTACCAAAAAAAAAAAACTTGCGAAAGTGTATTGATAAATTTTTTTTTTATCAGAAAAAAAGAATAGCTCTGAGAGTTGAATAATAAAAAACTCGTTAATAATTACAAGGAGAATCAATTAGGAGCCGACCCTTTTCATTGAAACGTAATTATAGGATCAACGAGTCTTTCGAAAAATAATTGATATCCAGTCAGAAACTTGACTCAACACTTTGAAAATATATTCGGCGTAAAATATTTTTCCGAGCGATAAAGTACGAAATTGGCAAAATGTCTCCTTTGTCACAGCGATTTCTGTCAAGGAATTCCACGGTGAGGAATTACATCTGACGAAGGTGTCTCGGAACGACATGGGAGCGTATCTGTGCATAGCGAGTAATCGAGTTCCACCGTCAATCAGTAAACGTATAACAATCAACGTTCATTGTAAGTTAAGCATTGATAAACTCATTGATTCTGAAAATTCATTAGACTCGTGAGATATTCGAATATGGATAGAGAACGCGCGGTAGCGAGAGAGAGCGAGAGAATTATTTTCTTCTTAATAATTGTACTTCTCGTTATTCCGAGCGTAAAAGTACGCGTTTTATGCCCTTATGATTTCCACTCCTTAAATACATGGAAGCATCTGATACGAATGGAATACCGTGTATGGAGAGGCGAAAGCGGTTGGTTGAACTCTCGTCAAGCCTCCGGGGCATGGTTGGAATTTCCTCGATACCCGATTCTCTCTCTCTCTCTCTCTCTCTCTCTCTCTGTAGCTCATCCGGAAGCTACGCAATGTGAGACTGACGTTTTCTCTCTCCCTCTATCTCCGTATGTCTATATGCTCTTTATGGGTTCGCAGTTTCACCGGTAATTCACGTACCTAATCAACTGGTCGGCGCGCCATTGGGCACCGATGTCCTTCTGGAATGCCTCGTCGAGGCATCACCCATGTCGATCAATTATTGGGTCAAGGACAACGGTGAGAGAACCATCAAATAATTAGGAATATTATTCCTCCGGAGATGAGTCTTCGTGTTTCACCTTTACACGTTCGTTCATTCGAATCGAGCTTTTTTATGATGAACAAGTTTTAAAAAATACAAACGATTCAATTTATTCCACATTTATGTTGTTTGTTAACTTGACGAATCTTTGTTACTGCGATCGGATCGAATTTCACAGAGGGTTTCATTATTTCTCGAGTATGCCGTTAGAGCGTATGCAAAAAAAGAAGAAGAAATTTCTGAAAAGTTTTCGGTCGTCGCGACAACAAACGTCGGAAAGAATTTCGAATACAAAACTTTGTAGAAAAGTTTTAACGAGCTGCTTTTAATATAAACGTTGTTTCGTTGGTCCGACATGAAATAAAATCACGTTCGAGCTTCAATTGTTAGCTAAGGGTCAATTTTTCCTAGTCGACTCAATTGATAATCCGATACAAATGTATACTTATCGATCTATGAAATAAAGTTTAATCCCTGCGGGAGATAATAATTCGGTTTTATTCGTTCCGGAGAGTGGCAGGCGAATGGAGAACCTCTCCGTCTCGAAAACCATTTCACGATCACTTAATATATATGTACATATACGTGTATATATTATCCGGACGCGTAATCGAATTTATTTCATCGAAAAGTTGGCCAGTCATGAATTCCCTCGACTATCACGCCACCTTTCCTGGCACGCTATTCTATTCTCCTCGTTCTATACACAATATCATTTTTTTCTCCGGAAATAACCAACATCCTATACAACATTCATAGACGGCCTTCCCAGTGCGAAAGCACAAAAAAAACGTCATACACATGTTTTTTTTCGAACGAAATCGATTCGATCTTATCAGTTTTCATGGTTGACCAAAAACTACAACCTTTGTCATCAATTAGTCAGTTCATTATCGATTTCGTTGTGTTATTTTTAAACCAGTCGGATATTATTGAGGAAACGCGCGATGACAAGATGGAAAAAGAAAAATAATATTACACGCGGATTGATGAGTTATTAATATTATATATTTCGATTCTTCGTGCTGCGGTTTTGACATTTTGGAATAGTGTCACAAAAACGAGGAAAATCTGTTCCAGAAGAGATGATAATTACGAGCGCTCGTCACGACGTCCAAGTTGTCCAGAAGTCAGCGTTTCAGGTTCGTATGATGTTAACCATACGAAATCTTCAACTTCAGGATCTCGGAAAATATCGTTGTGCCGCTAAAAATTCTCTGGGTGAAGTGGACAGCAGCATACGGTTGTACGGTAAGATTTTAATTCGTGTAAAACGCTCAAAATCATTTAAATCACGTCGATAACGAAAAAATAGAGCAGCGATGGGAAAAGGCTCGAATTTCGAACGACTCGTTTAATTTATAGCAAAATTTACAAAACACTATTGATTTTTCAGAGCTATTTGTACAAGTCGGTCAATTTTTTTCTTTTTTCGTCAAATTCATTTTTATCTGTTCTGGGGAAATAAAAAATGCTCCAAGGTCTCGAAACAAGTGGAAAATAATAAAGGAGGCAGAGAGAAAGATCACGATGTATCCGGAGAGGAAAAGTGTGATCTTTCACGCGCCAAGGGAAAGAAAGTGCGACGTAGGGGAGTGAAAAAAAAAGTTTTTTTCCCTCTCGCACCGTCCGATCGAGCGCGGTTCTCGCTGATACGAATTTAAGCAACTTTCGTAACCGGGATATTTCGTCCTTGTTCCTCGTGTTCCCTACTATCTTGCTATACGTATTTTTCTACTTCTTCTTTTTCTTCTTGCATCCTTCTTGTTCTTATTCAGGCGTCACTTACCGTCCGCCGGTGAGAGCTCGCGAGTGTGCCACCATTGTTTTTCGCCTTAGGGACTTTACCCCTCTTCGTCCTCATCCTCAACCCTCTTTCGTATATATATTTTTCCCTTTACCTTCGCATAACTGCCGCTTCTATGTTCTCTTTCCATCTCTACGGTCCTACTTTTTTCTTCATTTTTTTTTCTCTTTTCGTTCCTCTTACGAGCAACGACAGCCCGATGGTAATAGTAGTGAAAGAAGTTGCCGGGGGATGCTCTTTGCCATCCTTTACAGCCCGGGGTCTTTTAACCCCGCAGGACATACGCGTTTTTACTTGACGATTTTCCACCGCTGTATCGGATCCATCGATGATATACAACCCTGCACACACAATATTTATTTTCCTTGAGAACAATTTACGGATACTTTTCGAAATTTAAACATGCACAATTTATCGGTGAGGTCATGATCTGAGAATCTGGAAAGTAAAATTGTTAAACTAAATTCAAATTTTTTTTTTCAAGATCCGATTCGATGTTTCGCAGGTATTTCAGGTCCAACGAAGACTCAAACGATCGGACCACCGCCATTTTACGATGACGACGACGACGACGACGACGAGATCTCATTCGGCTCTGCCGATACCGACAAAATCGATCCAAACAGCAACAATTATAACGCTAATAAACTATATCCGGTTGACAATACGGTAAACGGGCACGTTAGTTATCCATCGGCTTCGAGTCCAACCCCAACCGTTAAAATGAATAAAAAAATACGTTCGGGACTCGATCATACGTCATCCGTTGGAACTCGAGATTTGGCCTGTCGCATTAGCTTAATGCTCCTCGCATTCGTCACGATCGTTGGATCCAGGCGGCTCTGAAGATTCAGACCCGACACCGTTATATCCTTGCGAAAATATATACCTACACACATGTACGGAACAACAGCCGCGCGCATACAAAGCCACGTACACATTCGTCTATATATATAAAGGTAAAATAAGGCCGAGGGCGCGAATAAGCAAAGACGAATTTAAGTAAAATCGTGAGCCTAACACTTTTCAACTGCGGGTGTCTCGGGTCGCCTTTACGAGCGAAGCTTCCAATTTTTTTATGTACGAATGTGTGTGTGCGCGCACACATACGCGTACAGAGAAAAACGAAAGATTGGGACGAGCAGATAGTGAAATTGAGCTTATCTTGCCAGTTGGCGGCAAGCTCAACGGGGAGAGTACAAAAAAAAACCGTACTCGCGCACGCACACATATTCAACCATTTGCCCCAAAAATCCGTGTCAATTTTGCCGACTAAACTAGGCCTCCTCGACGCTCCAGATCCTCCGATGAATTCCATCCTCGTTCGGGATATTATCGTGAATTACATGTGTATATAATAGCGAAAAATTCGAGCGTATGAAACGTTTTTATTTTCACCCAGAGAGGGTGTATTTCTGTTGGAAATGTATGCGCGCTGCTTTCGACAAAATAACAATGGCTCTGAATTATAGAGGAATTTTTGCAATATCATTTGTGTCAGGGCTTGAAAATTCCTTTCTATTACTTTGCCTTTCAAATTAATAATGATGTTTCATTTTAGTTAATCATAATGTTATATACTCATTTATTATCATTTGGCGTTAAGATTTTATCCGAACAACTGATTTTCCTCCGAAAGAAAAAATTGCTTTGGAAAACAATGAATAACGAATGGCTTTTCAATAAATCGTCGGTAGTGAACGAGAGCTATAAAAACATGTAGTTCCCAACGTCTGGTACAATGATAACTGTTTTTTTTTTTTTTTTTTTATTCTTTTGTTCCACGAAGCCGCAGTGCGAACAAAACGGACTCTCGTTTCCGGGTCTGTGCACGGCTTACATTTATGACCCAACGATGTAGCTCTGGTTCTCCCTAGGACTTTTCGTTCGTTTCTTCTTGTACCCACGTATTCGTATTTTTTACACTTAAATCGCCAAGATTTCCGGATGCTCGAGGTCCGACCAACCGTCAATAAAATCTTTAAGGTGTTTCCACTATTCGACCCCAAATACCAATCGTTTTCCTCTTTCATTTGCTCACGATACGAACAACCTTTTATCCATATAAATGGCATCTTTCTTTTGTTACAAAACCCAAATAATTCGCGATTATAATACTTAGTCGCACGATTTATTTCTCAAAAATCCTTGCCCCGAGCCTCAAAATCAGAAGAACCCGCGGACCTGTGCCGTAGAACATTCACAATCATTATTCTCATTATTCATATCAATACACACCTATATAAACAACTGTAATTATATATTTATATATTAGTCGTGAGTATATAAGTGGTGATTTTATGCATATACATATACATACATACCTGTAATAAAAAAATAATATAGTATATTCAATGAATTACCAGGTTGTACCTGCGACCTTATCTCGTAGCGATAATCTCTTCTCTTGAGATTAATCTAATTCGAAAAAATTCAAAGCTAACTGTTAAATTGAAGTACTACGTACGCGACACGACTGTTACATACGGTTATTCATATATTTATAAGTATCCCAGGATAGCTTCCAAGGCTGTACGTTATATATTTTATGAAAAATATCGATCCAAGACTATTAAAACGTTAATTCATGTATTTTTGTCCTTGATGAAATTTTGCTGGTTCCAAAATATTTTCATATCCCATAGCAGACTTTGAAATACTATTAAATAAATTCGTTTGATGATGAATCCGGGAAAGAAAATTAAGTCATTTTGGTTGTGAATCAACATAAAAATACTTTGAAAATTGTTCTGGGCTCTTTATAAGTATATTTGCTTATTTACTATTTTACATCGGGTTCTTAGGATATTTATATACGTACGTAAAAACTGTATTGTTCGATTAGCCAACGCGCTGCGCAGTTGAATTTACAATGAATATACAAAAAGAAAAATAAAGTTCCAAGCGGAATCGGTTTGATACATGTCCTTGGTGACGCGTCAAGTTGTATCGTGACACGCACCATTTATAACGGATCGTTCGTCTTCCTGAAGCACGTATGACGTAGAGCGTAGTCAAGTCCAAGGATATGTTGTGATTCCTTTTATTTAATAACCAAATGAATTGGTACTCTTGGTTCCTGTCACTAATTTGGCGCCAGTTGAACCGCATCAAATTTTCACTTTAGTCAGATTTCCAAATGTGCATAATGTATAATATAATATATACGTGAATATATAAGTAACGACGAGAACGAGGAGATTTGCCAAACGGAGTATTCTAATTATAGCGACGTATTTTCGTTATTCAAGTTATTAAGTCGGTTGTGTATAATAACTTATTCACTGTCAGAGACTGACACGCGGTGAATAATAACTGAGTAAGGCAGTCGAAGCACTATAAATCGACAAACGAATAGGAAATGTAAAATAATTTTTTTTTTTTTTTCGAGATACAGCAGCATTTGTCTAAATTGAATTCGCATTTATAAAATATATGAAAAAATCTACTTTGTTTATTCACTTTTTTTTTAGCAAAGGTGGGTCAATGAATTAATCTCACTTTTGGACGATCATATCATCATAGAAAGCTTAATTATTCGTATCGTATTATCCCTAATTAAAACAATATATATATATATATAAATACAAATACATGTGTGAACATTGAAATGTTGATATATTATTAAAACCAATTGAATGATGGAGCAGCTTTTGAATTAGAAGACGAGATTATCGTTAGGCATATGTTTTCACCACAACGGAGATGAGCAAACCGAAGGAGAAACGTGCCAACGCCAGCCAATAAGACTCTATAGAATTTCTCGCATTCTTTCCACTCTGTTCCTATTCCGTACTCGATATCTTATTGTTTGTGAGCCTCCACGCGCCTCTTTTTCGCTCTGCTCATCTTTGCTCCGGTGGAAACGCTACCTCGCGAAGCGTCACCGAGACTCGTGTAAATCATTGTATATGAGTGTACAATAACACACTGTTCTATGTAAAGCATATTTTGTCACTTTAGAAGTTTGCCAATGAATTTTATTTTCAAAATTCAAGGTAAATGTTCCCATGGGTGTTGAATAAAGAAAATATGAAAAAAAATGCAAGATCATGAAACTTTTGTCGCCATTCTAAATGATATTTGCTTTCACTCTTATATTTTTTGCAAAAAGCAAAAAATAAAAAATAAACATTCAAAACTCTTTTATTCGCGGTGTCGCACATTTGTGGGAACATTTGCTTTGTATACAATTTGTACCAATGTTCCTGGTCTTTTAGTCAAAGGATGCAAATAATATCGCACTACCATTGTGAATTTATCCTGAAACTTCCAGATACATTTCGTGTGCTACATGAAAAAAAAAAGAAAAAAAAAAAACGAATAATTTAGTAACGAGCGTTGGAGTAGATGTCGGTAGATTGACGACGTAAAATTGTTGAAACAGTACGATGAATTTCAGGGTAACGACATCAGGTTTCGTCATCGACGTGGAGAAATTGATATATTATAGAAAAAGCTTTATCGTAAATACTACAAAACAACTTAAATTATAATCAAAGTGATGGGCAAAGTCTGATTTTTCAATTAATCTCAAATTTGACAAACATTCAATTGTTGATTTATATCCAAATGATTTGGCTCTGCATAAAATCTCTTTCGTTCCTTCTTTATTGATTTATTTCGCATTAGAGAATTTATTTCTGAAAATTTGACAATCTTACACGAACTTTGGAAGTCTAGGTTTTTTAAAACTTTACTGAAACATTTGATTTTTCACATCTCGAACGTATATAGTTGCCGAGCAAAGAGAAATCATTAATCGGTCCATTTATATGTAAACAACGGTAATAAATATAAATATATGGCGCATGAGCTTGTGGCGTTGAGCGAGCAAAAACTTGTGGCATCATATATGGACTTGGGAAGTGTTAATAACGTTCCTGCTGCGTTTATCGATGACAATAGATGCGATGGAATTTGTTTTTCGTGGAAAAATCGGATCACGTAATATTTGTTTTTCCAATAAAAAATGAATTCAAATATTGATAGCATTATAAATATTATAGATAAGTGTGAATGAGTTTATCTGCGAACAAGAGCGAAACCATAATGGAAATACCAAAAATTTTATATAATCTCCTGCAAGAATCGTTGTAGTAACGTCGATTTAATTTTCCGTACCGCGCCGATATTTTAGCAGCTGGATACCAAATGTTTAATAAAAAATAAACTATGAAAAAAATATCAAAATATTTATTCTGTGATTATTAGAGACGCACACACACACACACACACACCTAATTTATTATCTGAAAATAAAAGCATGAAACAATCGGCTACGAAGAGGCAGGCAAATGATTATTGAGAAAATGGTGTATCATCGTTGAATAAAAATTCATCAGCCATGAAAATTTCTAACTTTTTTCATATAGACCTCGATGCAAAACATTTCCTTTTCGAACATACCGTACCTGTGTTTGTTGGGTAAGTATCAATCGGTTGAAATATTCATCAAATTGACGAGTCACATTTTTCTATATATTCCGGAGGACGTTGCTTTGTATTTGATATGCAGAGAAATGTTGTGAAGAGTGTGAAAAAGAAAACCTGATTAAAGGAAACAAATGAAGAAACATACTTGAAGATGGAAAAATGGCAGTAAAATTGAAACGGAATAAGAATTTGAAGGTGAAACACACATATGGTTGAAGGCAGAGAAATAAGCCTCACCAGGGGACGGATTAAAGCTGCATTGCCCTCTTTGGCATCGTAATATGTGCATGCTGTGGAAGGTTTGCAAATCTTACGCGAAGTACGAAGACGATCCAAGAGGTTCCTTCATAAATAAACACAACTGCCCGAACATCTGGTGCGGACGTAATTCATCGCGAATTAATTTAAGGGCTCACGGTGCGCTTTCCTTTGCCGCACTGGTACTTTCATTAAGGTCTGCCAGCGCCATTTGGTCCCTCGCTTTCTCTCTTTCTTTCTCTCTTGCCCTACTCCTCCTCCTCCTCCTCCTCCTCACACCCCATCTCGCGCTTTATGCTGATTTTATTTCCCTTCTTTCGCGAACTTTGAGATCTCTCAGTAATTGTGCGGTATTATATTTTATTACCCTCGGCATAATAGCCGCGTAAAATATGGCTCATCGAACTAGCATATCCAGCCAGTCAAGAGAATTTCTCGACTACCTTGAGAAATTTCATTTTTCTCCCCTTCTATTTCTTACCCAGCACTTTTCAGCCTTTCAAATCTTTTTTTCATTCCATTTGCGCATAAACATTACTTTTCGCTAACTCACCGCGTATGCTCACGTAATGACGATTTTAATGCACCAAAGTCTTGTAGTTTATTTTAATAAATTATCGCAGCCTTTGAACAAACCCAGTAGCGATTCGATCGTGAAAAAAGTTTAAAGAGGTTATGACTCGGCCTAGAATTGTAGTACGGATAATAGCAGTGGGATTTTTTTTTTCTGTAAGGGATGATACTCTTTTTAATGACGTTTTACTAACTTGTGCCCATTTTTCTGGCACATCGAGTTTTCAACAGTCTCGCGACGTTCCGCTTTACACTTTTCCTCACTCCCGATCGTTCAGTTCTAAAATTCGGATCTTTGTTAGTTAGTTTTTTCAAACTCCTCGATGTTTTGAAAAATTCCAGGCAAATTCATATGGTAAAAAGCTTTTTTTCCTCCAGTGATTCGTGCAAAAATAAAACTTTCGAAACATATTATTCGCAATATAGGTTACAAAATAGGTACGAATTTCAATTTTATCACGCGATTCCGCGTAATATCGCGGAGTGTCGAAGATTGACTTTTTTTTCAACACCGAAGGAACCAGTAAAATTTATCTTATATTATGTTAAACTTGTACGAGACACCGTAGGGAGAGAACAGCATTTAGAAGAGCGCGGATTTTCTTTCTTGTACTCTTTCTTTCTCAATAGAAAGAGACGGAGAAGGTCGTCGCAAACCCTAGCGAACGGGGTTCCTCTGTACTATATTCGGCATATATCGATGGTTTGAGAGTCAGAAAGGCGACAATTATGAGCTTAAATACACGCTCATAAGCCCTTTCGATCTAGCAACATCTCTTTCTCTCTTCTTCTTCTTCTTCTTCTTCTTTCTCTTCATTCCTTTGGATCTCTCTCTCTCTCTCTCTCTCTCTTCCCTCTCGCTCCATACCTCTAGCCACGCACGTGCAGTGTAGGGTAACATTCAAACACTTGGCACCAGCCGGTACCGGGTATGTGACATGAATATTTGTTTCTAATAAGATATGCTGCATCGCAAACGCCGTTTGACATACCTATGGGAAACACCAGCGGATTTACATTAAGACCATTAACTCGAAGAGCTAAGGAATGATAATATTTTTCTTAATTCTCCAAACGGTTCCTTATGTTTAGATCGAAATTGCATCGTAGCCGAGATTCATAAAATTTCATTCGTCAATTCGCAGCATTTATCAATTAATTTTACCCAAATTTTTTAAATATGTCTCTTTCATGTGAATGATTTATGATCGATTCTGCTTTGGTAATCCGAAAAAGACACTTTCTTATCATGCAATCACGCAACGTCGTGTCAATTGTAAACTAAATAACAATTTTCTCTCATGCTGAATTGCCTGATTATTTTCGGTCTACAGCAGATACTCTTCAATTAGCGATGAACATTTTTATTTTGATTTTTTTTTTTTTTTTTTCATTCTCGAACATACAATTTTTTTCTAACTTGATTGCTGCCAAAAATAATGAACGGACTTTCGCTGGGAAAATGAAAAAAAAAAAAAAAGAAAAAAAAATTGTTCATCACTCGTTCGAATAGATTGCGGGAAACCGGTGTAGTCAAAATCTCCTTAAATACTTGAAACTCTCGAACTCTTAATTACTACGTCGTTCCGCGGCCGTCCGTCTGATCGATCCGAGCTTAACGGGTTCGCCAAAGCCGGAAGAGCAATGTAGAGAGGACAATTGTACATTTTTCACTTTGTTCCGCGTTCTCTCCTCTTCCGTCGGTTCGGTCACGCGTCAATTAAATAAAAGATTAAGTTCATTGAACGTGCGTATATACTTGTGCAATGTTCGTATATTGCATATCTCAAAAGCAGATAGCGACCGATATTTGTTTTTTTTTTGAGCTTCACTAAAATGGCCATTCGTTTGCTGGAAAAAAATAATTAAAAAGAATGCCACTTCTGGATAAGCGTTTTTTTTTTTTTTTTTATTTATTTGTTGTTTAATGGTCGTGGACTTGCAATATGTCGATGCTATTTGCTACAGTATTGGATTTTTATGAAAAAAATTAATATACTACAATTTGTATACGGATGAGGGCTGAAAATCGAATGCCTTGATGTATTCCAACCAATAGCTCGTTTACTCCGAGTACCACAACTTTGGTATTGTGTACACGGAACATTGACGATTAAAGGCTTTTTATTTGAAAACAATTTTGACTAATGTTGGATATGGAAATCTCATTCGACGAGGTTAAATTCCTAATAACAAGATTGTCCGTGACGATATTAATGTGAAATCGAATGCCCAATAGAGAAACTGGAGGATAGCAAAAAAAATGATGTACCTAATTGTAATAAAGTCGGAGATTAAAAAATTTCATTTGCACTCGGTCCAATATCGTACTTGATTTTTTAAATTTTTATCGCAAATTTTAAGTTTGCAAAAAAAACGAGTGTAGCGGTGATTAAATTTTTAATTTCAGGCGATCGAGGTGTGAAATTTGTTTCAACGGATGAATTCCATTCTTCCCGATGCGTTTATTTTGTTACATGAAAAAAGGACTATTATTCTTGAAATGACGTCAATTTTGATAGGAAAAACAGTTGCTCGAGGTGTGTGAGAGAGAGAGAGAGAGAGAGAGAGAGAGAGAGAGAGAGAGAGATGGGGATTGCGGGAAAAAATCGATAAGTCGCTGGACTCTCGAGACTCGGATGGACCAAAACGCATCGTCGTTTGTCCCTTTTCATGGTACTCTTCATCAATCCTCGTGCAAACACTTGAAAACTTTCGGGCAAATACATATATGAAATGCTCAGTAGTATATTTGTACAAAGGACGAGAGATCCTGATGAAACGAAGCAGCGAATAGCGGACTCTCCAAAAGAGCTGCCTTTATATAAACTATATATAGTGAAAAAGCCCTTTTTCATCAGTTACTCCACGCTGCAGATTGCAAGCTTTGGTATTTTCACTTTATTCACATGTAAATGTACATACGGGAATCTTTACGTGGAATGGAAAAAAAAAAAAAAAACCCTCGTATGATTTTCCAAAATAGCTGATTTTTCATAATGAAAGTACCAAACTTTTAATTGCAGCCTCCATAGATGTTGATACAACGGGCGATAAATTGGTTCGTCATCTAGTTTTATAGATGACACGGTTCCAGTGATAAAACAATTTACAATGTCTCTTCGTAACATTTGGAATGAACAGAATTTTTGAGAGAAATTCTTAGAATTAGAAATTTCCAATACATCGCGAAAAACATTGAACCACGAGTTTCATTTTTATTCGTTTGCCGATGGTATCTATGTTAAACACATATCATATCGATATTTTTTTTTTGCTCCAGTATATTGATGAACTAAAATAACGAATGGGATAAAAAAAAAGTTTTTTGAAGAGAAATGGTTATTATGTGATCGAAGAGGATCGTAACATGTTTTGAAGATTGCATATCTTCTCAGGGGAAACGTTGTAGAATTTTATTTTCTTTCGAAAGAAAAGTACTACCACATGCGCATAATTATCAACTCGAATCAGAAGGTTCGCGCATGACGACAGAATCAATGATCTAATTGTTCACTGTTTTAATCCACATATTTGCTTAAACAATCATACGAGTCACTGCTTAGCTCAGCATCTTGATACGCTGCTGTTATGCATTTGGTAAGAGAGAATAAAAAAATGGCAGGGAGAAAAGGTCGAGGAAAGGAAACACGAACTGGTCGATTGGACAGGAGCATTTTTGCGCATACTTGTATAAAATTGGTTGTGTTTTTCCGTAGGGAAAAATTCATTCGGCCTCTCTACACTCGAGGGAGTTTCGAGTTGTTACCTTCCCACACGGAAAAGAGAGAATCCGGTTCGGGTTCGCCTCCTCTATCGCGACTACAAAAACTTTTCATCCAACATCGTAGTCGTTACGGCTTTCCTTCTCTCTTTCGCCGCTGCAATCTTTCCCTCACTTTCTCTTTTTCTTTCTCGGGCTCTCGCTCTTACACTTTCTCACTTCTTCCATTTCCGAGCAACATCAGTGATTTATATAACGAACCAAGTGAATTCGCCGCTCGGAGGGTGAAAAAAGAACATCCGGAACACTCGGGCTCGCGGGCTAGGCCAAAGAAAATTTTTTCTAATCGCCGAGCAGTGTATCTCGCCTAATCTAATACCACGTCAGTTTTTCTTGCGACACTGCAGACTCACGATACTATTCAGCACCAAAGTAATAAACCCCTCAAGACTGATATACAATTGAATTGTCTCACCAATGAGAAGGAAAATTAAGCTTCCTTTGTGCTAGCGAACAAATGTTTCCTACGGTGAGATCTTTCTAATTACTTCGGAGGACGCAAAAGTCCTTATTGTAAACTAAATTTAGAACTCTCATCTTTTGGTAAAACTAAAAAAAAAAAAAAAGAAAAAGATTTGAGTTAGCCTCTAACCGATGTTCGTTGTTGTTGTTATTTGCATTATTCACACTGTTATCTCGATTGAAAGTTTCTCCATTTTTGGGGAGGCCTGTACGGCCAACGGTGTACATGTAAACGTATATGAGTACTCGAGGGAAGTTTTGGCACGTATCGCCACGTGAGAAGAACGTGTCCGGACGAAATCGGGGGTAGGTTTTGTAGCGGGGCAGAAAGCCATTGTATGCGTAATGTGGATGTAGGAAAAGTGCGGATTGTGCGATGGAAGGAGGGTTTTTGGTGGAGAAAAAAGGGGGTCGTTGTGTTGCGAGTGGAAGAGGAAGGTCGAATTGCAATCTACCACGTCAGCTAGTGATGCTGTTGGGTTCACGACGAAACGACGAAACGACGAGAGAGAAGAGAGAGGGAGAGTCGGAGAGAATAATAGAATGGAGAGGAATGATAGGGAAGCACTATCAAAGCTCTCTCTTTTCTGACCCAGGATATAGACGGACGCACATCCATGAGGTCGCCCTACCTGTAAAAAAAAAGCAAAGTATAAAAAGCAGCCTTCACCTTCTTTTTTTTTTCTTGTACCCGTTAACGCGATGTTTTTGTCCTCTCCTCCTTTGGCGCCCCCTTTTCTTCCACCCCCCCCCCCCCCACTGGGTAGAGCTCGAGAAATACGTGTATGCGTATCCATACGAAAAAAGATAGTGGATTTTTCCCCTTTTCACCTATGCCAACGAGGATCAATCCTGAAACGGCTTACGTGCACTTTCACAGCGAGCCAAACAAAGTCCGGCGTTGCGAGTATTACTTTACGAGCTGAGAAGGACGTGATCCATTTCGTCGTTAATGTGACGTGCGAAGCACCTCTATAAAAGCTTCGGCTTCTCGTTGTTCACCAACCACCAACCTACATACTCCATTCTATCTATCTGTAGCTTCCATAAGTCCGCGTTAGTCCATAACAACCTCCTACCCTCCGAGTGATAATACACAACCCCCGCCGTACGACCCCTCTCGTCAGCCCCGAGATGATCGTACTCTTGTGCGATACCCGCGCTACTCTCTGGATACGTGATATACACGCAACTACCCTTGTACAAATGCTTTTTTTCTTATTTTTTTTCATCCTTGTAACAATCTCTTTTTTCCTGCCGCTATTTTTAATTCCTCAAACTCTGAAGTATTTTCCATACTCACATCCGTACGACCAACTACTTTTGAAATATATTTGATCCTCCAAACGCGTTTGTGCGACACCAAATATTTCTTCAAGTCAATTAAATCATGGCATCAAAAATAAAATACTGAAAAGTTCCTCGCCGAAAATATCGTTCGTATAACACATTTACTGGGAAGACGCGCGGGACTGAGAGCGTCGGATTCATATCTCGAAACGTGTACAAAAGTCCCGAATTTCTCAATCTCCATCCGAGACCCTTTGTTAGCTCATAAATTCTGATCGATTATTTAACGACATTCAACTCGACAAAATAATTTTGTATTTTTACTCGGTGAACTACGTTCGATTATTATACTGCTCTTATGTCCCTATTTTTGCTTGAATACCCAGTCCGTGATCACCTGCGGTACAAAACAATGCTAATTGAAAATTCGATGAAATTTAAATAGATATTTGGATGTAAGAAATTTTTGGAAATTTTCGATTTCCAGTTTTAATACGAAACTCGTTATCCGTTTTGAGTAATTAAATTGCGAAAGATGAATTTATTTTGTCGAGCAAACTGTATTTAAAACCGACCGATGATATCGGCTCCATAAATACTGACTTTTGATCAATTTACACGGAACACGGAATCTTTTTCAATTCCGCTTGAAAACCTTATTAATCTTTTGTTTATTCATTAGAGTTAACAAATAAATATTCGGACATTATAATCATTGTTCTTAAATGAGACATGATGTGGAAGCGATCAACGGGTACAAAGCCCATAAAATTTACAAGTTTGCCTGTACGGGTCGAGGGAATTCAATGGTTTCACCTAAAAAATTAAAGCGCTTTGATAGCGAGAAAACGTTGCATTGTTCTGTACATTTTTATTATTTTATCCTTTATGTAAAGGATTCCTTGATACGATCCTCGCCATTCGACTACCGAGAGCCAATGAAGCTGTCAGGAAAAAGAGCCGGAAGAGAAGAGAATTAGACCAAAACAGATTTGACCTTGAAAGGTCGACGAACTTGGTGTCGGGAAGAGAGGCAGGCCCCCTATCGCCTTTTATTATTTTCACGTGGTCTCCAAATGTTTCGAGATTGTATTTATTTTTCCACTTATTCCATACCGTTGGAGTTTATGGGCGAAGAGAAAAAAATTGGCTATCGAGTGAAGCGCGCGATACACGATCTTTATTGAGAGGCTTATTGCAACCATGAATCTTTGATCTTTGAAGTCGTTTTCCCAGTCGTTTTCATATACATGTCAGTTCTATTCCATTTAGTGAAGCCACTGTTTTTTATTATTAGACGAGCCATTAATAGACAAAGTAAAAAAAAAAAAAAAATTACACCAGAATTGGATTCACGTTTGAAACGATAATTTGGTTGTAACGGGGATCGCGTGTATATGTTTAAAAATTTTGTGATATATGACGATTAATCAGGTAATTCTTGTTGGAGCAAAAGAGCAGTGTATTCATTACTTGATTGTGTAACGTAGTATGCTAAAAATGCAGTATTATATATTGGCAATTTAAACAAAGGCAAAGAGAGAATGGTTGGAATTACATCAATGTTGAAAAGCTTAGAGGAAATCCTCTTATATCACAGAATCTGGATTATTCATGAATAAATTGATGCCGCTTGTATTGAAAAATAAAATTTAATTGTAGGAACTTGCACAAACGATCGAATCATTGTGCATTCTCACGTAGCGCAGGATTAATTTTTATAATAATTAATGTATTTGACGCGAGGAAGAAGGAAAAGCGACGTTAATCTATGAACGATGTTATGTTTAATATTGCTGATGCATTTGTGCCTCAGTTCCAAAATCGCACGAGCTACGGATATAAATATTTTTCTTTTTTAGGGAAACATTTTTTTTTCAGCCAAGCATTAAAATTTCATGATTCCGAATAATCATCAGCTGTCCAGATAGTTGCGGATACTCGATAAATCTCTGCCATGCTGACACGGTAAATAAAGCTTTTTTTTTTTTAATATTGTTTTTTTTGGCTGTTCGTCCGCGAAGAGTGATGATTGTTGTACGCGTGTTTCGGTGGAGGGTTGAGGCACGTTGTCGTTTTCCCTCTGTCGGGGGCGTCTAGCGGACGTTATACGTCGAGTGCAGCCAGGATCTATGCTGGCTGTTGTGCGTTGTTCGTTGCACCAACTGTTGGGTTCTGATACCAACAACCAAGAGACCAAAAGAGAGAGAAAGAGAAAGAACAGAGAGCAGCACCATCAAACACGATGCCAGTCTCGCTTTGCCTTTGCTTACCAGCAGCATTACGTAGGCAAGTTTCGTGATTTATATCTTTGAAAATGAGCTTGTGTGCGGGACAGAGAAAGTCGCAGAGAGTTGCTGAAGTGGTTGAGGCAAACTTTACGAGAGAGAGAGAGAGAGTCTATCTGACTTACCTCTTGAATTTACATGTTCTTCGTTAATTATATAAAGCAGCATAATATAATATACGAAACGTCTCTGCTCCATTTTTTTTTTTCGCTCTTTTTGCTTTCAAGTGAGAGAATAATTTGGAGAGAATGAATGTTCGAGCAATGTCGGAAATTTGGCAATAAAAAAAAATAAACGATACACTCGCAGCCGATTGTACCGAATCCTCGGTCACGATGGAACTGCCTAGCAATCCCATTCGGCGGTAGTGTGTTTGCAGTAGAAAATCGAAAATGACTTACGGATACGCCGAAAGTTTAGCTACTCGACCGAAAGACTCGAAACTGCGCCGCACGGGGTCTTGCAGTAGAAAGAGGGCGAGAGAAAGAAAAGACCTGGAGAGGTGTCCATCGGAAAAGACTTCAATGTACACGATGGCATTTGACAAAGTGATTTTTACAATGGTGCTGGAAACGAATGAAGTAATAATTTAGTACATACGTCGACACAGACAGAGAGAAGTAAGTATCTTGAAAGGACGGATATATATTGTTATTAAATGAAGTTGAAGTAAAATCATTTTGTAACAACTTAATAAAAACAATTTAATAAAAAAAAAAAAAAAAAGTATTGACGATTGTCGAAAGAGAATCCACTTCATATACGAATATAAAAAATCCGAGGATTTCGATGATTGACTGAAAGTTACAGAGAGTGGCGGAAATTGATAGAGTCACGGATGTCGAATATACGTGGTACGAATATAGTGGAAAGGTGATAAGTCTTATAAGGAGAATTTTGGCGTATACGAGAGGAAAAAAGAAGATGATCGAGAAGGTAGCGATGATCGTTGGCGCACCAGACAATGGAGTAGCGAGCGTTACGCGCTAGTCGAATGGCCATCGTTAATCAGATGGTCCTTCTCGCTTGTACGTATTACTCCGTTAGGTTTCACAGAAACCACGAGAATACGACGATGTGCATCGATGCAGGGTGTCCCAAAAGTCAGGTACTTTATTGCAAGAGAGATTTCGATCGTGAATTTTTCGAGAGAAAATAGTAATTATTTGTTCTACCTTGAAATGCGGATAATTGTTAAGGTATTCGATTAAATCAATGATAGTAAATTCGATTTGTAATATTCATAAATGCGTTGAATGGAAAGGCAATCGATGAATATCCCCTGAAGGACACTTCAGAGAAAAAAATGGAAAAGGACTCCGATTGTTGAAGTTTTGCAAACAAATTAATTTCTACATTTTCGGCGTGACGTTTCGAACACCGTCTATGCATGATGTACATCGATATATGAATAGCCGTACATACAACTGTGCTTTGTGCGTGTAACATTGGATATGGTTGGTGCCTCGGAACGATGTGTGATAGCGGAGTAAGGGAGTTGGCTATATCGTCAGGTTGAATACATCCCAGTTACATCGTGTTATATCTCACTTTGTTAGATCGTGACGTTTCACGCTTCCTGGTTTCTTGATGGGGCCTACATTCGTGCATTTACGGCACAATGTATACACAGACAAATAACACATCGTCCAAAGATCGTGAACCCGATACCCATTTAGATATTACGCTACAATTTTACCACGTGCATCTGTATGGAATCTTCAGCTACGAAACATAGAGAAAGATTTTGAATCTTGGCCAATTTAAAAAAATGAAGCCCGCGTTGAATTTTTTTCAAAAAAAATTTCACGAGATTAATGTTGCGTCTCATTTGTCCAAAGTGAAAGAGCAACTTAAAGCATTGTCGGCATTGCGGCTCGGAGCGAGATCTTCAAGATAACTGGATGCTGGCTACCGCATGTTCGTTTTTCGTGCTCAGGTGCGGATCGCGGCGTAACGCTGTCAAGGGATGCTTTCCTATTAATTTCAACCCCCGACTAATCTCCAATTTGTGTCTCCTTACTTTGTAAAGTATTACCCAGCGTCCATGATTCTCCGTCTCGTTGGCGTTGGAGCAAACTAGAGAAAGTGACAGACTCGCAAGTGAGAAAGGCTGATGCGGGGCTAGCTGTGGAGTAATAAATTGTTTTGGATCTTGAAGGGAATAAACCCCTACCCTCCTTTGTACATATAAAAACCTTCGGATCTCCATATAGGTAACTGCTGTCTATGTATTTGGATACTATCCAAATAAATAAAAAATCAGCTATTACTTCATCATCTGGGAATTCAATTATAAAAGTGTAATTAAAGTTAATGTGATGAATATAAAAGGGGAGGAAAAATGCTCTCCACGAGTTTGATTGCTTTCTCCGGCCTTCTCCGGCCGGCGAGCCTCGACGCGCGTTGAATGGCACACAGCGCATAAGACAGAATAAGCGGAGAGGTAGAATGAATGAATAAAAGAAAGTGCAAAGCAGGGTTTATTCGACCTAGTCAGCAGTAAAGACATGATGAATGTCAACGATTTAAAGACGCGCGGGGTGTAATACGTTCGGCTTTCATACAGTCACCTACCCTTTTCTTTCACCCCTCAATCGTGCGAGGCTTTTTTTTTCGTCTCCCCTTACATGGGATATTTGTCTCTCGTGGCTGAAGAACGACATCCATGACGAAAAACCTCGAAAGATAACCATGAAGAGCGTCTCGCGATGCCCCATCGTTTTTTTCCTCTTTCCATTCTTTCTTCAATAAATGACTGCCAACAATTTATTTATTTCTCTGTCTTCTTTGTTTTTCGTAACTACAAATTGCCACTGTCCATCCAGTAAAATTGGCATCGTTGTCGTTGGACCTTTCGAAAAATATCAAAATTCTTACGTTAAAAATGTTGTCTGCGTTGCTTAGGAGTATTGAAAATTACGCTTAATTTGTTTTTTCGTTAATTTCTTCTTGATCTTGTGATAATTTTTTTTTTTTTACGGTGCATCGGAATGTTGAATCGAGTTCTGGATGCTAATGTTTTTTCGTCACGTTCGGCTGATACAAATGATGGAAAGTCAGGAATATTTGGGGGATGAAGAAGATATGCTTTCTGAGGGGGTTGAAACTTGGAGAGAGGCTGCGCGTTATTACTCGTCAATGTGTCTGGTGTGGGTCTTCAAAGTCGACTAACTCGGCTAAACTAAGCTTGGTTCGACGCTTGTGCATCTACTCTATCAATGTGGGCTGTCTAGGAACAGGAAAATGGAGAGAGGGAGAGAAAGAGGAAAAGAGAGAGTTAGTTTGACGAACTATGGAATCTTCTCATTCGCGCTGGGAATTTTGAAATGATTTTCCCCGTTCAAGCTCCTCCGTCGTTTACGATCTTCAATCTATTTACTCATTCATTCCTCAGTCTACTCCCTCTTTATCTTATCTTTATCGGTCTCAGTCTCTCTTTCGCTTTTCTCTTTCTGTCGTTCGAGCTGTAATCTCGTAGTTACTTCGAGCATTGTTTTTTACCTGTTAATCTCTTTTCTTGTACTTTCCCTCATTATTGCTCTCTCTCTCTCTCTCTCTTTTCTCTTCTCACGATATTGAGTCGTGAAAACTGTTTTCTCTGCTTCGTGGAATACTCCAGCATCTCTCTCGACTACCCCAGTTATTGAATTATTCACTATAGATAAGGGGCATCTGTGAACGCTCCAGCAACGACTAAGAGGAAAGACAATTAACAGGAAACAGCTCGAGATAACAACAACAAGCGGCATTTCAAACCATCAACAAGAGCCTTCTCTCTTCGCTCTCTCTCTCGACTTGTACAGTTCTGGGCAACAAGGTGGTGCCCTCCGAGTCACAGTTTATTTCTCACGGGTTGCCTATCTCAACATTTGCATGTGTGCACGTAGATATGGGACGATCCAGGCCGAATCGACAGGTCCGTCACCAATTATTCTCTGGATCTTGAAAAAAAAAACTGCACTCCCATTCATTTTTAACTATTGTCGAAGAAAAAACAACTCGTGTTTACTGAAAAATTTGTTGAAAATCCAATTGAATTCTGATAATTAATGTATCCAACACGAAGAAAATTAATTGTTATTAAAAATCGAATTCGGGGTTATACGCCACTTGTTACATATGAAATGGAGAAATTTCAAAAGAAATTGTAGATTAAAAGACTGTGATAAAGATTCACGTCGATTTTGGCTAGAATACGTTCAGATACGGAGTCTCAAACGACCAAAACGCGTGGCATTTCCGACCCTCATCCTCCACCCTCCTATTCTCGCCGGCTTTCCGCCTCTGTTATCTTTGTCATGGACTCGCTTTCGCGTTCAAATCGCGATAGCTGAGAGTCTGTTCTGTTAATTAACTCAAGATTCTTCGTAGTCGTGATATTCTCAACAACAACAAAATGTCAAAGAATATTCGAATGAGCGAGCTGGCTCTTGTTCTAACTGTTGTTTGTTTCCGAATGGCTCATTTTTTCGCGCGGTATTACAAGTTTTTGTAATTTATCATCCTATCCTACCAAAGTATACAGTAAGGTAAACGTAACTTTAAGTCGATTCTAATTTCAACATCAATATACGATCCAAATGTTCAGGTTATTCCAAATGAATCTTGTAATTCCATTTTTTTTTTTTTTTTTTTCTTTCAATAAATAACAGAATGAAAGATTATTTTGACGTTTCAATATCAACCGTTTATTTTTCGATTCATCATCGTTTAAAGGAAAGCGAGTACAGTAGCTAAGTATTCTCAATGAAATTACCGAATAGGAAATTGCTCTCGGAAATGATCTAGACATCGGTTATGTCGCCAGCCTTATCTTCCTCGAGCCACTCTGCATCGGATATTCCGTTCCACGTCCATCAGGATTTATACTTCTATGCGAATAATATTGTATTTTTCCAACGAAAATATGTATCTGCATAGAAGGCATTGTGCTACCAATTTATATTTTTCTATGGAGTTGAACCGCATCGGGAGTGAGAACATAAAATAAGATTCGGTTCCGCTCGATTGGCGGGATCGCTGAAACATGATCACCTGCAAGATGGTTGACTTGAAGATTGAAAGATTTAAACGAATGAAAAAAAAAAAAAAAAAAACAACGCCATTTCTAGTTTTGATTCGTGGCTTTTAAAACTTTTCTTTGCACATGAATTAAATCGATTCGATCAAATTAATTCAATTGTCTCGTAATTTTTCACCTTCGACAAGGCCTCTCGATTTCGTCCTCGGAACGTTTCTTTAAACCGTTACTCCATAGCTACGTAAACTAAATTATTCGTTGGATTTTATTTTACAGTTGTCGACCATTTGTGTCTTCTAGTTCCACTTCATGAAATGTCTCCCTGTTGCTCTTTATCAAACAAGAGGGTGTGTTTCTCTTACCGAGAGATATATCAGATTGTCTTTGTCACCATGGCCGTAGTGGTGAACGGTGTAACAGCTCGAGGAAAACCAAGGAGGAATGGTTTCGTAGTATACCAACTGGAAAAGCCTCGGTACAAGGTTCCTCTATCGTCGTGAAATGCGAAAGTTTCTCGGTATATCGCTGCTCTCACGATTCTCTACGTTTCGCACTCGGGCCCATTCCAAGAACTTTCAAATTTTCCTCCTGCACTGTCGAAATAACCGATGAAGTGTCTTTGAGTAATTTACTCGTTTTCGCTATGATAGTTGAAACGGGCAAAAATTATAAACGTTCATTTAAGTATGTAAACAAATATGATGTTCAACAGTTTGGCTCGATATTCGATATTGAGAAGAAAAAAACAACTTAATTATTGAAGCTCTTCATCAATCTTTGTTTCTAAAAAAATAGTTTCCATTGGTGAAAGATTTAAAGTACTTGGTGTACTAAACATTAAAGCATTACCAGCCGATATTAATGAAAACTGGCAGCATTATATGCACATGGCCATGAACCCTTCGAAACGAGCTTTTTTTTTCTCCGTTATTCTTCGAGTTTATTTGGAAGCCGATTTTACTGGTGCTGATGGGAAATCGTATATAGGTGTATAAAATGCGGTAGTCCTTCCTCGCGCGAGTTTACATCGTTCATGGAATATTCTCTGGTGATATACTTCGGTGACACGGGATGGGGCCAAAGTGAGGGTCATCCTCTTGTTCTGTGATTAAAGAAAATTACGCAGAGCAGCGGAGGACTATGGATAATTACAGGAAGGTTCGCGGATGCCCGGACCAGTTTGGTCATCCAGTTGGGTTGGGCCAACACTGGACTATGCGGAGTGGTGAAAGCTTTGGACACAAGATAGTCCTGAAGAGATCGACGGACCGAAGAACGAGAGAGGAAGAGGGAAAGAGCGAAAGAGAGTCGATGTTCTCGTTCGGTGTACGTCACACACCATTGACGACCAGCCACAATAGAGCTAAGGCTCTGTGAAACAACTCTCACGTATAGGAGTTCGAATACCACGCTCCATTTGTCCAGAGTATGTTGACGGGTCACAAAATATACATACATATATACATGCATATCTCACTAATTTAACTCAAAAACACTCGTTGGTACTAGAAACTCCCGCTAAATACTAATTCCCTAGTCTCCAATGACCACAAGGTGGTATTTCAATAAGTGGGTACCTCTGGTAAAAGGATCCGCGTTATTCGTCTCTTATTCATTTGGTCAACGAACCGACGAAGAACCGTGAAAATAACAGAAAACGCATCTGTACGTGTCCTAGTTCCTCTATAGAATTTGTCGAATAAATACATTACGATCCTACATTCGTAATTGTATCTTTCATAAAGATTGAGACTTGGAATTAAAGCCCAGTACACTTTTAATAGAAATTTCAAGTCCTTTTATTCGGTGGTGAAATATCATCGTCTTCTATACCATTAATTGACACTCGAACGATGAATGCAATTTTGATACACCAAGGACAATTCGACAAGAATATTATAGTCCGTGGCATGGGAGTTAGCTGATATTAGAAGGTTGTCCATAGAGAAGCGTGTACTGTCCCAAGTGACAACAAACTTTTGGGAAAATTTGCCTTGAGCTCTTCTCGGACCCTGTCATCATCGGTAAAGGTCCTCGTTAGGCATCAAAGATGTTGGGTTTGGTAGTTCCTTCCTGAGGTTGCACCATTCTCTTTTGTCTTCCGTCTTCTATTCCTCTGTCTCTCTCTCTCTCGCTCTTTCTTCCTACGAAACGAGAAGCGTGCTCTACCACGCAGTCTTTTGGTGCAACTTTCCATCGTAATCCCCTAACATTGGACATTGTTATCGGTACAAGAGATTCCGACACGGGTTTTAATTTTTGGCAGACTGACGCACGGGACGACGAGGAGACGGCCTTAAAAGGAAAAATTATCGAGCGTGAAAAATGATTGGGTCGATTTTTGTAAAAGACTTGGCTATCGCGCCACAGGGTAGTTTGCGGTCTCGCACGAACGGAATACCCAGGCCGACCACCAACCCCAGAGATTTACGATGGTGATTCGAACCACGGCTGCGGGGGCTATGGGCTGCGAGAATTTATTCTTATATCTACATAATATCTATAATTTTTTGCCACCCGACCTATCCTATTGTTAAAATGGACTCGTTTGTTAAATAACATTAGAATTACTATAATTTTATATATTTTCATAGCGTGTGGAACGAATTTTTTGTTTACATTTGAGCAAGCGATATCTTAAACGCAAAACATTTGAGGTGTCCATTTTCATCTGATTATACGATGTGACATTGAAGAAATTTTATGAAATATAAAACTTTTTTTCCAGTCCGGCTGACATGATCAACTTGATGCAGAATAACATTTTCACGTTTCAATTGAAAAATTGTTATTCGTGTTATGTTTGTGGGAAAATTTGGTTCTTCTCTATTATGTTCGGGCTATTAGCAAGACGTATGTGTACGATGGAAAATTCGAGCGTTGGTACGATAATGCTTCTTTAGAATTTAGAGGAGTGGCGGATTCAATTTTGTCTCATTTGCCTTTCACGCGTAGACAGTAGAGGCGGACACCACTCTTAGCTACCAGAGCACATACCAGTTGTTTAATTGAGATGCATCTCTATACGTTAAACCACGAGACCGGTCCAACGGAAATGCTTCTTTTTCCCCTGTTTTATCTATTCACAGGATCCTTTTATACCTTTGTTGGCTCATTTCACACCCCGGTGAAAGCTTTTCGAGATAACATTTTGAAAATTATCATTATTTCGTACATACCTTCTTTTATACATTTTACAACGCAATTCACACAAAAACAAACATATGTTAAGAAAGAGAAATTTCAACTCTTTGTTCGTCAAAAGATTCAATATATTTTTGCTTTCTCTAAAGGCTAATTTTTTAATATTTCACGCAAAATATATCTATTTTGAGCTAATAATTCGAACCAGCTTCCGAAAACGTGGCTGAAAAAAGAAAAGAGAGGTGAGTCGAATGTTCCGTTGGCATATTCATCAATTGAATTTATTTCTAAACATACAGAATTTCAATTCAATTTAATATCGGTCCGTATCCACTCCTCTGCTAAATGAAACAGCTAGAAATATCAACAAGGAAAAAACATAATAAAATAACCAATTAATTACGCTGAAAAGTGATGGTATTTATAGATCTCGTTCTATCGTGTGAAATTTTCGTCTCGTTTCACTGCATATGAAAGATTTCCATTGAATCTTCAAGTTAAAAAATAAAAATGGAAATTTATTCTGCAATATGAGTATTCACTTCGATATCCCTTGGCAGGTAAAGAGAAAAAAAAAAAAATTCCACCAGAATGGGGCTGAGAGCGTCGAAGCTCCTAATGTTTCCGGCTTAATAATGCAGCTTTATGCATTATAATCCATCCGCAACGCGTTGACTACCTTGAGATAATGGGTATATTGTTGTTACCTCTAAACTGGCATATCTCGATGCTTCGTGCGAAAAAATGTCAAGTCCGATATATTATTTGCGCTCAAGCTATTAATAACAATTCTATTGAGCATGGACTTGCTATAAATTCGTTTCTAGTTACGGCACTTCGGACAAATACATTTTTTTCATAATTTTACATCGATTTTAATGCAGAATTGGAATTACGTGTACGTGTGTCATTCCAAATTTGACGATTGACGGCTAATTGCCTGATCAACGTTGAAATTAGCATAAATCACGAAAATTATACTCCCAAATTATGTGCTTTCAGCGTGAATATATGTGTGACATGGCGAGAGAAAGAGGAAAATCGGTACGATCAAATCACTGCAATGTCACTTGTCCATCTTTATTAGGAATCTATTTCAAAATGGAGATGGAAAGTTCGGTGGTAGCACCAGTTACGCCAATTTTTAACGTTTTTTCCGATTGCAAAATGTCGTCAGAACACATTTAACCTTCATGACAATTTATACATATACTGACTTGGTTAATTTTTCATTTTCTCTTGGCCTTCTCCTTCTTGCTTTTGCTTTTATTATCGATCTTCCATTCAAGTTGAACCTCGGTACACGATCAAAATCACGAAAAAAAGAAAAAGACATAGTCAAGAGTTTCCGTTATAGGACACAAATGTTTTCATATTTGTTGGTACCCGCGTGTAGTGTTTCCTTCGAGGGGAATGCAAATCAATTCTGATTTTTGTCTATTGATGGAACAAAGTGAATGGTAAAAATTAATGGAATTGAGCGTCGCACAGCTGTAGGATTTTTGGGATTTGCCTTCAGTCAGACTGAAGTTAGAAAAATGTTTTGAAATTTTTTTTTCACGTTTTACCTTTTTTTTTAAATTAAGTAACCCTTTTAACGTGAAAAAATTGTTGTTCCAACTTACAGTTTACTTTAAACAGATTGTCGATCGTTATAGGATATTCCATCATATTTGCATAACAATATTTAAGTACGGAACGATATAAATCTATCAAAAAAATTTTCATCATGATTAACGACGAGACATTTTTTTTTTTGCAAAATCTCGATCACTCGAAGTGCTGTAGATAAAATTTATTTCGTCAATTTGTCTGATGTACTGCTTTAAAACGATGATACGTATTATGAAGTGACAGGGGGACAAAAATGGGTCAGTATGTAGTGAGTTATACGATATTACAGTGTATAATACAATAATATACGGCCTCAAAAGCGTGAAAAGAAAGAGAGGGAGAGAGAATATGTATATTCATGGAGTATAATTTTGCACAAACTTCGTGAATGTGCCTTTAGCCCACGTGGCTGATATAGCTCGGGATTCGTACTACTTTGTCCATAATTTAGTTAAGAGCGTCATGCGTGTGACGTGCCCAGTATAGAATAGATCGGAACAACCGAAGCGCGAATAGAACTGGCGTAGGGCCAACCCCCCAGGTCCAGAATCCGTGTAAGTGACTTATTATCCACACCGTTTACCTATATGCTTTGCTGCTTTCTCGTTCTCTCTCATTCTTTCTCTGCTTCACCCAACTGGTCCTCGCAATGCGCGGTGCTATGTAGGATACATACTAAAGAGGATCGCTCGGTAGATGGAAGCGTCGAGCAAGCCATTTACAGTATAAGCCAACGGGATAGCGAGAGGCCGAGAGATCAGCAATGTGGGAGTAGAGCGAGATAGAGCGTATAGAAACGGATGCTAAATACCCCAGGATATTAGAGCCAAACCACTGCTCCGAGAGTTGAACACATCAGGGATGAACGTCAAACAATTATACGGATTCTCGGTATGGTGATAACCACAACTGACATATCACCTATACCATTTTCTACAATCACATTTATACTGCACTATTGAAAAATTAACTCGGACAAATTCGTGTCTAACGTGTCAAATATATTTTCTACTAAATGCCACCAGTTGGAAAATATTGTCCAAATTTGTCCGTTAATGTCATTAATGACAATTATTTCGCTAATATAAATGATCGCTTCTGAAAATTATGTCGACCATCATTTCGTAAATAATATCTAAATTATTAAATTCATTTGCTTGTGCAATATTAGTGAAACAACATTTTGTTGATTATCCCTATCAATATATTATTCGTTGATTGAACTTTGTAACGTTTATATGTTTTGAATTTCATCGCTGGAAATACCTGCGAAATTTTATACCTGAAACGCGAAACATTGCCGATATTATTTAACGAAATTTCTTGGTGGTGAAATTTACTCTCCGACGATAAGAGCACGAAAAATATAAATTCAAGATGACCAAAAGTTGGATAGCTTTGTTTTTTCTATTGAAAAGACCACGGTGCTTTCTTTTGAAGCTGTTGAAATATGTTTGGGTATCGAAGTACGGAAAATGGATTTTGTCACCAGTGCAGAAGGAATGAAGATGAAATTTTTTTCCCTTTCGTTTACATTATTGAGAACGAGCGAATAAGTTCGAGTCAGGAAACGTGTATACATATTTAATATTTCGAGAACCATATAGTGTGAGGATTGAAGAAAAAAGGTAAAAAATACCATCACCCCTGCAGAAGCAAGGAGTTGGCATGTAAAAACTTTGAGGTTTGCTACGCACACAATGCCGGTAAGCGAAAACTTTTACGAAGCTTCTAGAACGAAATACATATCGTAAGGAAAACAGAAGGGCGAGCGATGGTATACGAGTGTCGGAAACTCTATATGTACATTGGCTCGTGCAACCCGGACTGTGGTTTCCGCCGTAAAGAGAGAAAGAAAAAGAGAGTAAAATTGTCCACGTGTCAGCTTGGAGAACTACTTACGAGGCTCGATTTTCCTTTGACGGTTTTCACAATTCTTCGATGCGAACAAGTACACACGCAACTCGAGATTATTGGAAAGTCGAGGAGACAACAACGGGAATGCAGTATAAAGTCTCGATATCGTATATTAAATATACGTCTATGTCCTGAAAATCTTTGTTTTTTTTTTGTTGTTCTTTTTATATTCTTGAAATCAACGGAATCGAAAGAATTCTTGGCCAGAAATTATAGCTTGATATTTTCCTGCAAAAGTCACTCCAAATCACTTTTCAGGTAGTTTTGCGGCAGATATCGGCATGTATTGCGAATTTAAATAAAAAACTCAATTTTATTGGTGACAAAAACGGCCATAATAGTTAACATGAAACTCTCTTTTTTCTCACGGTGGATATAAGATAGCCACTGAATTCCGTGATAATTCAACGCAATTGTTCATTAAGAAAAGTTGAATCATTGGTTTTTCCTTCAGGAAATAAATATCTTCATAAGTTAAACGGAGTTTAATGTGTACTTATGAAGCTTTAGAAACTTGAGAGATACCTGATGCGTTACAACTTGGCGCTAAATTCCGGGATATCGGAAATATTGTTAAAGTTGGAGGACTGAGAGAATTTCGAGAAGGATTCGGAGTGAAGGAAGGTGGTTTAAAGATACTCGTAGTGGGGGGGATGGAGGGCTTGAGTTGAGTGACGGTGAGGGGTTGTAGCTCATGTTGGAGGAATAGAAGACAGAAGAGGCAGAAAGAGAGAGAGAGAGAGAGATTGAGAGAAGTGGCGAGGAGAGGAGAGGAGAGGTGAAAGCTGTCCGCAACACGTCTCTGCTCTCAAGCATCCCGACCGCCCGAGGCGTCCAAGTTTACTTACAAGTTCTCTGCCAACTTCTCAATATTCATCCCAATTATAGTGTATAACGAGACGTGCCCGAGACCAGGCAATTGTTGCTCCTCCGATAGATCTATATACATATATGAATATACAAGTCGAGTATTATATCGATACTCAAAACACTTTTACGCGTATGGGTAACTTAAGAATGTATGGAGAGCACATTATTGATGTTGGGGTCAACCTCGCCGGGAATTTATTTCAAGTTTCCTCTAGTTTTCGACATGTTTGTTTAAATATTGATTCGACGAGATTTTGATCGGTGCAAAACTGCATTGACAAGTTCCAAAAGAAAAAAGAGGAGAGAGTTTATAGCGTGTGTTATGAATTATAAGAAAGGGCAGCCAAAATATACTATAGATTAGCAATAGAATGTGTTATTGGCCAAATTTTGATGAACACACACCTTGCGATTTGTTAAGAAGGCTTCAGTCTTTTTTGTACGTGTAACTTCTAATAGTTAAATAATAATAATAATAATAATCTCATCGTATTGACCGGAAGTTCGTTTGTCAAGCTAATTGCAGTAGACGCGTCTCTCGTCGTAAAGTCCCATTTGCAGTGTTTCCCGTATCTCTTTCTCTTTCTCTGTAGCTCCGAGTGAATTTTGCGGCGTATCAATAATAATGATGACATTAATTCGCTCACGAGTTACGGGACATTTGGGGTAAGAAAGAGACGGGGTAAAATGCACTTGCGGAAGGACATCGGAATTGTGCAAATTATGAGGATGAAGAAGGATGGGAAGGAGGGTGGGTGGAAGGGAGGGATGGAGAAATACATAAAGAGAGAAAGGAGGCGCGAGATAGAGAGAGAGAGAGAGAGAGACCAAAGGGACGGTGAAGGAACGCTGTTCTCTCTTCGCTTCCAAAACTTTATTCTATCTTCGAAATTAGTTCAGCCGCGTCTTGGCACGTCTTTGTCGAGATGTTGGTGATAAAGTTTAGTATGCTAATTCGTTGAACAGCTGCTCGGGTTTCCGTAGCTCACTGCCTCTTTCTCTTTCGCTCTATCCTACGCTGCAAAATACCACCGAAATTATTGAATTTAAATTGCCGTAATTAAAATGTGTTATGCCCTGCGACACATTACGAATTTCGTGGTAATATCAAGACATCTTACCCTCCTCTCTTATTTCGATCCTTACAATTCGAATCTTCGCGTTCCCCCCCCCCCTCTCTCTCTCTCTCTCTCTTTCGTCTCTAAATTCTCGTTCTGATATGCTATATCTTTAAAACGAGTTTTGCGAAGCTGTTTGTATAGGTAAACCATCATATTCTACATACTGCAAGACACTTCCGCAAACTTTGTACAAGATTATCCGCCGCTAGATAACGAATCATTTATTTTCCACGAGACACCTCTGCGCGCATAACTCTCGTCATCTCCATTGATCTTCAATGGATCTAACCCTTTTCCCTACAATCACAAATATTATCATCCAATTCACTCAAACAAACCCAAACAAATTTGAACTTACTGTTGCAATATTCATATCGCTTTCGAGGTTTTGCTCTGAATTATTCAAAAACGCCCAATTATATCCTTTTGGAAGTTTTTTATTCAGCAACTGTGACGTTCGACATCTGCGATCAACGTTTTCCTCTCTTTATTCTCTTTTTATACATACTCCGCAGACTGCTGTTTACTCAAGAATTTAACCAGCGATATATTATTAGAGAAGTTATAAAAAATAAAAGGTATTCAAATGCAACGAAAAAGAAGCGGGAGCCAGAAGAAATAACATCAGGACGGCGTGGTGCAACGATGAGAAAAATGCGTATCTGCCTAGGTTTTTTGTGCCGACTATATTTAATTGTACAACGAGTTAGAAGAAAAAGTACCGCAGAGAACAGTGTTTTCCCCCTCAGAAGTAGTATTTTAATTACTATTGCGTTTTACTGTTGTGATTGTAGATTGAAGCTTTTTCTTGCATCGAATATCTCTATATCGTACTAGAAAACACTTGAATAAAACCAACGATTCGCGATTTTCACTTCAAATCGCAATACAGTATTTCTGATTTATATGCTATGAAATAAAAAAAAAAAAATCCCAACAATTGTTTAAGCGCCGCAAAAAAGGAGGTCGCACAATGACCACCGTTATATATCTTTATATATATTTCTATACATGAAAATTTTCATGTTGCTTAAATTACGTGGAGCATAATGGAGCAGTAATAGTCTTTCCAATTAGTCACGACAAATTAAGATCGACCGTTGAACGCGTCGCCCCAATCAAGAGACAGACAAGTCCGTAACTTAACACTTGGCCTGTTCCAGCTTTTGATACGCGCGAGGCGACGAAAACGCGAGAGATGATTCGGGGTGGCCGAACTCACAGTGAAAAGAGATTGAGCGAGAGAGAGAGAGAAGGGCAAAGTAGATCGCACCATCAGACAGAGTCCCGCGCGCTTTTCAGCTTTTATACAGGAATGAATAGGGCAAGCTCTGGCAGGGCGCCAGACAGCAAGTAACTTATTATATCTGGCATTAAATTATTATAGAGCCACGGCACCGACAATGGGCACAGCGAAGTGCATAGGAAACGATTAAACTGAATGACGGATCTGGAGACTCTGTATTTTCCTTTCTACTTTTCTCTCTGTCTGTCTGTCTTTCCTTCTGCTCTCTCAAATTATGCCCTGAACACATTTTTTAAGTTTTTTTTTTTTTTTTTTTATCGTCCGCGAGTGCACTTACGATCTTTACAACCGCATCGACAAATCGTCCAAATATACCAATCAATTTTTTCAAATGAATTTTAATCAAAAAACATGTTGACTTTTTGAAACGACTTATTTGCCATTTATTGACGAAAAGTTTTCAAAAAAGGTGCGTAGAGCTTTTTAACGAGTCTTTTGATGTATTTTCTAGAAACTGCAGCATAATCACCTAATTGCCTGTTCCACTTCCTTCAAGATTTACTTCTGGTCGATTCCATGTCAATCACAATCTTCACGTATTTCTCGCTGGGAATACTTGCTGAATAAGTGACTGCACAACATGTAGTATCAAGACTAAAACGTCAATCGAAACAAAGTGCCTCATTACACCATTTTCTATCCCTTGCTGTATACATGCTATTTTTCCCGAGCCAATTAGTAAGGATTACGATCAAAGCCTAAAAAAGGTCGACCTCTAGGAACTCCTGGTCCTGGAAACGTTCGTGTGCACGTGCTGCAGGCATTGATTCCTCTATTGCTTAAGCTCTTGTCAGGCTCTTCGAAAAAAAAAAAAAAGTAAAAGACTTGAAAGATTAAAAAGTCGTGTCGTAGGAAACCACGAATCGTGACAAAATTCGAATCGTTTTAGAGCTCGTAACAAATATACGAATCACGCTCAATTAAATTTACAATAGTATTAAAAATTATTGAAATTGAGATTGAAAAAATTTGGTATTTGGGTATTTGCCAACGGTCGGTGTTAAGTATACCCAAGCGAGAAGATCTCCCGAAACCGCGACGATTTACATAAGATGATACATTTAATAAAATAGTTTAGTGGAAACGACGCTTGTCTGATAATCGAATTTAGCGGGTATTTAGATCGACTGGAGTTTCATCGTCAGATAAATAATGAAGAAAACCATCCGTCGATAAGGAAAATATCTATGGACTTTCTGTTGTCATTGGTGCAAATAAAGAAAAAACAGATTTCTTCATTGAGAGGGATTCACTTGATATCGACGGATACTAAAATCGACTGCTGCGTGACATTATGGACGGTAGGTCACCACAAGGTAGCTTGAAACGTATAAAACTCGGTCATTGATAAGAGTCGAATGTGACGTTTTGTATTCGACGGTTGAGAATTTGGAAGAATATTTTATCACCTCGTGCATACATAGTAAAAACATCGGTAACAACGGTAATGAAAATTTCATTACCGAGACGTGATTATCCAGTGAACTTTGAAATATGAACGGATTAAGAGGAACTTTCTAGAGTCAATTGCTGGGTAATCTCATTCCATGACGTCAAACGGAAAAGTAAATTCTTGCATCCTTCTTATGAACCTTTTTTTTTAATTTTTATCGGGGAATTTGAAAAAACCGCAACCATAGCAAAGATCCCGTTGAAACTTTTTTTCATTCGAAATGCTATACCGCGACGTCTACGTAGTACGCATAATCTCAAAGTTTAAGCTACTTGAGAAAAATTCAGGTATACGGAAAGAAGAGGTCCCCTGACACTATGTATGGAGATTTTTGTACATAAACATTGTGGAACATCGAATAAATGAGTTGTGCATGCATTTGCTCGGCAGGGACAAGTTCGCAATTTAAAATCGCGACGATCCTTCGTTTTGAATGAAAAAAAAAAAAAAAACAAACGGCTTGTGTTGTGTATAGTAGTTTACCGCGTCCAGTTGATTTCTCATTTCGGAATGGAATTTAAGTAGGATTCGATGCGCAGTTGTCGAGTTTTTTAATATCAAGACTGACTCATGCTTCGGTCGTACAAAGCACTTATTGCATGTTGGCTCTCAAAACATCTTTTTGAAATTCTAGACGAAAATACGTGACTCTAAAACTTTGCTATAACGAGAAAAGATTGTCAAAGTAAAAATCTTCGAATTTGTACACCATTGGTCGTCTCCGCTTTTTTTTTTTTTAACGCTATATTCTGGTGATCAATGCGCCACGCGATCTACCCCCGCCGCTAGAACGCGCGCGCTCGATCTTCTTCAAAGTTGATAAACAAGTTCGACGCGACGAAAGGATCACAGGACAAGGAGTGTGCTGGGATAAAAACTTTATTCTTGCTCTCACCGATCGAGCTTTGCATCAAGCCAGCTGAAAGAAAATGTGAGAGACGAAGAGAGCAAAGCCAACGTGGAAAGAGAACATGTGAAAGACGTACGAAGATGGTATGGGTTATGAAGTTTCGCGCGCATGTGTTTCGTACAGGCTTTTCCGAAAGTTGCGCCTAAACTCCGTTGTTAGAAAAAGTTAAGTGGTGGATAAAAAGTTTTTATAAAATTTCTGTGTAATGCACGATTGGTGGTAAGATATTAATTGAATAACCAATAATGTATTGATTTTATGCGATAATAGGAGCCATGACGTTTCGTCCACTCGACGAGCTATGCTTAGTTTGCAATCAGCGAATTGGCTCGTCACTTTTTATGAGTAAATATCTCATCCGAACGGTACGTCCGAGAGCGCAATGGAAGACGATATACTTCGAGATTCATCGTCTTTTTTACCTGTATATTAAAATATTAAAAGTAAGCTTTTGCGACTTCCTGTACAGTTAAGTCTCACACCTTTATGAAGTATCTCGGTAAAAACGGAAAAGTAGATACTCTCCTCGGCATGTCCCTTGGCCTACGTGTAGAAGGGTTCCCTCAAGTTGTTGACGCACCTACGAGTGGTAAATAAAAGGGCGTAAACCATCAGTACAAAATCACATGGAAAACGCCATTTGCTTTGTCAGCGGTGGCTGTATCTTGAGGATAGATACATGCATGCATGGTGTACTTTGAGCTAGTCTTCGAGGAGCAAACGAAAATGAAAAAAAAATAAAAATAAAAAGTTTCCTTCGTGATAGGATACTCTTTAAGGTGTACCGAGGGGAGAAAATGCGCGTCTCTAGTTTGGATTGCCTTTCATATCTGTCTATGTATACGTATCAAGAGAACCTCCGGAGTATGTATGTACATGTACATATAAAAAAATTTATTCGTGTAAGGTAATATATGCACATATTTAAAGAGCACGGGGAATTTATAAAAGTGTCTGAGTGTCGCAGAGAGGCCTGACTCGATGGTTTCGCGTTACATTGTGTTTGCATGAGGCATTTCAGTTCAAATCGACAGATCCGTGTGAGCTTTTCCAACACTTTGCTCTACATTTTTCTATCTTCTATACGAATTTAAATCCTGTAAGATTTATATTCAATCTGTGTAGATTTTGTCATCACTTGACTCTTAAACGGTCGTAAGACGTGTTTTTTACGACAAATTACATAATCACCAGTATCAGTGATTGTATTAAAAACTTTCAACTGCATTTGAGTGCTAATTTTTTCAGTATGGAAAAAAAAATTATCATTTTAATATGCCTACCAGAGAAATTGAGCCAACTTGGATAATTGTTAGACGCGGAGCATCTAGTTTTTTTTTTTTCTACTTCGTATGGTTAATATTTTAATTCTATAAAATTAAGAACAGCCCCTGGGAAAATCAGGAAAGAGGTTGACGCCAGAAATGTTTGTGTGCATGACACCAACTGCGAACTGTTTACTAATTAATGCTCATGACGAAACGGAGAGGAAAAAGTCTACTTGGGACGAAAGTTCGCAAGGACCACTCCACCATTTCTATATATTTACGCTCTCGCGTTGCTGACATGGAAAAGTGAGCCAGCGATAGAGAAAGCTGGAGCGAGCGCAAAAAAAAGTAAAAAAATAAAAATAAAAATAACTGTTGAGGAAAGAGTGAGGGCTGCTCGCGGGCTTCAAAGTTGATTGCTCGAGGCCCTTCTCCGTACAGTTATATATCGCTGATGCTGCATTAGTTGAAAGAGTCTGTCAGGACGAAAAGAAGGGATATACAGACACCAATGAACTAGAAACGAGCACTGAAATAAAATTTTCCACAAGTTCTTTCTCTTTTCGGTTCTAGAACGTGATGTATTTTTTTTTGCCAACTTGGTTTATTATCTTTTTAATTATCAAAGTTTGCATGGCTTATCGGTATATGCGTTGAATTTCTATATGAATGTACGTTTGTAAAAATGTATATTTGATAATTTCATGATTCATATTAAAAATTTGTTGAAGACCGTAACGTGATTTATTTGTTGTATGTATTCCTCGAGGTTTCACTTTGTAAATTCTTTCGAGATCCCGTAGCAATTTATGATTTGAAAACAGAGCATGTTTTTTCGTTTATTCGAAATGTCAGAAGCATGCTAATGTACACCTACTCGAAATAACTTTGACTGGATAGTAACTGGAGCGCGGAGAATTCAGCAGGTATCCGAAAAAAGTCGAGAGAGTGATGGAGTTCCATCCTATTCAATCTATGTGTGCATCACTTCAAAAGCTCTATTCGCGGCCAGGAGTGACCGTTCGTACATACAAACATACTCATTCTCTATGTTTATTCAAACATATATAATTTTTATACAGGTATATAATATACTACCACCACGCGCATATGTACCATGGATTGAAAATAAACTTGTAATATACAATATAGGTATATACCGCGGGACGACGATCCAACGATTTATGAGAGAAAAAATAATCTAGCAGTGCACGCGAATCAAAATTATCACGAGTTTGAAGTAAAGATCGAGGCTAGAATTGTAAAAACATTATACCAACATTTGGGGGTGAAAGTGCTAGTAGGTGTGATATCAGAACAGAACAGTCAAGAGTTGGTCGATCCCAAACAATGTAATCGGTAATCAGCAAACGGATTCGTCCAACGGACTATCAACTGCTATTGTTCCATGATGACGTTTTACCACTCGCCAAAACATCGCTTCGGTATATTTCCATGTTCTCCTTTCATATGATGCAACAGTGTACAAAAATGAAGAAAATAATATTTCTAATGTGATATCGTAGTATTGTGACGCCAACTGCTATACATCGAGTGAGCAGAAAGACCGGCCAGAGATGATTTTCATTGCTCCACATGTTGTGACCGAAAATTAAATGGCATTTTTGGCATTATTCTGATGCCGATACAAAATGCTTCGCGAGGAATAAAAAATAATAATACGAATACCGCGGCTCAGCGGCATCAGTTGTTTCATTCAACTGGGAATGTTTCGTATATGCATATACGCTCTTTCTTTTTGATCCATTTCGTGATTGTGCAGTAAATTATGTCGCCAAAGTGAACGAGCGATTGTCTCGATAGAATAGAGACAGAGAGCGAGAGGGAGAGACGGAAAGGGCAAAATACGTGACGTTTGGTAGAGAAAAGTGATGAAAGGATTCCGGCAATTGATACAGATCCATTATCTTCCCAGTAAGTATATACGAATACCACAACTGGCGGAGAAGATATTACTTTTAGCTGGATGTGAATGGGCGTACATAACGCGAAGGATGACAAGGTTGAAATCAAAAGTTTCTATAGATCACTTTCTTACTATATTCACAACAGCAATTCGCAAATCTCTCTGAGCTGAAACAATATGTCGATCGATCGCAATTTCATTACAATATAGGCTATCCGTGAATTGTTTTTAATTTCATAACGCAACATTGTTGGCAAAAATGATTCAATTGAAAATTTTGACAATACACGTTATTGATTTTCCATGGCGTGTTAATACAACAATTAGATTTTTCATAGGACTCTACATTTTTTTTCCTGAATTTTCAATAAATTAGTTTTGATAATAGTTTGGAGGTTTTACCTCTCATCCGTAAGCTTTACGCAGAAACGTAAACCGATATATGATATATTATCGAATAATTGTATTTCAGAAGGACCATCATCATTGTTTCATCGCTGCCAGGTGTCTCTGACCGTATTTTAAGTGGTTTTTTTTTTTTTTTTTTTTCGTTACCAAGATAAATTTTTCAATTACGCAAAATGGTTTTCAATTGTTATTTCACGAGGGTAAAAAACGTGAATTTTGTCTACCTGTGCTCTTGGGTAACATTATACCTATTAGCGCAAGAGGCGAGAGGATTGTACGAGATAAATAGTACAAAGTGCAACAGTAGAAAGTGGGTCAAGTCTTGTCACGCTATTATCAGATTACAAGGGTTATAAAGACTGTGGAAAAACGATCCTCGAGTGTGCCGTATCCACACTGTTCTCGCACACACATATACATAAAGAACCCTTCGCTCCCCTCTTGTCTTTTCGCTACCGTGTTACAAATCACCTTGAAGTTTTGGAGTGCACGTTCTTTAATGCGTCCTCGTCGTCTTCGTCCTCGGCGATGTCGTCGTCTCCAGGGTAGTCGTACGTGGTGAAATACCACCCCTGGTTTGAGAAATCCGAGTGAGTCTCAGAGACTCGTTCTTGTGTTCGTTCCCTCGCTAAGCGCCAACACAGAATCTCCGACACGCCGCAAGAAGAAATGTCTTTTTCCCTTTCGACCTTCCATATACCTACCCCTTTCTTTTTGTCCGGAGCTCGCGCAGAGCGTGTTTTACCGTTGATACTTTTTTTTTTCTTCTCATTTACCGAACCATTTGCTCAAGTTCACGATGGGTATTTTACTTCAATTTCTTTCATCAGTCAAATAATAACTTGATCCCTCGGTTATAAATTACCTTTCGCTACGGGGAACAAAAATTATTATTATTGTTATGAGAACTTCGACGGCCATTCTATACCCGATTCAATTAAAGTTTCTCACATTTTTTAACAACATTACTGAATAGAAAAACCTTCGCGGTTTGCGATGTTTTTGAGTGTGTAGTTTCCTGAACACAATAAATATGTTCATTCATCAAATTTCACTGCTATTGTCGATATTTTACTATGAAATATTTGTTTTTCAAAAGTTTCATTAATCAGGAACAACTTAAAGACTAATTAATGAGTGTATTTGACGGATTTTTGAAGAAACAGTCACAAAGGTTTGATGCTCGTATATTGTTTTTGAAAGTTATTCGGATTTTTTTTCGTCGAGCAATACCTGTTTTGTGAAACAGAGTGCATGCAACAAAAAAATTCTTTATTTCAATGACTTTTTTTCACTTTCTATCTCCTACCCGTGTATAGAAATTCTTGTTGGTTAGTATCACATTCAGAAGTTGAACATGTAAACATCAGCAGCGTGTTTCTTGCAAGTCATATTTTTTCCTCCGAGAGTCATAAAAGAGAGGTTTTTTTTCTTTCCTCTCTATCCGGGGCCTTCGATCTCGGGTGATGTCGATATCGTTGAGTTTTCCCGGCTTGGTCCATGCTACAGCAACAGTCACTATATATAGGTACGTCTTTCTCGCGGGGTACGCAAGAATCATCGCTTGATTTATGTAATATACTGGGGGTTGACCGAAAAAACAGGTGTAGCACGAGAAACGACTTCCCAACATATTCGCACCATGTGGAAAATATTTTTGTCCGAATGAAAAATCTGACGGATGATCTCGATCTTCGCTGCACTAAAGAACAAATACTCAAAAAACGAAGCATCGATTAAAATATTTTAAGGATCCGCAACCGAGAAACTTGGGCAGAATTCATTTCACTGTTAGGAAGTTTCAGTTTTTTTTCTTAATGAACCCATTGAAAACTTTTCAATGAAGAATTTTGATAATTAAAAAAATGGATGAAACCTACCAACGTCAAAAAGGCAACAAGGTCCTCTTATAAAAAACAGAATTTTCATTATTTCTAATGTCACAAAACATTAGGTGGAATATTAGACGGAACATTTATTGTGGGAAGAGTACGAAAGAATAGGAATGTAATTCCACATCACGCATTGAAGTAGTGAAAAGTAATGAAAAGTATAATTTGGTGAATAAAATCAAAAGAGAACAGGGTCGAACATTGTTCCACCATATTGCGTGGCCAAAAAAATGTTCATTTATATAACTATGTTTATACATACACAAATTTCTATGTATATAGAGAGACACGCTGAATACATAAGTATATATTTACATAAAGATGTTAGATGCTCGTTCCGGATGGCCATATATACAGAGGGAGGACGGAGGTGGTTCGATATATATAAGAGCGCCAACACCACCCCGGTAACACGCCGATACCATCCTAACGCTTCTTGCCCCGACCCGTCGTTGCCGACAACGACTTTAGAACATCGAAACGGAGCGGGGTGTGCGCCAGATTCAACGAGATAAATTCTCTTACGGCGCAACTGAATATGTGCGCATGCACCATTCCAAAAACAAGAGCCCGCAGAATCATTTCGCGCCCCGTCGCGACACGTACTCGTTCCGTCTCATATACGAGTACCGCGTGTGTCTCGCGTGTGCGGTCTTTCACCTATTTTCACCCTCGTCGTGTTCTTTACCGTTCACTAAAGCAACAACAACAAAAATCTATCATTTTTAATCCATGCGGTCCTTTGAAAATCTTGAACGAATGTCGGGCGAGTCGAATTCCGAGAGATATTCTTTTCATTAGTTGTCATACATTTTTTTTTGTTTTTTTTAAACATAAATACGCGTAAAGTGGTTTTTCAATGCAAAAATACTTCTGTACGTTATTGAAATTCTGTAACAAGCTTTACAAAACTTTGCCAAATGATACAAGATTACAATGAGTTTTGTTCTATTTATACAACAACCGTAATTTTTTTTTTCTTCCTTCTCGGCTGATTTGTATGCTAAAATTGTGATCTTTAAAACGTCCAAGTGTCCTACCGGAAGATAAAAAAGGATCCAACGATGCGGAGTAAGAACATTCGCTTTTTCGTGCCAAGTGTGAAAATCATCGCGGAACTATCGGATACCGCAACGCTCGTCGTTCGTCGTTTATTGGCAAACAAAAAAAGCGCGAAAAAATGCAAAAATTTACGACGGCTGGATGGACACTCGTGCCCGGAGAGTCGGAATTGATTTTCAATTTTGAGAAACTGCCAACTCCAGTCGTGTTTGCACCGTTGGAAAATCGACGGATTTGAAAAAAAAAAAATTGTCATTCGTCAAAGTGTGTAGGTGCAATAAGAAATTATCTGTTTTGCGTATATCCAGGAATACGAAGATGAGAGCGAAACAGTGAAACAAATAAAATATTATAATCGTTGAAACTTAAGACGATTTTGAGGTCGGTTGAAAAAAATCAAGAGTGAGCCTATGAGAAATTCTTCATGAAACATCTATCTAACGTTTTGCGGAACAAGAAAAGCAAGCAAAGTAAATGAGACATAAAATAATTCGCTTGAAAAAATAAAACAGTATGCTGTAGATGCTAATAAAACAAGCGAATAAAGTAATATAACAAAAAATATTAAGAAGAGGCTGGATTTCACGGAGACTAATCAAATCGTGCGGTAAAGCCGCAGTGATCGTGCTATATTTCAGAAAGGAAGGGAAACCAGAGGGTGAAAAGCTCGCCACTGGCGTCCTCGGGACCAGACAACGATATATTTCTACTCCTTCTTATTTTTCTCCTTTTTTCAACACACATACAAATAAAAACTTGTCCAAGCTGCCATCGTCGCCCTTAGTTGGAAGATGCTCGGTCGTGTATATAGCAGAAGTGACTTTTGATCGTTTCGCGCTTCCTCGATTCTCTCCGCGATCTTATTCGAAGAAACTTAACCCTTAAGACCATCTTTCATCATGAAGAGTTCCGATAATCACAAAACCAAGTAATACGAAAAAATTAATTTACAAAAAATAACTCAATTTTAACTTTTTATAGAGGAGAGATTTTTCCCCGAGGACTACGAAGAAGGTCTCGTGGTCAGTTTCTAGTGCATACGTAAGTTTAATGTAGTATTCACAACGTGTGAACGTGCTAGTGAAAAGTGCTTTTGTGTACAAACATTGATTCAGGGCTTACTCCCAATTTTACGTCAACAAGTCGAACAAATAAATAAATAAATAAACAAATAGTGCGATACATCGTTTGTGAAGTGTTTTGTGGTGGAAAAATGCTGTTTCACTTGTTACCAGGCTTACTATTGGTGATAGAAACGTGCGGAGTTGAAGGTACGTTCGATGTCCTATAATTATTTTTATATTATGTAACTGTTGGAAAAATCTTGACGTACTAATAATTCATGGAGGTAAGAAAAAAACAATTTCGATAGATATGATAATCGTAGAAGTGGAAAAATGATGATCCAACGGAGTTCCTTTCGAAGCGCATAAAAAGCTTCTTGGTCACCCTGGAAAACATGCGTCAACCGGGAAACTAATACGTGTCCTTCTTAATTCCGATGAAATATATTTTTCATGAAAATAGAGCTGATGAAAAAAGACATGATATATGTGTTTCCTCGAATGTGTGTATAGCTAGACGATCATTATCTCGCACTACTATTATTACGACGAGGGTGTGTTACGGGGCACGTTTCTCGAAAGCACGTAATGCTGGACTTTTATCGATACTGTCTGTCTCACGAAGCTTTTATGGCTACATCCGGCCGATTTATGTACTTTCACGCATTGAGGTTTGTTCTCTCTCTCTCCCTCTTTTGCAGCCGTCATAAGGTACGTGTTACTCACCCTCCATGAGATTTGGACAATAAAACTCTAGCACTCGGGTCGAGTGATGCGCGACGTTATAGTACACGATCGTTTCGAGTCTATTATCGCAAATTTTCAGTCCCAGACCTGGTACAAAAAAATCACTCTTTTGCCAAGGCTCGATTTTTCATTTTGTCATTTGGAAAATATGCATCCTTTTTCAAGACTCAGCCTTTTTCTCATGGCATTGAGGATTTTTATTATTCACCGGCACGATTGTTTACAAAAGTCGTTGAAGGGATAGAGAGGGAGGGAGAAAGGACTGATGAGTGAATAAAAAAGCACAGAACTGCTGCCGGGAGATATAGAGAGTCGTGTAAATACGAAAAAAGTCAAAATATATGCAGAGAGAGAGAGAGATGAGAAAAAGTATCTAAGAAATAGCAAGGAGAAATGAAGATGGAAAGGAGTAAGGGTGATAAAGATAAAAGAAAGCAAAGTGTTAATGCAGTTTCATAGGGTCCCCTGTCGCGAGAGAAAGCTAATTGCGTTGGACGATTAATATTCATGAGAAAACACGAGACTCTCTCGCTTTCTCCCTACCTCGGGGTCTTAAGAATTCCATGTTTTTTTAATGCCTCCGGTAACGGGTGAGAGCAGAAATATTTCTTAGATAGAAGCGGAGCTTCGTCTTGTCTACGCCCGATCACAAGCGTCTCAAGAAATCACAAAAACGACGATTAAAATGTTTCGTCTCCTTGCACATAAAATTGACTCAATTGATGGATATGACTTCTGTGAAAAAGTAGCCAGATAATATTCATTTTTCAACTAAAATGTTGTTGGAAAAAAACCCACTTGAGAAATGAGAAAAAAAAAGTTTCGATACACAAAATGAAATCCATCAAAAAACATTTGCGGCACTAAAGTACGGGAAATATGATTTGAGAGAAAAGCATGCGAGCGCAATCACACTCCATACGCGCGTTTATAAAATAAATCGTATCCGTTACGATTCTAATGGTGATTCCACTCGTGGGAAAAATTTAATCAGACGAAAAATTGATTTTTATAAAGAGATTATACGACAAATAAACTATTCCAAGTTGCCGTGATAATTAGAATTTTTAGAGAATTTTATAGAGAATCGTAGATACGGGTCACCGAACTCTCACTTTATTCTTATTAGCGAATTTCCCCGGTTGGTTGTTCCTCGAACAAGATGACTACGACTCGACGTCCCACAAATTTGATGATTGCAATTCAAAGGTTCTGACAATTAAATATTGGGTGTAATCGAAAAAATTATCGATATATCATATTACGAAGTTAGAATGGCCAAGCAGAAGACACCGGCAATTACGGTAGCTCGAAAATGTTTGTTTTATTTGTGTTTCGAGTGAAGGGTCTGTTAAGCTTTAAATGCTCGAGCGTGAGTGTCTACTTGATATCTCCACTTGAGAATTTCGTCTTTCCCTCTGAAGGTCTAGAACCTCGTTCGTCGGTTGGTTGTGTATTCTGAGACTGCTTGGAAAAAAAAAAGAAAAAAAAAAACATGAGCTACGTGAGTTCAAGCTCCTCGTTGAGTTTTGTTTTTTTCAACAAAAGTGCTCAGGAACAATAAAAAATCACTCTTGTCTTGCTCACATTGTTGAAAAAAAGAGGATTTTAATCTACCTACGAGATGAGACCTTAGGAATGGCGGTGTCGTCGCAAATATGAAAAATGTATATTATAATGCCAAAACAGACAGGAGAATGCTCTGTGTTACTCCAGCATAGGTAGCGAAATATTCACGGAATTTTGTCTCCGGGTTATTTGTTCGCGATCCTTACGCTCCTTTACGCCATTACCTTCTACATATTGACATAATATTTTTACTATACTTCTAATAAAGCAATTTTTCCCACGATTCCGAGGTAATTAATGTTTTATTGAGCGTATTTCGAACCACGATTTCTCGAAAAATGTTCTTTGAAAGAGAGAATCAATTAACATGATCGCTCAGCGGTAGGCAGTTTTTGTTGACGAACGGAAACTCAGTAAACATCTAGTTTCCGGTATCTGCCGAATTAGCGAAATAGGTGAAAGCGGAATGACAAGCGGATGTAAGGTTTCGTATGCACAGAAATTTTTTAAATTGAATCACTTAAAAAACACGATGTTGAACCGAAAATGCAGATTGAAAAATTCGCTACGAGCTCATTTATAGTGAAAAAAAATAGAGCGCTATCGATTGTGCAATTCCACTCCGGCAAAGTGCTCCGACGTGCTAATTAGCGGAATTATAATAATGCAACACTCATACATATTATCTCTCTCCGTTTCTTTCTCTTCACAGAGCTCCACATAAGTATAGGACGTTGCACGGGCATTGAGAATATGAAAGAATAATTTATCGATCTTAACGATTAAAAACTGAGGAGATTTCAAACGAAATGTCATTCAATTGGCTATTACTTTTTTTCACAACTTTCGCGAGGATCCGTAATGGCAAATTTCTTGGGTCAGAGTTAAGCTCAATTGCCACGATAGCAGTATTTCCGTGTAATTGAATAATTTGCTTTACGAAAACAACTCCGGTATCTGAGGACAATGGCAAAAACAATATTTTTAGGAAAAATGCAGATTTTTTTGCATGGATCGCGACGGTTATTGTTCCGGATCGAAAACTATCACTCGTGATGATAAATTCTTCAATTTTGGATAACATTTGATATGGAGCTGGAAACGGAATTTTCTCAGCATTGATCGAATGATCGCCAAGTTGAAAAAAAAAAAAAGAAACTTCAACGATCCGTTATAAAAGCAATAGACGGAGAAAGTTGGATAGCTTTGAGTGATCTCGTTGCAGAGGAACGTTGCGACATTTTTCATCGTGTCATTTTGTTAAAATCAATCTGAAACTACTGTTATCGATGTCGGTCTGATCGATCGAAACTAGAACGAAATGTGATTCGAATGAAAAAGAAAAAAAAAAAAGTAGCGAATCACTTTCTTGTGTCATTGAATATCCGATTGAACGATCACCGCTGAGGTCACGCGAATATCGATTCATCGGTCTGCGAAAATGCCTCAAAGTCTCTGGTCACGATCATCAGCTTCGGAAATGATGGAACGGCACGAACTGACCTCCATCATATACAAGAATTGTGAAGTAGGGGTAGTTTTATAGGGTGGCAGAATCAGCCTCTTTCGGTTCGTCGGTTAATATTGAAAAAAATTCTCCAACTTTTGAAAAGGAGTCTTGAAATGTGTCGAGATTTATGCTACAAAATCCCTAAATCATATGGCATAAAGATTTTCTTCTCACTGTTAACAATTAGTGCCAATGAATAATTTCCGTTCGATGGATGCAATAAATTTAACAACATTAAAAATATACCAATCTAATGTTTCGTATCTTATGGTTAATTTGTGTCTAAAAACAAATGATAATATATAACAATTGCAATATTTATTAGTCTCAACTTACACATACAACGGGACACGGGAAGGCAAATAGAAAGCGTGGTGGAGAGCGTTAAATTAATGTGCTTACGATAACAATATTCACGAGCTGGTTAATATTAATAATCAATTACTTTTCGCTTCGGGCGTACGAAGCTTGATATGTAAAGTATAATAGGTATTCATGTATAAATATACATGTTATGTAGACAAGTTAGAATCATCGATGTGCTCTATATGGCTTTTTCACATTGAAAGAACGTGAGCATATACGCCCCTCGTGTTCCATATACCAACCAGACTTCTATATCGGCTCGATTCACATCCTCCCGTATAGTCGAAGCTACTACACACAGAGATGCGGCCTGTTTTGTTGGCTCAGCTTCGGACATTCGGCCCCGACCAATATCTTTTCAGTACAACATCCATATAAGTTTTTTTCCCACATTTTCGTAAAAAGCTTGTATCGCACACCTTTTTTCAAATCTGCTTTCACTATTCTGACATGAATTCATCGGATAATAAATACATTCTATAGCGAATAAAAAAAGATTTAATATTGAAAGAAATATCGATAATAAATATTTAGGTTCGAAGAAGAACGATTGCGTCAATGACATTGCGAATTTTTTTTATTACGGCGCACAAAGTATTCCAGATTATTGTTGGAGGTGGTTTTCGCAATGAAGATGATCCTGTCATATTTTTGTTTGAAAAATCAAATCTTTAAAGAATCTCGTGGTAACCCGTACTCCAAATGTTGAACCTTCTTCTTCGTGTTTTTGATAAAAACGCCATTTAAATGGTATGTATATATTTGTCGATATCCAAGTCCCATAGTTGAATGAAAACGTGTGCTGCAAGCTGTGGTTTCACGAGGTGTTCACGTTTTGGAGGTTGGCTATTTCGCGCAATGTGCGGTCACCCTTTCGAGCGGCATACTGCTCGATCCGCTCTTCCTAACTACCCGCTACAACGAGTGTCGGTTGGGGATGTGCTCGCCTATTCGTACTGCAACGCGCGATCAGGGCTTTCTAACCACTACCTAAAAACTCTCGAATATCGTGCGACGAGTCATGCCTGCTGCTGTTTGTTTCATCGGTGCAGCATGGGCATTCGGTACTTCGAAAGCCGTGTCCGAAACATTCCACGCCAAACTTTTCATCCGTCATTTGCACGAATTATTTACACATAAATATATTTAATTATGCATTAAATCATTTGGGACACCATGGTCAAAAAATATACGAAATTTTGTATTTCATACCCCATTTTTTCTCTCAATATAAATTGATGCTAAGAGACAAATCACGGCTATGGCCTGTAAATATAAATAAGTAAGTAATCTACTCCGTTGCAACTTGATTGTCAAGTCTAGGGAGTAGATAGAAAAATACGACGTTCCAAATTAACACCTCCCATTAACAATGAGTGTTTGATTTCATGCAAAATGCAAGAGTATACAAACTATGGTAGAGTGACTGCGAAAGCTTCGCAGCTTCGTTTCCAGGCTACGTCGGAGGCGGCCGTACAGTATTCAGGTGGTCGGATCGCTTGGTCACCACACCCGTGCTTCTCTCGTTTACTTCATGCCCGCCACAGACCTATTCTCTATTCTCTCTCCACAATTTCTCTTGCCTCCCAGCTCTTTTTCTCTTCTTCTTCCCAATCGTTCTGCCTGTCGCCTTCTCTCGCTCTCGCACCCTCTTTTTCTCCTCATTTCCTAGTACCGACTATGCTTCAGGATGAGCTCTTGGATTATCCTACGGAGGCAATTAACCGTCGTTGATTCGGAAAACGCGGCTAATAGAAGCGAGTAACGAAATGAGCGGTGGAGAGAGAGAGAGAGAGAGGAAGAGAAAGAAAAAAAAACTAATGGCTACAGCAACAGATCGGTAACTAGAGAAAATGCGATGGATAAAAAAAACAACCCAAAACTAAAGAATTGTCTTCACGAGGAAAGTATTGAGTTCTCTCTCGAGTATACGCGCAATGAAACTGAACAAGTGGTTTTACAAGTTTTTCTAATATATTTTAAATACATTATTGTACATGGTACCGAAGTAACATGCCTAATTTTGTATAATTTTGTGCCTAAACGTTCAACATATATGCACCGAGGCATTCATGAAAATGCATTCTTTTTCTCGTCCCATTAAAGCACAGACTTTGATTTTCAAGTGCTCTCTGCAAAGGGGAAGCTCTGGCATAAAATGCCAAGTGGCCAACTCATTCAACATCTGGGCCTGAAAAATTCACTATACTTCTTAAACCGAATGGCCGGCACTTTCCTTGTTTTTTTTTTTTTTTACACAAAGTGGGGCGACATTTTTGATAAAAATACAAGTAAAAAAAGTTATATAACTGTTATAACGAATGAGTAAAAGAATTTGAAAAATATACTCCTACCGCAAAGTCACATCTTTACAAACTTTTGCACGTGCTTAGCACATTCACTACTCTTGCTTCATCATCGATATCGGGCTTGGAGAGAAAAAAGTTTTTTGTTCAACGAGAAAAACTTGTTTCCTCTCGTTTGGCTGTTTTTCTATTCAATATTTTTTCTTTTCATCGTTGTAGATATAGCGAGGCGTATATTTCAACGAAAACAAGTTCGGGAGACTCGAGTCTTTTGTGATCAGTTATAATTACTCCGTCATGATAATAAGTTCCAACATTTCTATGATAGCGTGCACAGCATCGTTATTCCATCAAGAAAAAACTTTCCTTTTACCGACTGAAAAAATGTTTATAGTTTCGACCTATAATCCCTCCTTCTCGTCTCCCCCTCGCTATCTTCACATTGCTTCTCAAAACATATTTCGTGTGATGCGACTTCAATGTCCGAGAGCTACGGAATGGCTAGTCATCGAGTTTTTAAAGCCACTCACCCGCTACTTTGTCTTTCTCTTATTCTTACGGCTATACTGAATCTAATGACAAGTTTTTGTTGCTACAATATTTGCTACAAAAAGAAATAATAATAATAAAAACAGAATGCGAATTAAAACTGAGAATAAATCTGATGCTGTAGGTCGAACAAAGTATACGATAGAAGAATTAAAACGAAGCGCTGCCATTCCACTTGCGCAAACATTGCACTCACGAAAATGTTTAAATTCATTTTTTCGAGAATAAAGCAATTACTTTATTTCACAGTGAAATGCGATGCATATAGGCGAGTGTATGCTTCATCGGGTAGCGACCAACATATATGGACTGCAGTTCTCATTTTATTTATTAACTCCTTCTGTTTTTATATTGTCTTGTGATAAAGCATTAAAAAATTTGCAAACAATATTTTTGTTTCATCATTTGTCCAGGATTGAAAAAGTTAATGCCAAATATGTAACCCAAATGAAACACATGAGTGAAGAGTAATTTTTAAATTCGTCTTTTTAATTAAGTAAATTCCATTACAGCGACGAAAAATTTTTTTTACGCGAGTCCTCCCAATCTTATCGGTATATCATGGGTACGTTATGCAAGGTTGAGAAGAATTCGAATTTTTTTAACATTGTTGTTATCGTTGCATCAATAACAATAATAATATTGAGAACACACGTACCGAGACTGAAAATGGCCTCAAAACCGACTCTAATATTGTTGGAAAAAAGCAAATGGTGCATTTTCCGAGTTCTACCCATTCAGAAATCCAAGCCAGATTCTCATAAGAGTGACAAAGTGCACAATTTCAACGGTCTCGGTATATGTGTTGTCGCGCGTAGACACTCCAGTTTTTCATGCTTGGGCCAGCGGACAGTGGGAAAAGAAAAGCAGAAAAATTGCGAGGTCCGTGTCGATTTGTTGCGGGACGTTTCACGTACGAACTAAATGTGAAAGTAGCCGGAATCTTCTTTCCTGCAGCCCCGGAGAAACGAGATATCGGAGTTGGCTACTTTTATAACTTACATATAGAGCTGCGCAACGGCACGATCTGCGTCGGCAAAAACGTAGACGCAACCGTGTTAGAGGACGATAATGGAAAAAAAAAAAAAACGAAGAGAGGCAAAAAAATTGTAATGCAACACTAGCGGGATAGGGTCGCATCGAGAAAAAGAAAATGGCGAGGGTAATGCATCTATCTCTGCATTACCGGCGCCATCGCAACTCGAGGCTTAGCTTTGGCGGTAATTACGAAGCCTTTTTTAATTCCAACCAGTAATTCCGTAAAAAGTGAGCTGCATGCCTACGACTGTGCGAGTATCCCGCGTACCCCCGTCCACCTCCTCCATGTATCTCGGAGATTTTCTCGACCGCTCTCTCGTTTCACCCCAGCAGCCTCTTTTCGGAACGAGGCACGCGCACCAACCCTCGCGCGCTCACTCCAGACTCCCCCCCCCCCCCCCCCCCTTCTATCCCGTTAATCCAGCACAATTATATTTCCGTAAACGTGCCCCACCCATCGAGGGTTTATCTACCGGTGGACGGTACGGTTTTGCGAGAAACTTCCACCGGAGCTTGGGTTATCGCCTCTGAGAGTCTCCCAAATATATGTGCACATCAATACATACATATTTATATACATAGAACATACCTATATCATATATGCGAAAGTACTCTCGTAAATATACAAACGTTATCCTCGGCAGTAGTAAAGGCAAGCAATGCTTTTTTCAAATGATGGTTATTCGATGAGGTACCGTAGATCAACGATTTATAATAAACGACGATATCTCTATATAATATTAAATGTTCATACACTGGCTATAGCATCGGAATTTTTCCAAAAATTAGGGCGAATTTGTTGAGTGAAGAAAAATAAAATCGATTAATGAATATTTTTATAAATGATGAGAAGAATGTCGCAAATGTTTTTTTTTTTTTTTTTCCGAATATATTAAAAATAACGCCAATTTTTGCGGCTCTTGGTAACTTGTTATAAAAATACTGAAGAGTAATTTTTCTGCGCATTTTTCGCTTTTCATAAGTAAATACGCCAGGGTTCGTTAATGCGGTTGGTTAGTCACACATTAATTTTATCGGTTTGCAATTTTATGTTTCCCATCATTTTCCTTAACTATTGCCGAATGAAAAACTTATTTTTGCGATGATACTCTCACTCGATAATATTTCGATCTGGAATCCTGTTTCATCGTAAAAACTAATATTCTTTCTGCTTTCTCCCTTGTGGCAAACTTTTCCGATACTTTTCACCTCGATGTATCGTGTCATATCATTTCTCAAGCCCCGAGCTTTCGCCGCGGCCGTATTCCGTTTAGCTTATATATTTGTTTTTTTCGGCTCGTCTATACATCTCGTGTAACGTTCCCACTGGAGTGCAACCGGTATAAAAGTTGAAACTTTTTGCAAATTCTCTCGTACACTTTTCTTTTCGTTGTATATACAAAATAGTAAGGATATGTATATTTCATTCTTCTTTTGCCAATTCACAACGAGCATATATAGTAATATGAATATAGACACGAGGCTTGCCTGTGCTCTTTCCATATCTCTGTAAATCTTACTCTTCATATTTGACGCTTAAATTTCGACGCGCGTCGCTCGAAAATATTGTCAGCTAGATCCGTCGTCGTTTATAAATTCATTTGTGACTGGAATGAGTCTCAAGATGAGCAGTCGCCAATGACAACGCGGTTGTCCCCAAGCGCGTTATCTATAACTTAATCGGGCTATAAATAAATATGAACGTCATAATCTCAGTTAGGGAAGTAGTATAGCATCTTGTTACTCTCGCTTTTGTGAGCTGCAAAATTAATGTCTGTGTTGGGGGCGCGCCTATGTATCTGTATGTGTGTGATTTGTTGGAAGGAGAGAGGGGAGGGGAGGAAAGGCCGAGGAGAGGCCCGTTGGGATGAACCACGTAGAGAAGTTGATATAAAGCCCTCGAGGGAATTTTCATCCTGCTGGCCAACCGACATTGAATTATATCGTGTGTACGAGAGAAGAAAATACTCATGATGTGTATATATGGTCGAGCCCTCTAAACATAGAGAACGCAGCGGCAGGAGGTGATGGAAGAACGGTGAACTCGTTATCCGACTTCATGACACGAAAGAAAAAGGGGTGTATAATATCTCGTTCGTTATTTCGCTCGAATTCGCCCATCCAAGTAGAAACTCTGCTAAAACTCGGCTCACACCGCACGTTGACATCAATTATTCGTCGAAATTTTTCCTTCCAAATGTTATTCGTGTTTGTTTAATAAAAATAAAGCATAATTTGGCACGGCCAAACGAATAGTCGCATTTGAAAAAGTCGCCACGTTTTTTCAAAAGTATTCTTTTCGTATATGGAAAAAGGTACTATAAATGTTTGATGCCCGGTGTAGCGAGGGATCGTTCACATTCGTCCGAGTTTTACTTTCCATTCAATTTCCTTTTCCCTTACTTTCCATTAATTTTTTTTTATCAATTATCCATATAGGATGCATCGGTATGAAGTTTCGACAGATGGATACTACTTCTAGGTTTTTGGCTCGCTTCGCTTTTCTCCAATTTCCGTCATTCCAATAAATCACGATACAATATTGGATTTTGCCAGTTACGTTGATTTGCGGTTTGCGGTGAGAAAGTAATTCCGATCGTCATCATAACGCACAATTACATTTAAAGCATACATTTTATTATAAAAAACCAATCCTCAAATCAAAACACTTATATTCGATTCCTCATTTGGACTCGCGTTTTTATCTCTCAACCGCGTTTATCTGCAGTTATTTCAAATAATGCCAGATATTTTTATTATCCGGAATCCGGAAAATATATGTATTCATCCTCGTTTTTGAAATAAAATATACTTAATAAATAATTGGGAGGAATGAAAAGTGGTCAGAGTTTCGCAATGCATAGTTGGCATGAAATGCCTCATACGCCTCATACAACTAAGTATAATACATACCGGATCTCCATATACATATTTATGTTTATAGATCGCATACAACACACATTTTGATATGAACATAATACTGAGATTTTGGTGCAGTCTAGTGTACGCCAATCTCTCGAAAATACTCCAAGTGGATTTCCCATGGGCTCATATTTCCGTGACTTTAGAGTAGACGTATACTATTCTGGAGTGTCGACCATACATACACAGTCGGCACAAGAGAAAGAGAGAGAGAGAGAGAGAGAAAACGTTCAAATTCGAATGAGGTCTCAGTTTCGACGAGGGACACCTCAACACCGAAAGGTTCACGGCCTTGTCTCTTGCCGAGGCCTTCTCATTGCTTCCCGTTCCAAAATTCATCCATATACGTATGTCATGTGTACGTGTACTTTTGCTATCTACATAATCTACGTTAGAGTCTCGACCACTCGCGAGAATTTCTCGGGATAAGTCAATTCGCAAATAATGCTATATGCATATAATTAAGTACTGGACGACTCTTGAAAGATAAGATTCCACATCGAAGCAAATTTCAATAAGTCCATTTGGACTTATTTGTGTGACGGACCGAAAAAGCTCACCACACAAAATTAAATTCAAACTTTTTTTCCTCTATCGTGAAATATTCTACTTGAGCACCGCACGGAATATTAAAAGTCGAATGTAGCAGGTTTGAAGATTGGAAAAACTCGTGGTTATATATTGGATAGTTGTAGAGGAAACCATACGACAAAACTTGAGAAACCTTTTGTGAAACCAATCGAAATACTCTACAATATAAATGTAACCTACATATATGAATACAATTATGCCTGGGAATACACATTTTTTTTTTTTTTTTTTCCACAAAATACACGTGTGTGCGTACAATTGTAGATCGTTGAACGAAAGGGATGGGAACCCGTTGAACCTTAGCGTCAAAAGTTTTCACATAAAAGTTGCTGGAGCATGTGGAGATGTGTAGATTTACATTCACCATATGGACACTCGTACACCATGCACTCGTATACGTTCATATTCATTGAGTTGGGAATACATGTGCTCGTATGTACAGCGTAATACACAATGAATGTCATATGAAAATAAGTTTGGCCGGAAAATCATTTTATTTTTTACTTTATATATTGTAAAGTTGTTAATATTGTGCATACTTCAACTTAACGAGAATCGAAACAACTTTTTAACCTCTCGATGTTTCCTTTAAAACTTAATAGTTCTCGTGTTATACGCGGCACTCAAAAAATTCTACCTCTACTCCGAAACTGAATAGCTGATCGAAAATATGCTTTTTGGAAACTCGATCCAACGTTATAGAGGCGTATAGCATAAGCGGACACCGCGCTCATATTCAAAATAAGTAACCGGACGTAAAACATCGTAGATATATATTTTTCAAAGAAGCAAAACAACAGTGTAGTTCTTTCCTTTCAAAAGCCGTTCATTAAATTCCTTTATGTACACTACCGACGAAGCAGGCGAATCAACAACAGCTCCGACACGGTTTCGCAATTTTTACCGCAAACTTTTTATCGGTCGTGTAGTTGATGCTGCAAAAAATTGAGTGGTGCAGCAAAGGCTCGAAGGTTGACAATATTATAGGATTTTTCTATAAAATTGTGTTGTTAGAAATGATCTCTAGAAATCCAAGAGTTGTTTTATTTTGAAACAACTTGTAAAGTACTCTGCTCGGGGCGGCAAAAGACGTGGCAAGAAAAATTTCGTGCCCATTCGCGGGATAAAAAACTTCATGGAAGTCAAAGCGGTTTGCGAATAGAGCTTGACGGGCTCATGCGTGTATGTGTGTATGTAGTCGCGGTTTTTATGCACAGGGAAGAATAGGGGCTGGTCGGCACTTTGCCTTCTCGCTACTTCATACGCCGTTGTAGCAATTCTCCGAATGATATGCAGATATATCCTATCGCGCACTCTGATTTTACTCAAGTTTTTCTCTGGCATTCAACAAACCCCGCACATATATATATATATATATATCGACGTAGCACAAAACATTTTCTAAGAATTGTTGATGCGCGTGACGCATTCAAACGGTTCGTCCAAAAGTCTCCCAACCAATGCTGCATATCAGTTATTTCTACGGACTTGTCTTCTTACAAAGTCACATTTGACAATCCACTGACAGTTTATACACTGTAAAGAAGCAGCTACAATTCTAATTTGAAACTGCATTAATATTGAAAGATATATAAGATAAATAAGGGAAATTCATGCGATACCGTAATCCCTCAAACAACCTTTGAAACTTAGGATTCTCACCTTTTCTTATTTATTCTTCCTCTATCTTCATCTCGTCCGCATCACCGCGAACCTCATAGGCGAGCTTGGAAAAGTCTATTATAAAACAATTGAAAAATCTTCCTACGGACCATTCGGGCATTTTCATTTCACTCTCTCTCTCTCTCTCTCTCTCCATCTCTTTCTCTGTTCCAAAACTTTTCTTTTCCCTTGGTTCCGCGACTCGATCGTAGTCTTGGGTCGATTGATTGCAGTGATATTGTTCATCTCCTTCTCTCTCCCTCCCTCTTTTACTTGCCCCAGTCTTTCTTGTCTAGCGCGGTCTTTATCGAATTTTTTATTCGCAACCTACAATGTAATTTCAGCGTAAAAATAGGAATGGAGAGGGAGAGAGAGAGAGAGAGAGCGGTAGTTTAGGCAAGAAAATTGATTGGAAAGCGAAGTCCTTTTATACCTATTCAGGAACTGGACTAACTTTTATCCCCAAGATTCTTCCCAAATGCTCAGGACAGATCTTATTTCTGACTCTCGTATAGTTTTGTCGTTCTCTCTCTCTCTCTCTCTCTCTCTCTCTCTCTCACCTTTTTTCAGTCTTTATATCTTTTTCTCCGGCTTTTCTTTTACCGCGGGGCCAAAATTCGATCGTTCGGGAAATACGTTTTCCAGTCGAGTTCTCGTACGCCCGAATAACGCCATGATTCGTTTTATACTTTGTGCCACACATACGCACATATATCTGTCCAATATGTACTTTGGGCTATATTGTACATTCTCGTTTCCTTGGATACTTGATACCGTATCGTTTGGTCGAAATATTCCATTTGATGACTTTTTTTCAACAATGCCAACGAGAAAACGGATGAAATTATAGAACGAAAAATTACCTAATACTGCTGTATCTTTAAAACAGTTTTGTACAAAGAAGGGGAATTCATCGGAAAACAGAGATAGCAGTTGAAATAACAAACAGAGACGCTAAGAACAAGAGGAAGAAAAAGTGACAAGACGAGATGAGAGAAAAAACAAAGAACGGAGGAGTAGTAATACACTGTAATGTACACTTACAAGAAATATAGCGTTTCCAGTTGACTGAAATTTCAGCGCTGTCGATGACGAAGAAAGTGTATATAGTATTACGTATAAGTATAATACAAATACAGTGACGTATAGAAAACAAGTGAAATACGATGATTTTTCGACTGCTCCAAAATTTGACCGATTATGCATTTTTAATGCAACGAGTAGCATTTGCAGAGCGAGCAAATGTGCAACCCATTGAACTTTTGGTTTAATTGTAATCAATAAATTTCTCGGAGCATACCACGAATTTTCGTAGCGGTTGTGGAACAGTTAATTTTTCTCCACTTGTTTCGTACGTCACTGTGCGTCTATATGAACCAATGTTCTGGAAAAGAAGGATAATACTGAAAGTCTTTTGTCGTAGATGTTAGGCAAACTTTTTTCCTCTTTCAGTTGATATCGAGACGAATAAGTAAATATATCAAAGTAGGTTCTCGATATATGATGAAAATATTTACCTACGAAAAAAAAAAAAAAAAAATCATACAATGTGGCTTGGCATACTTAGACACGTGTAATCAGTAGTAACAGTATCTCATGATACTGCACTTCCATTATTTGTATACGAGTCGTGCCGAACAAGTGCGATCGCGATACCATCGGACGTCGTCCTACTTTGCATTCGACGCTATTCCTTATAGACGATCGTCAAGAAAAAACGATGCTCTTTTGTAGAAAGCGTTTCCCCCGATTTGCACATAAATCATGGATACCCTCGTACACGTCGAGAAAACACACGCGTTATATATTACCAAATTTTTTAACTTAACATTTCGGCTATATTGATTTTTTCCTAGTCTTGTGAGCGAGTATACGAGAAAAATATGAATGTGAATTTTGTGGATTGAAATATATAAGAAACACTCTAAAAGTATGTATGGTTGAAAAGAAAGAAAAATTGTAACTCTCGAAATTGATGAGAAATTAATCACGCATATCGATATTTGCGAAGGACAAATTTGTCGAAATAATATTGAAGTTGTGCCCTGGCAGAATTTGCTTTTCTTATCGTGATCAATGTAGTTTTGTTTTGGAAACATTTTCGTGCAGACGTCACCCTTAAAAGCCGAAAAATATATTATTCACGGCGAGCCACCCCATTTCAGCCACTTTCTGTAAATCCATTCTCATTCTTTTTCCTTGGCAAGTGTACAGAGGGTATAAAATAGTGCTTTGGACAGTGCGAAGTGCATCTATTATTTGCACAATTGTCAGAGAAACGACGGTAGCACACCGTAGCTACACCGGTTGTACTTGCCGATATTGTCATGTACCTACGTGAATATACGTAAGCGTGGTATCAAGAGATCGGCGGAGGATGTTGTGAAAGCAAAGAAATATGAAGGTACCTCATGGAATTGTCAGGTTCGATATGTCCATGAGTATCGCGAAAGAGAGAAAAAGAGGCTATAAAAAAATAAGGAGAAAACTACGCTTGCAGTTTTCTAACCAGAGCATCGTTTTTTCGTAAAAATGCTTCATGGCCTATAACGAATGGTTGGAAAACCTCTTCGTTAAAAAAAAAAAAAAAAAAAAAAAACAAATTGACAGGTCACATTTTGATTATTTTGTCGTTGGTATTGTTCGTGCGAACATCAGCTGCGCGAAAAACGGATACCACATTGACGATTTGATAAATCACATATACGGACACATATAAATACCTATGTCGATTCATATAAAATGGATAGCGCGTCGTCTCACATGATCGAAATCGTTGCTCTCGTGACGTAGAAGACGTCAGCTGGTCCTAAGATCGTTGAGTGCCACGATCGGAGTTTTAAAGTAGAAACTAAAGAGATGCTTGATATTCCTCGGTGGTAAAGTGGTTTTGATGGAGGACCTAAACTAATAGAGTTCTCTTTTGATCGGCTCCCTATTTCGTCTCTCTTTCTACCCGGAAAGCCCCACACAAACTTATCCAACGTATCTGTATGGTAACACGAATGAAAGTAATCCTACTGTGATGCAACATAGAGGCCGAAAAAGACGCGCGACTTACAGAATGCTTTTTTCTTTGAAAAATCGACTCGAAAATCTTTCTGCAAACGAGTGTCGTATACGTAAACACCGAGTCTTTCAAAGCTCAGCTTTGTTTTTTATTTTTACTCTATTAGTATTTTGGAATTGACTGAGAACTCTCGTAGACGGCTAGAATTTATTATTCTTAAAAATGGAGATTTAATATCTTTGAAAGTTCCGATTGACGTTTTAAAGGCCCAATGTGCGTTTTTCATTCGTCGACCTTTTGTCGCATAGATAATCCCGTTAAAGTACAGAAAAATCGAAGCGCATAAATGTGAAATCGGAAACATTTTCGTATAAACTGCTAAACCTGAGCTATATATATATATATATATACACGTACCTCTACATCTATAAATGCATTATAGATGCATCTGGATGTAGGAATATGCGCATGTATATTTGCATACATATGCACGAAAATGTCTGTCTACGCATCTCCAATGGTATACGTATGTACATATATGGATACGGTATATGGAATATGTATACTTGATCGTAAATACAGCAAGAGACGTCTAGACTCCATCGATGCTTGTAGCCACCTTCAACATTCTGGATATCCGAGTTTCTGCATGTATCTACATACGCAAGGAGAGACCCAGTCGCCAAACTCCTGCATACTGATTCGTCGAGTGGAAGGATATATTATCCCTCCTGACGATGTCTTGTATTCGTCTTGTACTCGGTATTCGCGCAAGTACAGCTATATTCCAGGATAAAAGATACACTTTTTTCTTTGCCATGAGCTAGTAAAGCCACCTTGAAATTCCAACATTTCGAAGCACCAACAAAGACAATTGCACAAAAATTAAGTTGCCCTTTGTGCTGTGAAATGCTGCACATATTTGCCTTTTCCATTCGTCTTCCAACTACATTTTTTATAGAGAGACAAAAATTTCATATCAAGAGTATGAGTGATTTCTCATTTTTCTTTAGATGTATAAACCACTCTGATGACGGAACTATATACAATCAGCATTGATGATTATCGCGTTAAATCAGATTGAATTTGAGCCTCCGAATAAGTAAAAGTGCGATAGCACCAAGAGTTCATATCGTGACAAACGGTCGATAAAATTGAAATCAATGTAGAATAATTGTGGGAAAACATTTTGAAAACCCATCAGGCAGATCGGAATTGACAAAATAATGCAGGTCCAAACGAGATTGAAAGCTACTCCGTTTCTCCTGGTATTTCATCTCCGAAGGAGTGTTTTCGCCGGTATGTATATGTAATATGTGTTTTCGGAGCCTCTGGCTGACGGTGTCAGAGGAGAGAAGCTTGTCGGTCTACCGTGAGGCAATTTGCCTGTACGTGAACACTACGTTCGCGTACATTCCGAATCCAAGTTTGAAACCAGGAATCCCGATCGATCGATGCTTCCTTGAACCCTGCTGCGTATTCCACCCATTGCTACTCTCTCTCTCTCTCTCTAACTCTCACAGTAACGTTAATGGTAGTTAAGTTACTTTGCATCTCTCTCTGTCTCCCTTGCTCCGGGTAGGGCTATGATCGGAGGCATTTATTGCGAAAGCTACGTACCCAGGACGAATGTAGAAGTACCCGTAGGAGGGTCATCGTTATATGTACAGAAACAGGATATAGTAAGAGAGCGAGAGAATAGGATCGATACGATCATTATTCCATGGAGCTTACCAGTCCGTGTGTACATTGCATGCTCCGATAATTGAATTATGATACGCGTGGATACGCAAACCTTCCGCCTCTCAACCAAAATCCTTCTCCACCGCCTCACCCCACCCTTCGATTCCTCTATATATATCTCACTAGTTACCTATATACTAAAGTATACGTTATGTATATATATATATATATATATATATATATGCCTGTGTAACCAAATGAAAACGCATATATGTACGCGTATCCGCTTTTGTACACAATACCACGCACCCCCGGGGACATGTTTGGCACTCACTCAAGCTCACATACGTCACGTATATGTACGTATATACGTAAAATCTGCATTTGAGCACTTGCGCCAGAGAAGTCACGATTTATTATGGGCCGCTTACATTGCTATACCGAACTGCTGGTCATGAAGAGCAAGCGTGTGAAACGCCAATAATGTCGTGGGTTTGATTTCATTGACGATGAACCTCAAGCTCTATACGCTTATTTATTACGACTTTTTTTTCCAAGGCAGCTTGTGGCCACTTTGATTTGTTGCTTATTTTTTATTTGGAGGGATCGATTAGGAGTTATTTATTATTTGCTGACGCCTACTTTTAGGGAATGGTTGGTGATGGTAGCACCGAGGTGGCGTGTTTGCCGATCGTAAACCCAGTATCAACGACCCAATTGACCCAACGAAATTCGTCAGAACCCACGTTCACGCGCCGTCTTTATATGCATGTGATGACCTACTACCCCTAAGTGCTTACGGATTAGGACGAACTGACCGAGTGAGTCGCTGGTAGTTAAGCTTGATGGGAGATACGTTTGAGAAACATAACTTTGTCTTTCGGTTTGAAATGTATATAATAAACTAAGTTTCGAGCAATCTCAATGTTTTTTTTTCCTCACACACACACACTCTCGTAGGTACGTCGAGAGAAAATAAAGAAAATTGTGCAGGTGTCCCAGTATGTACCTATATATTTTGTTATTAACTTGGAAAATATACTTGGTGTACACTCGTGTTATAAAATTTTCGTGCTGTCGAGGAAAATAAATTTCAACATGCCAGCAGCTACATTTCTGAAAACATCTTTGACTCTGAAAATACTGAGTAACATCGATTCCAGCGTCTCATTCATATAGAAATAGCATATACTTTGGGTAAAAGCTATTAACATTTAAATAGGTATGCCTAGAAATACAGTGAATTATTTTACCTCTCATCCCGATGTTTTATCCTATACTTGACCCATTTAGTTGCTCCGATGAAAACAAGTAGGAATCGATAAAAGAATGAAAAGATCAAAAGATCGACCCATAGAAGCTCATCTATCGTCCACCGAGGGACATCATCCACGGATCTGCTCTCGTGAATATTACGAAGATAAAGTTTTTTTCGTTAGGTTTAAGCCCTCGATGGAGGGCGAAGACTAACGTTAAACGTGATCTGGCGCCAATCTAATGCTTGCCTTGTCTTCTTCGTCTCTCGAGCATTTCTCTCCCTCTCTTACTTAGCCCCAAAATACCTATACACATATACATACATATTTAAGCCTACGTGTGTGAGTATTGCACACTGTGTGTTGCATAATCCATCGCGGCGCGGGAGGTTCAGTCTGCCATGCTTGTTATCCGGATCAACGTTCAGATTATTATGCCTGGCTCGGATGGGACGGACTTGGCCGCTTCGTATCACCCTCTTCCTCTCTTCAATAAAGGTATTCGATATCGTGCTATGGACACCTGTGTTCTTGTTGGGCTTACTCACTGAACGCTTGAACGGACGAGCAACGTAACGACAAATCTCTCGATTAACCCTACGTACGCTATTAAAAAAGCCAAACGTTACAATAATCCCACGTAGTTGAAGGTAAAATTATGTATTTTTATCCATCAGCATTCATTATTACCAATCAATTTTGTTGTTGCACGGATATGCGTATAAGGCTTCATTTGTGAAACTCGTTGACCGGTGTTGAAATGTTTTCAAACACTTTGGAGCAAACAAATAGATGTAGAATCTTATGTCACTCGGTTAGCACTGAAAATGACGTTACACCGAGGCAAGAGTTAAGCAACGCTCGCTGAAAATACTGAATTTTCGCCAATATCCACGTGTATGTTTATATAATATTTACCGAAATATTTTATATCTAGGATGGAAAATTATGCGGCCGTGCTTCTCCCTTTCAATAAAATAGCATATAAATATTCTGTACCAATACGGAAAAAGCAAAAGAAGAGTAAAATCGAAGAGGGAGAGAGAAAGAGAGGAAGAGGTAGTGAAAGTCGGGGTCTCGTTGCCACATGACCCAGATCGATGGACGTATTGCTATCGAGATTTTCATGAAAACAGTATTGAACGAGTGTGAGAAGAGAGAGAGAGAGAGAGAGAGAGAAAGTGGGGTTCGATTAAGCGTGGGTGAAATGGCGAAGCTACCATCTTTATTGCACGTAAACTTTTCTCTTTCTAGATCCCTTTCTCTCTCCCTGCCATAGATCTCTATTCTTTCATTATCCATCAAGCACTACAAAAAATATCTCTTTGTTCATGATCGATGCGCTTCTCTCATTTCCGGCAAGGCTATCATCGAATGTATGCAGCAAACTTGGCTATAATCGCATAGCGTTATAATTAATATATAACCAGCGTGCACGCGTTAATAGCTAGCCTAATTAAATTTCTAGATTGTGTACAAGGATCACAACTTTGAACGTTGTTGATTATATAATCTGACTATTCCAATATACGAAAGCGCACATACATATGTTTCGCTGTCGAAAGAATGGATGTTTTACTCCGTGTGACTGTGAGCATTTGAATTTTTCAACGGCTGACGAGAACTCTGAAATCAGCAAAGAATATCAGATTGGATAGTCGCGCGTGAAGCATCATGAGCAGTGTATGGATATAGGTCTTCTTTTTATTCTTCCCCCTTGAAAATAAAGAATAATACGCATTGTTCAAAATTCGTGCACTCGTAAACCCGACCGCGTTTCAATGATTTATTATGGATACCCAGATGTTTTTTAAAATGCTCCGAAAAATTTTCTCCTGCGTCGTCGGTAGGCCCAACTTGCCCTTTTTCTTCAACCAACTACAAAATAGCATGGTTCTTGATTAATTATTCCGGGAATACACATCCGATCGTGATCCAATCAATTATTTTTACGTCAAAATAATTGTCATCATATGCTTATTAAATTTGTCGCGTTCGAAAAATTTTCAAATCAGTCTGATAAATTAAAAAAAATGCATTTAATTACGCTTTCAACCCGGTGAATATAATTAAATTACGGAAAACGTCTACTTTGTACTTTTGCTAATTAAATGGTACGCGTCGCGAGCGTCGATTATGAAATCCGCATCCGAGCGCCCTATTGCTCCTTCTCTCTTGTACCGTTTGGATAATAATGATAACGATATTCAGAAAGTATCGAGTATATGTTAATAAAGCTATTCGTTAAAGCGTGACTTATCCGAGAAGTATGTAATGCAATGGAGTTGTATCTTTCGAAGTAGGATGTTTGACTACCCGTCTTACCTTTCGTTATTGCTCCCGGTAGGAGATTTAAAAAAATAACCTCGCAGACTTTACGTTAGTTGCGAGGAAGGAATTCTATTCAGAGATGGAAAGATAAAACATAAGAAGCCGTTAAGTATTCATCGGAGGAGAATGTCGGTTCTTTTAATCTTTACAATTTCCATACTTTTTCACTCACCTCCTTTCTCTAAATAGCGCCGGAGAATTTCATCTATCAAGAAAGGCAAACAATTAACAAGAATGATAACAAGACTGAGTTCTCCCTCGTTTTTCCAAAGAGAACGTATATATATTACGCTTTCATGTATTTTGTGTACAATTTTATTCGGACGCTCTTGTAACTTTTTTTACAAGTTCTGACAGAAAATTTATGCATGTAAATATAGATTCATTCGAGCTTCGAAAAATTACACTAGAAAAAAAAACGCATCACAAGCACAAATTGATGCCACATTATAATTATGCTTCATTTTTCTGAAAGCGAGGGAAACGTTATCCAGTGTGAGCAATCTTTGAAAAAAAAATTCGTACATGCGGCGTAATATATTTTAATCGAATAGCACGACTAAAATTTCGGAAATTGTATGGAGAAAAATACATAGTTTCGCAAGGTCAACGACCCGAATAGTTGAAATTTCTTCCCACTCCCCTGCGGCCATATGTTTTTGTCTCACTTTTGCATCCTCTTTCAAATTTCTCCGTGTATTTTTGTTGCCCATGTTCACGCGCGATTATCTCACGTACCGTGCATTTTCGTCGCTTATTAACTGCACGAGCGCTCCTTTTCGAGCGTACAAAACCGGGGACCAAGTAGTGAAAAAATATACATATGTATACACACGACCGTAACGAGAAACGGGGATGGAAAAAATTTCAGTAACGAGACCTAAAATTTTTGAAAAAAAAAAAAAAAAACGCTGATTTGCATTTCTCACTGACACCTCTTTATATCCGATCTATTAGTAAAATATAAAAAATAACTCATTCACAACGTATAGATCTAGTGAAATTTGAAGCAATTCGAAGACACGCGCTCGAAAGGCAAGTGTCACGAGTCTCATACCGAAGTGGTCTCGTTCTAATTTCTTACATCAGGACGTATACACGAGTGTTTCATCCCCGCGGGTCGTTTCGTCGAATTGCCGGAACTTAAAGCTCTCGTTTGCTCTCGGGCGTTATATAAACTCCCTCGCGTTGTGACAACGACGACAATTGAGATTATAACTCTGGGGGCTTGTGCTTGAACCAACACGAAAACATGTGTATCATAAATAGTAAGATTGTAGGGTGGATGAGCACGTTTTATATACGAATAAGAAAAGCATCCCTCGTCCAAGAGGACGCGTGTGTGTTGAAAGGTCACGACGAAATTTTCCTTCCCTGCCTCTGAACAAATTGTTGAACAATGCACGAAGTGGTAGATCTCTCTCCCCGAACCAACACGCAGATAGGCTAAGAGGGTGCTCTTCGCGCTATATACAAATGTTGTCTCGACCGGTGGCAAACGAAAGGGCCCAACTTACGAGTTTTACTTGGCGCAAGAAGGTTCCTTGTACCCTTTTGTTGTTTGAGTTTTGATGTACCTATATAAGTACCGGACGATACATAGCGAGGGTTCGCGTTACTCCCCTCGCCTCTTTGCCTCCTCTTCCTCTTCTCGTATAAGCCATTGTATTGTAACAGAGGATTTCAACAATAGGCCGTCCCAACAATAATATGACGTAGAGACATGTAATTATCTTTGGTGAACTAGGCACTGGTTGTGTATTGTTCCTGAATACACGTGGTCTCTACACCAAGAGCGTTGACTTCCTATTCCTCCCTTCCTCATATCCTCACGCTGATCATATTCTATATATCTATAGATATTTCACCTCGGACCTTCATCTCCTACCAACCTGACTAGTCGTCCCTCCTGTCACCCTATCTCGGACTCCTTTATCATCAGAGTTCATCCCTCAAACCTGCAATATCCTTCTGTTCTCTTTGCTTTATATTCATTTAAAATGAAATTTAAATTATTCCTATATTTCACGTTCAATACTATTATCTCCAATGCCATATAATTAGCTACGATTTAACAGATAAACAACTATCGCTATTGTATATGAAAATTAATAATTTATCGACACAATGATCGAGTTAATGGAAAGAGGAAAGAGAAAGTATTGACCAGAGGGTTTGTATTTTAGCTATTGTTATCGCGTGCAGGCTTTAGGATTGGATACCTATTACATTTTGATCGATCTTCTTTTATTGTGAAAGGTTGAGGGTGTTTTGTTGCGATGAATTGTGCAGTAAACTCTGCGAGTTCGGGTGAGTAGTTTGTACGCCTAACTAATGGTATCAGCATATATGACAACGATATAAGGATAGCAATGATAAGCGATATACAATGTATTATTAGACAGCTGGATCCATTTTCGTAAAAAGCATACAAGTTTATTTTTATGAAAATGTCAGTGTGAGTCAAGTCGGAAATGATCCAAGATCGGTCAATGAAGTTTAGATTTTCAAATATTTTTGAAACAAAGTTGTTAAAAACTCGCAAATATATTAATATCTCTCTGAAAGTGAAGAAAATCTAGAGGTTATGGAAGCGCATACAAACATTACTGATGCTCGTAAAACACAGTGTGCTTTTGAAAACTTATTCGACCATCGGGAACGCTGCTGCAGGGTTACCGTGGATGCTTCTTTTTGGAGCTCTTTGTTTTTCTTTTAATTACATGCTCGGACGATAGCATAAACCGTCTCTCGTGGCTCACGGCTGTCGCGGCGTTCCAGCGTTAAATTCAAAACAGCTGGAAGTCGTCGGGCGATAAATGAGAGGAGGAAATCAGTAAGAGCGAGAGAGAAAACGTTTTGCACTGTGGCTTTTGCGGTCTACGATCGTTGGTGGTACAATTGAAAGTTTTTGGACCAAGTTCCCTCTTCGGTGTCTCCCACTTTCTCTCTCTCTCTCTCTCTCTCTCCATCTACCACTACTTTTGTACAATACATGTGTATATCCACGGAAAATGTAGCGAGGGTGAATTTCGCGTTGGGGACTCGACCTCATTTTCTTTGCGTGCAACGAATGCCGCCGCCGATCATATTTAATAACCAAGTCAAAATACTTTTTTAACGAGTTACGTATTAATAAGATTTCTCTCATAAGGACACATATTTCTCAAATTATTTATCAAGAAATTACGTTTAATATTAATTGGGGTCAAAAACTTCAGAGTCCCTATAAATTTTGCCAAGACGCGGGTTTTCGTACAATTCTGAGCTTTGTTATTAGGCGAGCGCGGAGGAGACTGACGTAATAGTTGCGAGTTTCGGATAATCTAATTTTACTCTTGATCTTTCAGAATAATACTCTCTTAACTTTGAGTAATAAAATAAGCCAACTCCATAATTTCATGCCCAGTAGTGATAAGCCTTTCTCCAAGACGAAAATAAGTTTGAGAAGAATTTTTCATAAAAATCACTGCATAATTCACGCGATAACGATTTTGTGTAAAATTTCGCCGCTCACAAGCTAGGATCTTCGCCGCTAACTCTGACATTTTTAATTTTTAATCAATCGAAGAACGATTTTTCGCAAGCTTCCAACGGGATTGAGCAACGTTCTAAGAAAACCATTTCAAAGGAAATTGAGATTACGTTGAAATAACCGTTAAATAAATAAATGAATTTAACACGAATTTTTATTTTTACGAAATGTTCTGGGCCAGTAAACCGAAAGATTGGCGTACCGTTGCTCTCGAAGCTTTGAAAAAAAAGTATATAATCAATGAGAAGCGGTAATTAGAGAATTCTTGGTCCGCCGAGTTTTGTGTATACTTAATCATTTATTTTCTTTGCCAAAGTAGACGCGATACAGTGTCTTGATGCAAAGTAATTAAAAATATTTAATTAACACTGCGAGGCTCGCGTATTCTTACGAAAGGAGCCTGCTGCCACGATTCTCGAATCTTTGTCCATTTTGCTCGATGAAAAATATATTTGGCAATACACGTCACGCCGCGTTATACTCTCATTCGATTTATCATCTCTGTGATTTAGCGTTATCACGCCATGTTTTCACAGATCGTTCGCTCTCGCACTATCGACGGTGCATCAACCTTTTGACAGCTATTTAAATTCTGCTCTTCACACAGTGCGCGTTATATAGGAGAAACAAAAACAAAAAAACTTCTGTAACGCCCACGGCGAATGATTGATCGGCTAGTTCGTGAGGTCAACTTCCGATGTGCGTTAAAGAATAAAAAATTAAAAAATTGGTGAAAAAATATATAAAAAGATGAGAATGCTACGATTTTTTCGCCCCTATATTCGCAAAAGAGTACTAAACATCAGCAGTACCGCCCTTGTCGCCAAGTATTGAAGTATAACATATACTCAGACACGTTGAAGAGGACATTTTTCAAACTCTCGCGCCATGCTTGATAAGTTGGAAGGCACGTATGAGTATTTTTTGGAATTTTTATCGAACGTCGGAGCGGAGATATCAAGACCGCGATAAACACAACCCTATATGGCGAAGCCTTATTCACCATGCTCGCGTACAAGCACACTAAGTGAATGTAATCGCATACTTCGCAAAAGCTTGTTATATCATGGAATGCCAATCAACGAGGCATTCGACGCATGAAATCCTTCAGGAACTTGAGAGTGAGCTCGTACAAAACGTATCCAACGAATGTATCGATGAATCTTGCCGCGAGAGACTGTACGAAAACGGTTAGGATTAATCGAATTTCCGAGTGTGCTTTACCCGAGTGTAACGGTCTACGTGAGAGACGAAGGGAAACGTAATCCGCCATGTATTGTAGAGTGCACTCTTGAACACGATCAGCCACAATGCAATTTTCATATCTCACCACTCTTATCGACTAGTAATTAACCAACTAGATGGAAACAATCGTCGTATAAAACTTGAATTTACCCAACTAAAATCTTGGCGAATGGAAATGACGGTGGAACGAAATTAAAACACGCCTCGCAACTTTAATACTTTTTTTATTCCTGTATAAGCAAATGCCTATTTTCTTAACTCTCTTCGTGAAGATAGAAAAGACATTTAAAAATCACGAGCAAGACAAGTAAAACACAAAAACTTGTTTCACAATGAACGTTTTTTTAAATAATATTTTTCGTAAATTAATATTACCTGCTATAGCTGAGTTTGGGATGAAAAAAATCTCTAGTATAGAGCGAAGGCTTTGTAATATTGCGTGTTATTTGTGTCGTAATGAATAAAGTTTACGGTCGCAACTCGTACTTGGAACTGAGAGTCGGCGTTTCTCGGAATACGCTGAATATTTATACGAAATTAAATAGAGGAGGTGGTGTGCGGGCGTTGAAATGTTTCGAGACCCGCAGTTAAGAATCGCTGAAACGAACATACGTATTTTTGGGCGGTTCGTTCTCACGAGACACGATACTCGTAAACTTCGTGTCACGGTTCGTCGACGAGTGCATACGTACGAAGATGATTATTAAAAAGAGTAACAAAAAAATGAAAAAAAAAAAAAAAGAAAAATAGTTACGACCATGGGCGAGTCAGAGGAGCACGAATGGGCGGTAAAAATAAACAAAGAAACAAAACGAAATGCGAGTTTTTCTCCGGTGAACACAGAGATGCGAGTCTTTGGGCGGTAAAATATGACCGAGACGATTTGAAAAGTTTTTTTGACCTCTTGTATACCGGTGCACTTTGCGACTGCGTGCGTATACATAGCTATGAGGTTGAGAAAAAAAAATAGTTTTCCAACTTTGACGAGGAGGAAAGGGTTGGGACGAGAAAAAAATGAAGAAAGGGAGCAGGCTTCGTCGAGTTTGAGTTGAAATGCTTCGAGTGTACTGTAATAATACTAGCACACTGGTTCTCGTTACATACTCGGTATTATTGTAAGAAGGATGGAGGGAGAAAGAGAGAGAGAGAGAGAGAGAGGGTAGAGCACTCAAGAAATGAGCGACAAAAGTACGCAAAGTTGGGAAAATTGAGAGCACGTCGAGGGAAGGGGTTAGTTTGAGAGGTTGGCAGTTTAACCGTGCAAAGTTGAATTCCATTCCAACTCTTTGTATGATATCGTATAAACCTCGGGGGAGAGATAGCTAACAAATGGACTCGCTCAAAGTGGTATAATTTCAACAGTTTTCGCTCTCGTCATGTCGCGAAATACTTCATTAAGTGTTCGCCCTACTAGAGGGCAATTACTCGACCAACGTACGAGAAAGAGAGCGAGGGAATGGAGAGCGATAATATAACGAATAAGAGAAAGAGTGCTAAACTGCAAGAGCTCTGCTTGGACGAGTTAAAATTCTCGCCGAAAGCCCTCAACGTGCATGAAAATTCGTTTATATTTCATTCAGACTCTACTCGAATGATGCGCCCTTTATTTCTTAATTAATGCCTCAATCTTCAAATGTTTCGTCTTGCATTTAGTGTTTCGAGTGCATGCTCATTATCAACACTATTTGTGCATGAGAAACAGTTAAGTCACGAAACATATAGAAAATTAAGAGGACTGTCATTATATTAAATGTTGTTTACAATTGCTCAACTTCTTCAGGTGCGATACTCAAAGTTGGCTCAATTTTTTCTCAATTTTTTTTTTTTTTTCATTTTTCACGTACACCTGGTGTCTTGCTTGTGGAAATTTAGAAGATGTACGATTAACCGAGAGTTGTCGCACCAGTGAGCTATTAGCAAATTCACAAGTTTAACCCAGTTTAAGCGATCCGACACGCGGATCTCTCTCCATAGCTCTGTAGCTCGCGACAACTCTCTGAATTTCATCGAGTCCCGAGACGTATTTGAACAAATAGTGGATCGTGGTTATTATGCCAAAGAGATGTGCACTTAACCCGAAACAGGGAAATTACTATCTTCGTGTGTGACAATAATTTGATTCACTCATGTATGTTACTACATATTATGCTCAAGCGCCGTTCCGGAAATAAAGCTCCCTAATTCCCTGAAATCCGTCGACGTATGGATTTCTCATTGGCAAATGGGGAGTATAGCAACGTGTACGATATTTCTTTTTCAAATTATAAACAAAAGCACCTTCATTTTCATGGAAAAATTATTACTATCGAACAATTGCATGGATTTACATGAGTAAATGGACAATTAAGTGAGTTTCCAAAATGCTCCAAAACTTTTTTCACAACTTCTACATCAGAACACATTTCCAATTTATTTTTGCGGCCAAAGTTGCATATGTACATATTGATGAGTCAGAGGAATTAAGTGAATGTATAAGAAAAATGAACAAATGTTGCCAGTATATTTAGCCCACCTGTTTTTCTTTCTCCTATACGTTCTTCTATAATCCATAATTGGAGCACGCCTTTTTCTCTCATCATCGATCATTTGCCGAGCGAAACGATTTTTCTCTATCACCCTCTCCCTCCCTTTCTCTTTCTCCTCGAACACACACACACACACACACACACACACACACACACCCCAGATCATCTAACTTTTGACCCAACGAAATCTCCATATTAACACACACACGCGCACAATTTTCTTTTTTTTTCTTTTCCCCGTACCTTCTTTACTTTCACCCTTTTGCTCATTATTTTTCTCTCGCTCATTGACCAGCGTATACACTTTACGTAGACCCGCCATTTCCCCCCTCCGCGAAACTCATAGCTTCCAGCCGCATACATTTTTCTTCTTTACTCATTTATTTTATTTTTCGTCTTTTTTTTCCTTTTTCGCCTCGAACGAGAACCACATCGATGGCGAAGTTTCATCGTCAGAGAAAAGCGAGTGGATATAATGTGCCTTTTTTTCACTTGTTTTTCTTCGAGTTTTTTTTTTCCACGTTTCGCTACTTCAAACGCCAACCATCCATGATTGCTCCCTTCAATCAGCGAGCCCAAAAAAAGCTAGTGAATTACATACGTCTCAACGGGCCGGGAAATTTATATCGAAAAGTTGGTAGAGCGCGTAGAAAAACTAACAGACAGGGCGGGTGCGCACCTGCAGTTCACAAAGTTGAATCTACAGACGCTCCGTCCGCTTTCCAGCAATTTTGCGTCAAAACAGTCTTTTTGTTTGTGCCTGCACAGCAAATTTTTTTTTTTTTCCTTCCCAATCATCATCAACGTTATTTTTACAATAATATAAGATCGTTGCAATCCTATGTTTTCAAATGTATTGTAAATCAAGTGAAATATTAACAGCCAATCTCGACTTGGAAAAAATTATCGTCAGCTGCCGATAGGAAAGATTGCCGGTTTTCAAATTCAAATGATCCATTAAATTATTTGAGGGCCGTGGTCTCACGTTTTATTGTCATTTGACAAATTAACGTCGAAATAAATACGAAAATTGTTTACTGAAACGGCCCACATGATGCGAGCAGCGAGGCTGAAAAATGTCATGTTACTTAAGATTCGACGAGTCACTGCAGTTTTTGATATCGTAAGCGCAGAGATATACATGCGTTACAAAACTATTTCCTTCAACACATTTGCTAGGTAAAACTTGTTTTTTTTTTTCGGTGGGGCGTGACGCGTATTTGTGTGTGCGTTCATCTGAGCGTGGCAAATGTTCGCTGAATACGATTCCGATCACGAAATCAGTTATTCGAGCTCACTTCCGTCACGTAACCACTCCGCCCCGTTCTCTCGCTCGCTCCATCTTTCTTCTACAATATGTTCTTGCACTTTGTAAAAAGTTTTGTATATCCGTCACTCGGAAGGACCGCAAAATCTATTACGCCAGATTCAAAACAATCAAATTGAAAACTTCTGGTTTGACTGTTGAGTCCCATTTCGTACCGCGTGATAATCCAAAAGTCTTTGCATTCTTGGCTCTTAGTTCTTTACCGTGAAGTAAAAACCAAGAAGAAATTAAGTTTGAGAGAAAATCAATATTAATTTTTCTCCATTCTGTATTCTTTAGACGGTTTTCTTTTGTCTAGGAATTACTGCCCAAAAAAGAAGAGCAATAACTCGACGAATGTTTAAGTTATAAGTAAGCATTTGACCCAAAAGATGGTAAAATTTTATCTCATGTAGTTTACGACTTAAAACATAATTGTGATATGATTGAACGATGACGTAGCTTTGAAATTAAAATGAATGAAAAACAGAAAAAATCATATGCGAAGAACGTCAGCGGCATGAAATTTGTCGCGGCGTAGGGGGGTCCGTAAAAGAGGGTCGTTAATAATTTTGCCGAGGTTAATGAGCGCGGTGAAAAAAAAATCTCAAGTTAAAATGGCGAGACCAAGGCGAGTGGAAAAAATCACTACTATACACGCGCGTTGTTCAGTTTTTAATCGTATAAAGTAATCAGGGCACGGAGAGGCACCGAGAATATTGTATTTCACTTTTTTTTTTTATTACACATTCAGCATGTGCATAATTTACCAGCTTGAGAATGCAGCCCGTAATAAAACGATCGAGTACACTCGATTTTCGTCAAATTAACGATCCATGATGATGGCGCTGAAATTGAGCTCGGGAAGAAGCTCAAGAGCACCACATTCACATTCGCTATTCGTCAAAATCGTCAAAGAGAGGAAAGGTAATAATACAATTTCTCTGAAATATAGGTATATAAAATGAAGATTAAAAACTAGCCTGAAAGGATTTCGTCTCGGTAATTTGTTGGCATTCGAAAGAAGTCATTGTCATGTGATATATTGTTATTCCGGGACAAGCCGTATATAGTAGAAATTCGATTTGCCCGATTTGTCGTTGGAAAGATAAGACTTGATGAGGAGAGGCATCGTTGTAGCTAAGTTGGTACAAATTTATCAGGGATAAAACCAAGAGAGTAGACCGACCAACATATTTTGAAACACGTAGGTAGTGGTTTATCAGCTGAAAACGTGATTTCATTCAACGAAACAAGATAATTTAATATGATATCAAATTAGGTTGCTCCCTAACACCGCTGCCCTCCAAACACGGCCATGTCGCGCACTTTTGGTGAGATTGTGTTTTTTTTTTTTTTTTCGTTAGTTTTCTTGGGAGTCTCGCAAGTGCACATAAACGCCCGCCAAAGACTGATAAAACTTTAACCGCTGTCCATTCTCTTCACATTTCTCACCCCCTTTTGCAAGCCTCTCGTCTCTCTATAAGAGCTTGCAGTCTCACATAGACACACAAAAGTCCATAGTCTACGTGGCAGTTCTTCCGGAAGTAGAAAACTCAAGTTTGCCTCCTCGTTTGTTCCTCGTTTCTCTCAACTATTATACAACTCCCGTTTGTGGAAATATCATTCTTCTCAACATTCGTACTACTACCATGCACGAGTAATTGGGTCGCAATATTAAAACGCGTTTAAAACATTAATCACTTGTATAAGATATGAAGATAAAGCTACCATTTGAAATATAAACTTTTGCTTTATTACTTTTTTGTTGTTGAATTAACTCTGAGTTCTAACCACCGCTTTAACCGTGCTTTTACGCCATCACTCCTATACTTTTTCATTTTTATTACATTTTTTCACTTGAAAATCCATTTCAATGTGTGTTGTTAAGACGATCTATATCGCTTAATGTGGACATTTGACAAGTTATCGCTTCATCGACGTTTGCCGAAATTTTACTTGCTATTGCATGGAGAACGTTCCAAATAATTTTCTGAAATTTTCAGAACTACGGTCCATCCTAAATATTTTTCCCTATCTTTCGTTCAACCATTTATTAATCATCGAGAACAACAAATAATAATGGAAATATCAACGCTTACAAATCTGATGGTCGTACTCAATAAAATTTCAAATAATTTTTTTTCATTTTCCTCAAACTCGTACGTTCGTATATGAATATTCGGAAGTTTGAAAACGGATAGGATTTCTACTCGCTACTACATTGCACAGGTATTTCGGCATAATGTTTATTTATTATGAAAACAAACAAATATAACGTACGATTCGATTTTCAACACAAATAAAAATAAATGAAAGAAAGACATTGCGAGAAATGAAATGCGTCCGGGGGATAGGAGCAAAAAACCTATCGTTTATTTCAAAAGTGGTTGGCGAAATGTGTGTAAAAATGGGAAAAGGGAGGAAAAAGAAGATGCAAGAGTGGGAGGAAATAGAGGGGAAGAGCGGCGCGAGAGCTAGGTTTGAATGGTCAGTGAGGAGGGAAAGGTAACGAGCGTCCATTTATATAGGAGCCCGAGGGTAGAGGGACGATATAGGAGAAAACTGGAACCACGATGAGAGAGAGAGAGACAGAAAAAGATAAATAGGGTTGATTGATGTGCTTGTGCGCGAAGGCGCAGAGCATCAACCGAAGCGACAGCATAAAATTTCTCAAAGTGCGTCGCTATATGTTTATGTCTTTACCCGGGAGAAATGGTTTGGGAGAAAAAAAATCTCCGTTGTGTTTTATTCGACCCTGATCATTGTCGTTTGTTCCACACATTGCTAAAACCGTCCTGATGTTTCTATGCCATTTGAGGAAAATTATTGAAAATTCAACTGTCAACCGAAGAAGGTAGAAGGAAAATTGTGATTATATGTATAAAGCAGACAGGACCTTTAACGTCTCTGAAACACGTGGCGAGTGTCTGAAAGCTGCTCCATAAGCCATTGATTAAAAGTACATTTAGAGCACATGCTCTCTCGTCGTTCTGCCGGTCTCGTGCCCTCGGGCATCGAGTGCATTATGTATAATATAGCAAACTCAAAAGCCCCTTAGAAGGTTAATGAATTATGAGCACCTATTGGCCTATGAATATCTAAAATTGTTCCTTTAGCCGAAGAGGCGTGCATTATTTTCCCCTAAACGTATAAGCAACGATAGTGTCCCTTAAGGTTTAAGTGCTACTTGATGAACGAGAAAATTTAATTTCACAATTGAAAGAGGAAAAAACAATAATTATCATCTAGCGAATAACATAGGACGCTTTCACTTGATAAAAGTTCAATATTAGCAATTGCAAATTATTCTTTTGTTCCATGTTGTCCTAAAATTAAATGTACTTTTAAAATTGAATAAACTTGCTCAACGTTATTGCGATCGACAATTTAACTTGTTTTAGTTTCTAATAAAAGTTTGTATTATTCTGAAAATACTGACGCAATTCCAAATGAAATCGAATTTAAAAAACTTTGAATCGTGAAAATTATTTATCGACGTTGTCTTTTTTTCACTACTATGTCTCTCCCCTTTTCTTCCGCTCTTTCTTTCGTTTGCCCGCGAACATCTATTATTCGCTCGGGCATTTCAATTTACCAATACACAAAGTCCAGACTAGACAAGTGAGAAAGAGGCAGTTGGAGAAAGAGAGGCGTAAAACAAAGTAAAGTTGGTACCCAGCAATACCTGGTGGATTACTCGTAGAGGACGTACCGCAGAAATGCTATTGGCTTCGTGCGTGACCTGACTTTTCTATTCGATAAATTTCACTCGTTCCAACTGCCGTCTTTCTCTTTCCTCCATTTCCCAGACTAACAACGGGGACTACCCTCCAAGCTGCATGAGCCCCAAATATGTATACATTATATATTTTGATTTATTCAATTTGTGCATGAGCTAAAAAATCACGTGAAAATACAAGTGAAATCCTTCGACCTGCAATATTAATTTTTTCAACATTGTTTGAACCATTGTGAGAACGATACATCGAATTCATCGTGAGCCAGGATATTTAACCTGGAAGGCCATGTACATGCTATATACGTAGCACAAAATTCTGTGCCGCGAGGCACTTTGGACAGTGATTCGAAAATAATGGGACACACGGCACCGCGCTTTTATCTCGTTCGTTCGAGTCGAGGAGGAAGGGTAGTACAGATATAAAGGAGTTTGATGGCAAGGGGTAAGGTTCGGAGTGAAAAAAGCTTTGGGGGGGGGGGGGGATTGGAAAGGTGCTCGTGCGCCATTAACCTCTCGTATAGAACTCGGCCCATTGGTAAAGGCGTCCCTGGCTTTCAATTGTTCCTCGTTTCTGCACGAATAAATCGACACAGGACTGAAAGACTCTCCTGGACGATTTTCTGCTTACATACGATGTATATATACATTCGGATATATGTATAAAACATGTCGTTTCTCTTGCACGTTTCCTCGTAATATACCGACTACCCTCCTGACCTTCTTTCACTCGCGCGTCTTCAAATTGAAACTATCGCGCTACTAAAACGGCCGTTCACATTCAACTTATTTTCCTGTGCAACGGTGCACGAGTTATGATGCACGCTAGGGTACGCGCTTGCCGCAGAGACACGAAAGATATTTTTCTTTGTTTTGTTTCTCCTTTAGATTGTTTTAGCTAACAACATGCGTATAGTTTGTCATAAAATACAAGCGAACCAAAACCATTGCGATTGTAAGACGTTTCAAAAAATCTGCCAACTCTTCACGATTCGCTAAATATTGCATCTCGAAAGTCTTGAGTGCATATTTTTCATTCGTCTTCACGTTTTACGCTAAGAATAATAAATAAATCATCAACTTGTTTTATTCGTTTACCTGACAAAATGGTTAAGTTATTCCCTCTTTATATCGCTGCTCCGTAGTACGTCTGACTTGTATTTACTTTTTCCACTTATTCTGACTACAAGTCTGTGATTGTTATGCTCTTTCTACCGCATAAGCACATACGGGCTGAGCAAGGGATACAATCGAATTGCACCATCATCATTTATTTATTATCATCATATGATTGTCATAAAGGTTATATACTTTTGGTCGTGCGTTGAAATTTACATTGTAAATGTAATTCTTCAAACTGAACCTGGACCGAACCCTGAGGGTAAAACGTCCTTTTTTCATGTAATTATACAAAATGATGATGTCTGTAGAGGTATGAAAACGGCATTTTTTTCATTAGATTATTATCCTTTTGTCCGTATATTTGCTCATCCTCTTACGACCTTACCTCACTCTTCTTAACTCACAATTTCCCTTTCTACGAATCTTTATTCCTCTTTTTTTCCTTTCTTTCGCTCTCTCCGTCTCTCTTACACTTCTATCTTTCTCTTGTCATTGGGTATTCCCCAAAGAGGATACTTGACGCAATAAAAGAGTGCCCTTTTCTCCTTCTGTGCCCATCACCCTTTCTCCGCCGCTACTCCATTCCTAAGCTACCCAATGATCTCGAGACTTTGGTTTCCGCTTTCTTTTCTGCTTCCATCTTCATCTCCCTCGTTCTCTTTCCCCAAGCGGGAGAGAGATATATAGATACATAACTCCCTCTAGTGGCCGAATAAGGAGGAAAAATACGATAAATTATTGTGGCTTCGTGCTGCCGGATTCTCCTGTCTGTCCTTTCTTTGTTCCACCTTTAGGATGATTAGTTATATCTACTATATCAAAGGTGAAATCTGATATTAGCTCACTCGACCTTATATTCTACGCTAAATATTCTATCCGTAACTTCATACGGATGCCATTAATTTTTACATTCCGGTTATCGTCAGATATAAAAATACAAGGACCCTGAATATTTATTTCATTTCTTGTTGGCTCTTTTGTTCGCACATATGACGAATGATGAGCGTAAATATTTTCCTCTCGCTTCTGCTTTTTTCCGTCAGCAAGGACCTGCTACTGCCGCCGCCGCGGTTAATTACAGACAAGTTTTAATTCGCTTTGTTAGTTTCAAACTTTATATTCGTCAACGAAATCACTTTATCAAGGAAGTCGCGTAGGCGTCAGCTGACGCGTCAATTATCATGATAGTTGTTACGGAAATGTTTATATTTTTTATTGTTTGAAATGTTTGGTTATGAGTAAGGTTTTCGGATATGCAAATGGAATACCGATGACGACGAGTTATTGAATGGAAATTATACTTCGATAAAGAAAAACTTGAAAAATATTTACTGAAAAGTGGAACATGTTGTTTCTGTCGTTGTTGTTATTATCGTACGTTTGGTATTTTTCACGCGCATAAATATGTGCTTATTTTTTTGTCAGTATCTCTCAAAAACTCTTAATTCCATATCCGCCGGGGAATTTGCTGGATGAACGAGCCCTATCACGAGAAAATGTCGTCAACGATATTTCGTGTATGTCCACATAGATATTCATAAGTACAGTGCGCGGGGATGGTGCATAAGCTGTCATATATACGTATAATATTCGAGATCCCGCTTGGAGCGCTTGGGCTTTCCCGGAAGCCCATCTTTTTCACGGGGAAACGCGCTTCCGGCTCGCGAAATTATTTCTCAGTCGTAAACTCCTCCTCGGCCGCACTTTTCCTGCTCGCAAGTAACTGTGGCCGCTGGGAATGCAGAGAGAGAGAGGGCAAGAAAAAAAAAAGTACAGTTATGCCAGAGTGGTCGTATACACGAGAGCGATACCGCATCCTTTCGAATTTTCTACCGCATGCACTTGCTCTGTACATAATACATACGGTCTCTCTCGTACTAGCAATGTTCAACGATGATTTAAGGCCCTGCATTTCGTATATATATATATTTTTTTTTTCTATTTATTTTTCAATGTTAAGGGTTTGGCACAGAAAAGAACGTTGGGAACAACACACCTCTTTATATACGTGTCGCGATGCCACGAATCGTTTCCTAACCGTAAATTAACATATTTCTGCGGTCCAAATTTTTTAATGCTCTCTATTTAATTTTTTATAACGACAGTCCTCTTTAACGAAGCTTCTTAATTTTTCAATAAAATCCTTAAAAATAGCTTGCTAATTTGTATGTGTGAAACGTAAATTTTTCATTTGACACCAGCAGAAACGTACCTATATCGATACCTGATAAAAAAAGAGTCAACAGCCTGATCAAGAGCAAATCTTCTTCCTGCTCTTCCTCTTGTTATCCGTATATTCTTTGAAACTGTGTGCATACGTTATCGTCCAAGTAGAGAGCTATTGTGATATTTTCACTAGACGATATCGGCATGCCACTCGAATTTGACGAGGCAACGTATAGCATCGCAGATTCTTCTGATTACAGTCAATTATTCGACATGACAATTTGTGTTGTTCCACCATCGATAAGGGCCTTTGGTATAGCATGTTGGGCTGCCTTCTTTAAATCCCTCGGTGAACCCCTATGAGCTAGCGATACTCTCCAGGGAATATTCCTCCAAACAAAATGAGAGAAAGGTTAGTTGGGGTCGCAAATGTGTTATCTTCTGGGAATACCGTTCCGGCTCTAATAAAAGAATGGTTCGCGTCCTTTCCAAAAGCCTCGGATCTTCGTCTTGGATCTTCGTAAACACACAGGTATATGTAACGGTGATTCGTTATTTTTTTTTTTTTTTTCAGCTCAATCTTCTGCAAAGTTTATCAACGTAGATGATAAATGTTTCCTTTGTCACCTCAGCCACATTCAAAATCAATCGAATTCATATTATTTGGAAATAAAGAAAAAACTGCACTAAATTTGTTCGATACTCGAGCTTCACTCAAGCGTCCCATGATTCCCATGCAAATTTCATAAAAATGTTGTACACGTATGCTACATACGAGCCATTTTCAAATTATAAACTGATTGAAAATCCACGAAAATTCTCTGGTACTTTATGGATCGCGGCATTTCGGTGGATTTAGAGTAATGTTGCACTAAAGTTTGAACCTACTCCTTCGGATATGTGGCATACATGTAAACTACATATAATGTACAATGTTGAGTGGTATTCGAGGATAACGAGGAGGGACGCGGCGCACGCAAAACTCCGGAAAATCTTTCCCTCTCTCTTTCTCTCTTTGTATAAAATTTTTGCTATAAATCTTTTGCTCAACGTGGATTATCAAAGTTTCATTGTCGCTTGTCGAGTAAAGCTGGCCCTCGCCTCCGACTCTCATCGTTCCTTATTTATTCGTAGCTTCTCGTCGATGTGGTAAGTTGGGCTTTTGACTTTTGTTCCACGACAAAAGTTACCAAGACTACCAAGAGACTGGTACAACGAGTATATATATATGTATATATATTCGCATACAATAAACTCATATAAATCGGACATTGTGTTTCAAAATCGAGTCTGAGGTACTTTTTCAAAGCGCATTATGCGAACTTTCCATCACAATTGGGAAACGTACAAAACAGTCTCGAAACCACTGTTTCGCGATATAGAAAATACGGGTAAAAAGTTAAGATGAATAGAGAAGCTGTCTCGTGAATGAAAAAAGGCCTCAAAACGCTGAATATCGGGCATATAGTATACCGCTATATCGTTATTTCCATGCAAAGATTCAAGAACCTATTAAACACTGCACAGGTTTCCTTGAGCAAAATGGGTTCGTAATTTGTGCACAGGAAACTTTGTAAGTCTTCGAATACCAAGTGTAAGCCAGGTGCTAGTTTCAACCTCAAATATTGTTCGTTTCTGCCTATTATACAGAAATTAAGCAAAATTCCGGTAAATATGTCCATATTTACCAAAGATTCAATCTTCATCGTGAAAAAAAAATAAAAAAATTTATTATTTTTTCAACTAAAGCGTGGACGTTAAACATATGATAACATTTAGTGAGGAAAACACATATCACAAATGCGTCATATTTGTTTAAACTTAATTTTCCAATTAGAACGAATACGATGTTTTTAGCTTCACCTTTCGTTCGGTGAGCATATGAAAAGAAGTAATATACTTGGTAAAAGTTGAAAGTTTAATATTTTAGAAAGGTCTGAATTGTGCAAAAGCTAAGGAGGATAAAGATGAAAGAAGGGTGAGAAAAAGAAAAGGTGGCTGGGCGTGGAAGGGGGAAGAAGAAGTGATATACGGACTATGCTATCGTCAACAACCATTAATCTGGAAGGAATGGCCGAAATTATTTGCCAGACTAGTATCGAGTTTTGAAAACAAAGAAAGAGGCAACGGGAGAGCTATAGTAGAGATCGTACTACAGAGAGAGAGAGAGAGAGAGAGAAAATTGTAGAGAAGATTTGAAGTTTCCTTAATTATTATTTAAATGGGTCTTGGCGAGTTTACGCCGTAAAATGATTTCCGAGATCGACTTTAGTAACTCTGCAACAGTTTTCGCTTTTCAAGTTACTTTTTTAGAAACGGAATGGGCAACATTAATGGTCCGAAAGTTTTGATATTCCCAGTACTTGAATTTTCGTTCCGCTTGTTTATAAATAATTGCAGAAGGTGTACTAACCAACGTGCGTTGCTGATTATTTTGTGAATCTTCGACATAATTATAAACATATTGCAACAAAGTTCAAATAATGCGAGTATTTTTATTTCTTTCTGCGGTTGATGAACGAGTCGCGGACGCGGACGCGGACATGATCTATATATAGGGGATGAATGTATGTAGTAAATAAAAATAGGAAAACTCCGGGAACAAAAATCTCTAAATCAAATAGCATGCTTTTGTATGTCCGGAAGCATGGAGTTACTGCACCGGACACTGCAGATACACTTCTGGGTCACTTTTATCGACACGTGCCGCCATTTATTAAACGGTTTATAAAAAAGAAAAGAAAAAAAATGCTAAAACAGAATACGCTCGTTGACAATTCCATGGTAATACCATTGGCGAATAATGATTTCTTTTTCCCAGCGGCAAAGGCTTCTTCTAATTAGTATTGATTCTTGCATAGAGATGAGCCGTGAAATATCATCAATAATCTCCTGTTTCTTTGATTATGCATACATTTATCGTTTCATAACGAATATTTTGTTCTATCTCTGGTTTTGTCTTTATCAAGGCTCTTGTAATTAAACTGCTTCAATTGTTTCGAAATGGGATTTTCAACGTCGAGTTAACGCGATATATATTTTCATCCGGTGGACGAGTTCGAGCGAAAAAACGAAGAACGTAAATATTAACCCAATTTCACGTACATAATGGGTATACCCGTACAACTATGAAAATCTCTGAAAATATTGCTAAAGATGCTAATTAAAATCCGCTCACCGTCCCCGGTTGATGGAATTTCAAAGTATATACCGCCGTTATCATTCTCTCCATTTCAATAATAATAAATTCAAAGAGAAAAATAAGCATTAAAAACTCAAGGAGATTGTAAATCATGCCTCTGGCCGGTGGGTGGAAGATTTAGTCGAATATTATTCAAATATTTTGGAATCACTCACGCGTGTGAAAACGCGCTCAAATTTTTACAAGTTAACTTCATCGTGACTTCCATATGCTTTCCAATTCAAACTTTCGTGTCAATACACGAGACACGGCCATTACCAAACTCTTTGCAGTATTTTTCTAGCTATAAGGGCCATACGCTTTTGTAAAAATTTATTTAAAAATAAGAAAATGAATTTTATTTTTTCTTGCAGGTTTGTTCGTCCGCGATCACAGATTAGTGGGCGGTCAGAACACGACCGGATGGCCGTATTTCGAGGAAAACGTGCCTCGAAATGTGACGACGGCTATTGGCCAAACGGCATTTTTGCACTGTCGAGTTCATCAACGCGGTGACAAAGAGGTAAGTTCTTTTTACGGTTGTATGGTAAAAAAAAATACGCTAGATTTCTACTGAAAGTTGTCGCCAACATTCTGACGAAAGTATTATAATAGATATATGTACGCGCATGAACGGATTAAACGAGGCGCGCTCCAAGTTTTCTGCATCATAAAAAGCTAGATATTTTTCTTACGTGGTTTACCAAGAAACTAAGCTTTTACGTATTCAACGATCCCGAGCTCGACCTTTTCTTATGAGAGAAAAAAAAAACACATGTCGTTTTATAACGAATGGGTATTCCGCGGATGCTGGTGAAAAAAGGTGAAAAGAGACTGCGAAGCAACCGACAACGTCGCCGTAGCAAGCCCGCGAACGAGGGGCTCGCTGGTACGCTATTAGACCGTTGTGAAGTGGCTTTCCTGTTTTAGTCTATATGGAGGTAGTACTACTGGACGGTGTGTCCGTGTGGTTTTCGGTTAGGTTCAAGCTTATGGAATATTCATGAAGTCTCTGGTTAAAGAGAATTAAAGTGGCTCAAAGGTACGCGCCAAAGTAACCAACCTACTCTCCTCTCTCCCTCGTGTTTTTCTCTGTGTGTCTCGGACCTTTACGCGCTCCATCCCTCAACGTGTTTCGGCGCCCGGTTGATCCTCCGACTGTGGCTAGTCGGAAATTCCTTGTGGTTGCCTTCGCATTACATATATATCCGTATATACGCGTGCATATTTACCTATACACATACATTTATAGACGCGCGTGTATATCTAGTGGATCCGCCTGAATATGGAGGCAAGGAAGCCCAGCCTCAAACCTAAACAACATGAAAATACACCCGCACAAACTTTCAATGGGACACCGTATAGGCTTTTTGCCCTCTTGCCGCGGTAGTTTACGACCCTCGAGTTATTTCGCATTTCTCACGAGGGCGAAAAAATAATAATAATAACGCACCAAGATCGTTCCGAATGTTTTACAACGTATTTTCCTCAAACCCCCAAACACGTCCGCTATTGTTCCCTTTGATATGAGCTTTTATATCAGAGCGTCGAAAAATCTGATTTCGCACGAATCTCAATGCATTTGAACTGCGGATACGAATTTTGCGAACCAAGTAATTCCGCAACTTTCCAATCTCAAGACAATATAATTCGTTATATTCCTAAGCGTTTGCATTTGCGATTCCTCTCAAAATTACAGACACATTATCACATTTTTTGTTTTGTCTTTCTGCAATGCATAGCTGGCTCGCCGGTAATAATAATCCTTTTTTTGTTTTTGTTTTTTTATCTCGATAGAAATTCTACTGTTCAATAGAAACAGGAATTTCGCTATATTCAGGTAAACTTTAGCCACGCTACGATGCCGATAAACCGAAATATACAGTTCGGATAATCGTCTGGCCCGCCAATAACGTTGAAATCGTGAAAGTTTTGAAATGCCAAAAAGTAGCATCGCACAGCGTGTCCGTGGATGAAAAAGGAAAAGAAGAGAAATATTCCTTGCACGTAGAAAATTCAAGATTCGGCCCGTTCGAGCATTATCGGGTCAATATATCGGAATGTTTTTCTCGTCCAATGTATCACGTCGAATGTTGTTTTTCCCGAGGGTGGGTTTAACAACCTCGTTATACCCACAGCTCAAAACGAGAAAAGTCGTCCTGATCTTCAAACATCCGCCCCTTTGCCACTCTATCGCATTCACCATTTTCAACGTGCAATATGTTTCGTTGTCTGCTGCTCGAGAAAATTTATTCGATGGTGGATCATCGAACCGGACGAAAATGGAATACTGATAAGAATATATATACATTTGCAACCGTCCAATCACGGTCTTACTTATTTCGCGTTTCCGCAATTTTTTCTATTATTTTCGAGAGCTTGGGATTTTCACGTTGCCTCGATTCTCATCTCGATAACGCTCTCTGGACACGTTCAATTATTTATTCCCCGTTATAATAACCCTCTCATTATAACACTCTGTTTCAAGGATATCTCCCACATTCGTCCGTGACCCAATTTAATTTCCCGACCGTTGGTCCGTTAAAGATTGATTCTCTATCCGGTGAATTGGCACGATGAGCAACTTCTTAATACAATATTATATTTAAACAAACTAATGAGATGCTTTTATTTTTCATCCAACTGTCGATGTGATTGATGAGTTTAAAATTACCAAAACATATGAAACACGAAAAATTCATTTTCTCACTGATGTACTTTTTAAAATTGTCGTTCTTTCGTATTATTGAAACAGCAGAGTACATACTTATTGCCCAAAATAACTGTTGCATGGAAAATTAGGTCTAATTCTACGAGGAACTCCGTGACTCGTCAAAGAGGCTGAAAAATAATCCCACGTTATCTTTGCTATATATTTACGACGTTCAATATTGTCGAGATGAAGGAATTGAGAAAAAAAAAAAAAACAATTTAGCCGCATCGCAATCTTTGAAGTATCTTTTTCAATTGCCATTATCGATAAATTAATCTGGTTCATTGACGGCAGTTTTAAATTCTATCTTCGGGACGTAAAACCCTTCCCGGTCTCTTCGTTCCGCTTTCACCCTCTTACTTTCTTCCTCTTGATGGTTCGTCAGTCCGTGAAGAAATAGATTAATGTTTCGTGTTTCCGTAAACATTAAGGGCGAAAGCAAGAAAGCGGAAGAGCGAGAAGGGAGAAGGAGGAAGTGAAGAAATGTGGCTTTGTGCAATCCCATCGAAGTGCAATCAATTGAAAAGAACGAGTAGTGTCGTCTCGATCGTTGAAAGTGAGGAGAAAAAAAAAGTAGAATCGATATATATGTATATACAGACTGGTAGATTTTATATTGAGCATTGCATAAGAAGATTTCGATAGGAAGAATAAAAGATAGGATGCGAGAGGAAAAAAAACCTTTTCAGTTTTACATTCCATTTGTATACGAACACCAGCAGCCATCAGCAAAGAAAATGGCACAGTCCAGATAATTCTCAAAGTAATGTGATCCAAGTTACGTCCTTTTGTTTGCAATAAAAGTGTATATAGACATATGTGGAGTGAGCAACGAGAGATAAAGCGGTAAAGTGAGCGTAGGAAAGAAATGAAGTCTCTCGGTCCCGAGCTATAAATTACAAACTGGGCAACGAAGAACGTCCAGTTCTTACATTTTCGCTCTTATCCGACGTTCCCTCCTTCAATAAACGAGAATTTCTTCCTCCCTGCTTCTGCATCTTTTGCTTCTCTCTTCCGCCTCTCGGTTTCCGCCTATATACTCCAAACCCGGCGGGAACCACATCGAAGCTTTGCTTCAACGGTTTCCCTCGACCCTTTCAACCGCTTCGAAACTCTCATCTCAACCCGAACCCGCGTGTGTACAACCCCACCTCCAAAGAAATCTTGTGCAGTAGGTTTTTTCCGAACCTAGTGCGATGTTATTTCGTCGAACGATGTAACACGGCTATCGCGCGGTGCCGCGCGCGGAAACATTTTTACAAACTCCGGCTCGTAAATGCGTGAAAGCGGTGGCCTCGAGGGTTTTTCACACGAGGGTCACCGGAGTACGTCGAAATATTTTTTCTCTCAGGTTTAACACGTTTTTAAATACTAACATCAACAGTCAACCGAACAAATTCAAACAAAATATTATTGAGTCAGCATAGGACGTTAAAAAATATTAATCACAGTGTTTCTAGTTTACTGCTTTGCTGCTGTGCTCGTAATGCGTCAACCACTTCATATTATGTGAATTTGCTCTTTGCAGTGCAGTGCAGTTCTACAAACAGAATGAAACTTTAATTCTTATTTCACCTCTGTAGTTACATCACTTTTATTATTTAATCCTCTCTGACTGCGATCAACGCATTGTTCTAACTGTTAAACTAAATTCCATATTATTATTATTATTATTATTATTGTTAGTGTACTTTTGGATGCGAAATTCTTCATTCAATATTTCGGAGTGAATCTGTTGTTGGCAAATTGGCAAAAGGGTATAAAAAATTCATTGCACTCCCGACCTCACATATGCGCATAAAAACAAATTCGCTATTGTTCCGATAACGAAATAAATATTTTGAAGGGCAAATTTTCGATAGTTGTTTTTTAATGATTCAAAGTATATAATGAAAAAAGAGTAATACTTGAATGATGCTGTAAAAATAGGACGAATAATAATAGTATAACGAGGCCGGAGAAAGCCGCGATCTATCAAAGCGAGAAAACGAGGTGCCGTCGAATCGTTCGCGCTCGGTTAGCTTTTTGGATCGACGAAGGGTGTGTTTGCAAGTGGTGCCCGAGGGGTAGCTTCCTTGTTAACTGAGATTTTTATCCTTCGCTGCAGCCTCCGGGATGGACGCCCTTCCATGTTGGCCACAATAATGCGGTGATGACTATGGTGACGATGAAACCCTGAGCGACTATATACTATATAAGCTGCAACCGAAAGAGACGGAAAGATTTGAAGCCTCGAGGGTTTTAACACTCGCTAACTTCGTAGTCGAGATATCAACGCGATAAAAACGCTTTTCCATGCGAGTACGCGAGGAAACGTAACACACGTAACGCTATAACGTAGCAGCCTCTTATGAATTATTTGCCTGTGCTGTTCACAAAATGTCTTTGCATCAAACACAATAACGCCGCGTGCTACGTTTATGACCGCGCTTTGTGGATTTTTCCAAAATCGTAACGCTCAAACCGCACTTTTATACATAAAATTTACAATTACACGTTTAAGTTTTTAGTAATAAATGTCGTCCGAGTTTACAACATTCGGACCATGCAAATCGAAACTGATAAAATAATAAAGCGACAGGTATTTTTAACCCGGCCAAATTTAGTGATTTAGCTCCGAGTCCCTGTCGGGTCATCGGCAATACTTCATCCGTTCAATTTTATACTATCCTCCGTCGATATATATATATATATATATTTATACTCTTCGTATTATCCTATTTACGGGATGCACTATCTCGGGCAAGCTAATGCATTAACGATTTAATACGATAATGTACTCTGGTTTCACATCACAATAATAAACGCTTGATGAACGCTATAGTCCGCTTACACAGAAGCGATTGTAGTCGATTCAAATTTCTAATATTTCAGAAACTGTTAAGTTAAATTCCTTTCCTAATAAACTTGAAAATTATTACGAGTAAATTGTGAACGCGCGGACATCCACCACCGCAACACGTGCTGAATTTTGCACAAATACATATATGAATTGCAAGTATTTCAATCCAACATGAAAATAGATCTTCCAACGTCTTTTTCAATTGCTCTAACGGGTATTGCTATTAAATTAAAAAATAATTACGAGCTTTCGTTGGGGGAATTAGCGGGTGTAAGTGAATAGTACACAAATTGGTACGTGTTAACAAGCCATAGGGAGTTCATCAGCCACGTTGCTGAAATTTCTCTCGGTATCAGCACTTTTCTCTCGTTCTCTCTCTTTTGGCTCTTGCTGATGCAGTTGCGGCTGCCTCTTGTCGGCATGCTAAGTGCCAGACACGTGAGACTCTCATTTCACCCCCTTGCTTCACCACGTTCACCGTATTCCTGTACCTATACCTACTATGTAGTATATACACTCAATCCCCGTTGCATAGGCCAGCATCGACGTACGTGAGCCAAGAAAGCTCACTCCGTCCGCTAATCCAAAGAAGACCGCAACAAGCTGAGGTTGAACAATTTCTAAGGGTCTCCTCCTCTCCTCTCTTTTCCTGTTTTTTTTTTCCCCTATTTTTTCCTCTATCTGTACCCGTAACGAAGCTATCGCATTTTCAGATGCTCAACTATTATATACATAATTATACCAAAAAATTTAATCGATGACTCGATGATAATTAGTGAACAAGCCGATAATTCACATCCAGTTACTCGAGCAAAGAAATTCAAGACCAATAAAAGTTAAATATTGTCTCGAATAACCCTCAATAAAGTATTTTTATCGAGTCTGGCGTGCAAGGCGACTTTAACTTTTTTTTTTCCCCATCTGGTGGGTGCATTCTCTTGTCCTATCGCTCTTGCTCTCTATATCTTCGAGGCTAGAAATGTGCCGAGGGTGCAACACCCCGTGCACGGTTCGAGGGGTTCCTCGTCGAGTTACTTGTCAGTGCATATCCCATATAATATATAAGCTTAATTGTCATTCGGGTCTATCATAATTTCAACCCTATTCAAGCAATTGCTCCATAATTCGTCCAATGATCGAGCACATACTTTTATTGCTCTCGAATAATTTCGTTTAGAGAAAAAAAAATGGTCCACGCTCGAAGATCTTTTTAATCATCTCTTCCGAATCAGAGATATTCTGTCCTTCATTGTCATTTTTAATCCTCTGTTGTTTTTTTCCACGCGAGGACAGATTTTCGGTAGAAAGAGGAGCGAAAAAAAGGCTAATATAATGAATGGGATTATGCGTGTATATACGCCGTATAGAGACAGATAGAATATTTGCCCATGAGGCGTGGACGCGTGCGCGGCTCTTCATTCTCGACGTGTGTACTCCCATTTCATTTGTGTACATATCTCTCGGGTTTCCATCCGAATGCGTAGTTCGCAGATACAGGGAATCGTGACCCGATTCAGTGATTCCTATCGTCATATGGGGTTATTGGGTGGGTTGGATATTTGTTGATCGCAATGAAACATTCGACAATTGGTGCACTCTAAAAACAGTCAAATGCTAAAAAACTGTTCGACAAAATCAAATTTGAATCAAACTTTTTTTTTTTTTATCCCAAGTATCTTTTGTCAGCTGTAAAAACTTGTCGAAATCATTCGTTCGAGCTCAACGCATGCCAATTGAAATATATCTCAACATTTTATTCTCGTGAACTGTAAAAAATTAAATTGAGTGAGAGAATTGAGGATGCCTCAAATACAGATGGTTGTCCTATCGGTAATGTCTGCGTTATTAATTGTTAAAATCGAGTTCTAGGTATTCAATGAAGAAGAGATATCAGCCCTTCCGACGTATTGTCTATATGTCCGAATGGTTGCGGGGAGTAGAATAGGCTAGTATTGAATTTGAGTAGTTAGCAGTTGAAGCATCCTGTCTCAAGAAATCGAGGAAGAGAGACGAAAGTACAGATTGCGCTGTGCAGAAGCAACAATTCTACGAGTCCCCGGTGGAAAGTGACCGTACCCTATATAGTTATCCGGAGCTAATTGATATTTCCAAGTTTGCTGGTACAGTTGACGCAGAAACTTGATGGGGGACTTGGCTCCCCAGGCTCCCTAGTATGTGATCTATTACCATCGGCGAAATTTGTGTTAATCGCTTCATCGAAAAACCCTTGAATATATTTTATAGGTGCACTCTCATTTTCAGCCGCGATGATTCATCCGTTCGAGAGGGAATACAAAACGCAAGAGCGAAGTTCCGATATACCTATGACAGAATTGCTCTGTACAATGATATTTTTCAAACAGAGATTCAAGCAGATCATGCACGCAATAATTGATTGCATGCGTGACCTGTGTCGGTGTTTTTTTGTCACCGCCACTACAAAACAACGAGTCTCCGTCCGTCGCCCTCCGCACGGTAGGACAAAAATGATATTTGTATTGACATTAATTTCCGTCCCGAAACAAGTAATGTTTTGAAAATAAAAGTTTCAGCGATAGTCGACATAGTATGAAGAAAATGTAGTGACAGTGTTGATGGCGGTGACGTCGCAATGGTTTACACAGTTGTTGGGAGGGTTGAAGAGGGCACGAAACCACAAGCAGAACAATCCCTGCACAAGAGTTTGACGTATATATTCGCGGATTATGTACGTATTGATCTTCGCAACTTTGCCAATCCGTCGAGCGCCTTTTACCAAAGGTCATCTTCCAAACGAACAAACATCTTTCTTCGCAAAAATAAATGTTGCTCATCTTCGTATTGTTTTTTTACTTGTGCCGAACCATAATCGACCGAAATGTCAGCATTGATCCTCTTATCAACGCATACATCGAATAAATTTACAGGTCTTATTTTCAAACTCTTATTCCTAATTTTTTTTCAATTCGTGTACTATGAATGTATTATGATGATAGAAATAAATATGAGCAACGGTCTATATGGACAAATGGATTTAATTTAAGACGCGAATACACGTTATGATTTTAATCGGACGGGTCTTTTCTCGAAAGTGGTATAATGTTTACACTTCCGCTTCATCGGGTCAAGATCTCGCGATTCAATATTGCACTCTTTCGAAGAGTGCGAGATAAGTCGGAGCGGTGGCATATTCGCTTCGGTAGTACGAAGCTTGAACTTTGTGCCACTAACAAGACTCTAATGTAATTAAATCTTATGGATGAAAATTCAATGATGCCCTTAGGCATCCGCTATTATCCTATTATCCGCCAATACAGCATTGTACCCGAAGAATTAATCCGCTTGTCTTGACGCGGAGAATGCATCCAATTAACGCCCTCGGCTAATCGTGCTTGCGAACGAAGAAAAAGAAAAAGATTAAAAGAAATTGAAGACCGGTGACCGAGGAAAGCGGAGGCGGAGAACGGTGCGCTCGCGTAATGTGGAAATGAAAAGTATCTCGAAATAATATGAGTGGTGTTGAGGATAATTAGATTTAAAAATGGTGGTAGAGTATAACGAAGGAAGACTCTCGGCGACGATAAGCGCGACGAGGCAATTGGACGAGCAGAAGCATCGCGGTAATTGTAGCCCAGCTTTCTACGCTAACATCGTTTCTCACCTCTCTCATGCCTTTATTTTTCTTACTCGCACACTTTGCCCCGTTGTTTTGCTGCATCTTCAATTATCAGAGAAAAGAAAATGACTTTCATGAATCTTACGGGGAAGGAGGTGCCAGACAGTCTGGCTCTGTGCTTCAGAGGTCAAATTAACCCAAGATAATTGACGAATAAGTCTCGATCAGCCACAACTCTCTGACTAATATTACCATTTTACTTCATTTCTTACTTTCCCATCTTCACCTACATTTCAATCTAGTAAAAAAATCCCGTTGGCGCCCAGAGTTCATAAGCTTCTAAGAAAAACGCATTTGGCTTCGTTCATCCTCAAAGTTGCTTCGAAACGAGACAAAAAAATCAATGATACTTTCATCACACTTAAGTAGCTCGATTTTTCACCAACAATAACATGATTTTGATACGAGAGCCAAGAGCCAAGAGCGAGCGTGTGAAATAACAACGGGTACATAGGTCAACACTCAGCCTCAGCCTCGTGCATGAAATTATTTATGGTAAAGGAATTACGAAGGGGAAAGGGAAAAAAATAAAAATTTGTGTTTCAGAGTAAGGAGGGAAGTGTTTTTAACTTTGTTCGCACGTTGCTATATCATGAGAAACACGTACCTATCTAACGAAGCTTTTTCTGGAATGCCAGCAATTCTTTTTCTTTGTTCGGTATGTGCTTTCTAGGTGCTTTAGAGTGTGGCTTCACATATAGTCCCGCTGATGGACGAACGAACGTATCCCCGGAGGAATTGTCTATCTTTTATGGAGCCAACTCGCCGAGCTACGGCAAGACTACCGTCTTCGTGTACTTTGACTTCTGATTGCACAACCGAAAATTATTTTTTTTTTTCTGCACACTTGAAACGGTGAACGTTCGAAACGTTCGTGCGAAGAATCTAGATGTGCAATATTTATATTGCTATGATCCACTCGATGAAGTGCAAATTACTCTCATTTTCCATAGAGTTCAATTAACATCAATATAAATGTATGTATTCATCGTAGAGAAATACGTCTCCTTTAAGGATGTGCAAGTTTCCATTGGAAACCCAAAAGTTATTGCTTTTGCATGAAAGTTACTACGATTTTTGTTTCAACTTTTTCTCTTCTTAGCCGCGTTTCTCGAAATTCACCAACAACTTTATTTGAAAATTCACACGCAAAGTTTATATGAGAATTCCTACATTACGATCAGAGAAAAACTTAGTACAAAGGCAACGAGAACCCAACGAATCAATTTGATCGTCGGTGCGCTACTACTTTGTTAAGCTTCGCGTAGCTCGGTGGTATACATACGAATATTTGCCGCTATAAAATGAAAAAGAATATATTCATAAAAATTTGGAGAAAATGAGCGAAAATAATTGTTTTTTATGTAGGCATAAATTCGTTTGTAATCATATTGTTATCATGGTGAATTCTTATTGACGCGCGACACTTTGAATTGTCAGAAAAAAATTCGATATCTTGAAAGATTTTTGACAGCTTTATTGCACACAGCGAATGGATATAGTAAAGAAATTTCAAGTGTGTCACTGGGTTGTGTCCTGAAACCGCTTGTTCAAACTCTAAAGTCAGGAGAGAGAAGCTTTCGGTCGCCACTTCACCGCGTACTCGTGAGCTCACTCTTTATAGCTCTGCCTCAGGCGGACTCGGTTCACAGAGGCGAAAGAGACCAGACCACAATAATATGGATCGAAAGCATCCTCGAACTGAGTTTCTTTCACACCTTTTGGCTCATCCACCGCACTGCGACTCTTTCGCTTTTCCTCTCTCTCTCTCTCTCTCTTTTGTGTTTGAATCAAACCGACGATGAAGACGATTTGGTTAACAGCAATAGATTGTATTTTTATTTCTTTTTCCTTCCGTCATACGATGGTATACGTTATAAGTACAAGTTAATCAGGCATTAACGTCATTTACTCAACAGTTTAATGACAATCGAATCACGCGTTATTTGTAACGGAAAAATGACCAAATTTACAAATTTATGTATTCACGCATATTTTACCTCTTGATGCTATTATATCTTGGAATTTGTAATCGTTGTCGGTCACGGAGTCTGTTGTGCTCGTTATGTTTAAACGAGAATTCGCAACAGCGAGAGGGAAAGAGAGAGGAGGAGGAGGAGGAGATCAGCGATGAGTGACATTGCGGTTACACGAATGTACGCTCAGGCCTTGATTAAGCTTCATATTATACAATTTCGCAGCGTGACTTCACAGAGTTTCAACGGTGTATATGATGAATATTGAGCCTGTGATTACGTATTCCTCTATAGCCAGCCTTCTCACCTCTCTTTTGGCGGATTTCAATAAACCATGCGAGTTCCATGGCCCAACATTGCAATGTCCATCAACCATACACATGCAGTGTACGCACCTATTCGACATACTTTACATTAAATTCTGATCCTCTACATAACTCTCTGCTGTATGAATTTTCAATAGCTGCACACATTTGGTGACGAATATTTCAAGAATGTTTGAAATTACGGTGCGTGATTATTACAAAATATAGCACGACCCAGATGATAATTGTATATATTTATTAAAAAATGCATGTTATTTTTGAATGGTTGATGGACAAAATAATCGACTTTAAGAAATAATATTTCATTGAAACGGTCACGGTCGTTGTTCCGTCGACTTCGATCGGTGGATGAGAAGGCAAACGAGAGACGACGAGACGAGATATACAGCCACGAGGGAAAGAATATTATTAACGACTGGGCGGATTTTCCGAAGGTAATAAATCTTCGGTACGAGGAAAGACTCGTGTGTGCATCTTTGTACTTGGCTCGTGTGTATGTGTGTCGCAGCTAACACATTTTGACTCGATCATATATGAAGAGTAAAAGGGAGAAAGAGAGAAAAAAGTGAAAGGGTGAGAAAACGAAGGAGATGTATGAGAAATGGCTGCAAGAAATCTTGCGCGTCTGAGAGTCACGTTGACGGTTCATACATACATACATACGTAAAATAAACTGGCGTTATAATTTCCTATGGTTCACGTTTTCACCGTCGAGCACAAAGGGTTTTTCGTTGTTCGAAAGATTTACCTTTCAACCTTTGATAAAGTCGAACGAAAGTATAGTAGAATATAACTTTGACTTTTTTTAACGAAGGAATTTTCAATGCAACATTTCAGCCATCTCGACTCTCCGTTCAAAAATATTGATATTTTATTAATTATTTTCGTTTAATTATATTTCTCAAATTCTTACTTTATAAGGAAAATATTGTCCGTAATTTATCGGTTTTTCGAGTGGCCTTTCGTTTTGTAGCTGGAATCAATGCCACGATAGTTGACCGTAATAAAATATTTTCGTGTCAGTGGGACGGTTGAAAAATTGAAGAAAATATTTTCATCGCCCTGTTGAACGTTTGATCGCTTCACATTTTTGTGAGACTCTTTTATAAATCCGCCATTATATATGTGGAACGCAATGAAGCAGCGTCGCTTACCTGACGGTGGCTCGAAAATTTTCCTCAAATGGCCGAGGGTAAAGAGGATTCCGCCCGAGGCCCTAAACTTTTCATCTCTCAACTATAAGGGGAAAAGCAAGGCAGACAGAGAGACAAACAAACGGACAGACAGATATACGAAGAAGGAGAGGAGGTGGAGGAGGAAAAATATCCACTTCTCTATTTTGGTCCCTCTCTCTTTTTCTCGCTCTCTCATCAGTGTAATTCAAGCTTTAGGCGAGGCAAGCTCCCTCCGTATGCATCTATCTATCTATCTACCTCTTCTCCATTCTCAAGTTCCCCTGGGCTACGCTCTCTTACCCCTCTTGCTCTGTATGGTTCGTATACGCGCACACACACACACAGGATGTACCGGTAAAATGTGATTCTCTCGGCAAAATGCTCTCAGTTTTGCAGGGACTCGTTTCACCGTGTAAAAGCCCGGACGCGTAACCATTTCCTCGTTCCTGTTTTTCAGTTCCCTCGAGTCGCACATACCGCATTTTGCTAACTATTTTCGTCTGATTCTTTGTCCTCCGGTTAGTACCTTTGTTCTCTCATATTTTCCATTCTCCTATAGTCGCTCAAGAATTACCTCCAAGGAATTCCTATTCGCACTATATATTTCCTTATGATTTCTTCTCAAAGACGTTTCTTCTTCTTCCTGCATATTCCATGTTTTTCTTTTTCTTCGAAATTTCGATATTTTACACATGCCATATGGATTGCCACGACGGATAAGCCACGTTGGAGCAGTTCTAAAATATTGTTACTCAATCACACGTTTCTTTTTGGTTCGTAACTGCGTGACTGTTGAATTGGCGGCGGTACCGGCACCGGACGTATATTATCTCGGGATGGTAAAAAAAAAAAAATTGGATTGTCGCATGGCGAATGAGTATAAAGAGGGTTGCCGGGAACGAAGGAACGAAGAAACGAGAGGGAGAGGAACGACCGATGGCAGAGCCGGGGCGACTCCTCCTGCGTGCTGTCCGTAGATTTATCTTTCGGTAGGTAGAGTCCATTACGCGAAAGAAAAGACAAGGCGAATAAGAGACGGGGGGAGAGAAGGAGGATAATAAAGAGGAAAGAAGGCGGCGGCGGCGGCGGCGGCGAGTAAAAGGAGAAAAAAGATGGAAATGAGTAAAAAGTATGGTGAATGAACTGATGCGAGGAGATGTTAGGAAAACTCGGTGGAAAATACGCAAGTAACAATCTCTCTCGCATTTTCTCTTTCTCACGGTACGTCGCGTTTCGTAATAACCGCTGACTCTGCTCACCATGTAATTTCTCTTTGGGCTTCTTCTTCTTCTTCTTCTTCTTCACAGCGACCACTGCGACCAGAGTACCATCGGAACAATCATCACCAAAAGTAGTACTGTATTATCAAAACGGTGCAAGACGATTACCCGCTGAAGTAATTCAAGAGAAAAAACTCTATTATTTCTCATTAATTTCAAGACTGATAATGAAATTCTTGGAGAAAATAGCCCGCTGCGTGGCAATCCTTTAGCGCGATGAATAAGCAAATGACATCCCGGTTGAAAAGAACGAGCCAAAGTCATACAAGTACGAAAATTTCTTCAACGAATATAGTCGAATATTACCTGAGGGAGGAATATAAAGAGGCAATATGTTTAAACCGATATAACCGCATCCCCTTCGAATGCTGGTTTGGTGACACGACAATCGTATCACATCGATTCGATAACTGGCGAGTCGCCAAAAATACAAAAATTCGTACAGTGCTTACCCCATTTTGACCGTTCGTGCATTCTGTGTACGAGATCCCATTCTACGGGCTTTTCAAAGTCGAAAATCATGAGATTTACGTATTTTGCGCGATTTTTCTTCAATTATTTTTCATTGTGAAATCTAAGAAAGAAACGTTCTTATGTATGATGTAGCGTAGGTCGGGAAAAATTCCGGTTTTTGTGCTAGTCTCCAAGATCCAATGTGAGCATTAGTGTCTCGTAGCTTTCGGAGAAAAGGAATAGCCAAGCGGTGTTTAAAAAACTCACAATGGATTTCAACGATCTTGATGGATATTGCGTTCATATGTGTATTGACCGAGCCAAATATTCTCGCTAGATGGGCATTTCTCCATTGTAAACCTCCGTTCCAATCTCACTGGCGTATCTTTAGTCCGGAATATTCGGACGAAAAGTGACGTAAAAGAACTAATATCATTAAACGTTTTTCATAAACTAGTATCGTGCATCATTGGTAAACTTGCTTTTTTGTCGTCTTCTCTCAATGATTTTCGTTGCTCAAGTTATTTCATAAAGCGTTAAAGATCCAGTTCGAACAAGGAAACAACAGGACGATCGTAAAATACCCGGGGATCTATAGCTTTTGAAATTTCATGGCACGAAGCAGCGGAGAAGCATTAGAGGGAATCAACTCCTTCAGTTTCCGTTTCGCTCGGATCGTTGTAGCCGCCGCGAGCTTTCATCGTCGAGTAACGAGCAACGAAGGCAACCAAGTGCAATGAGGTGAATTCAACACACGATTCGTGCTCTCTCACGGCCAAGTCTGGCTTCAATTCATTCTGGAGAACACTCTGTCTTTTTAAAGATGTTATACCAACCGTCAATATAACGTTCGAGGTGAAAAAAAAAAAAAAATCGTTTCTTATTAAATATTCGTTTGATTTATTCGAAGCCATGTGAAAAAAGGCAATTTCTTCGATCGTTTGTTTCTTCGTTATGAGAGAAGAAGTATATTAGCAATTAAATTTAGGCATTATTGCCAGTTGAATTTCATACAGTGCCGCGTCTCGGTCTTGCGTCTCATAATGCAACAAAGAATTGCATAGTTCAATGTACGAAAATGCGCAAACAATAAAAGCACATTCAATTTTCCAACATTTTAAAAATCAGTTGGCAACGCGGTTCCCCAGGTAGCCTCACTCTTGTTGCGATAGCCAGTCAAATATTTTCCACTCAATTTATGTTGATGCGCGAACAAAGTCGTTTATCAATATATAAAAAATGATGATTTCATATTTATCAAGGAGATTTGACGTCGAGCGAATGGCGTGAATTCGGTCGTCAGAGAAAAGTCTCCTGCCTTCTTCTATATACCTAACATAAATCTTGGTTTAAATAAATACAAAATAAAGTAAAAAGTATATATAAAAGTAGTATATAGTCTTGGAGAAAAATGCTTTCTGATAAAAGTTAACCGTTGTCCTCGGCATCTACTGTTCCGCTCTGTTCAACGACCTGCTTTTAGCTCGTCATTACTATTTATATAGAACGTATACCGCAAGAGAAAAGAGAACCCATATACGTCGTACTGCTGTTAAGCCAAGGCGTTATTGATCCATTCTCTCTGGTACAGCGATAACTGGCTGTCCGATATCTCGGCAAGACCGGCAAGTATTACTCCCTTTCGTTTCGATCTAGGAGACATTATACCCCCCGCTCGGGTCAACGCATCGTCAAATACATTAGCTCGTTACTTCGCGTTATGGTCAAAGGAACTTTTCAGCCGTCGAGAAGACTCAATTGAGAAGATGCAATGACAAATATCGCCCCATATGGGTTTGGTCGTTAAAAAATTTGCGCGGGGAACCGTTGATCATCTCGGACTACGTTCTTCCGGATGATTCCAACGTTATTGGAAAATAACTTGTCTTGTAATATTAGTGAAAATCTTTGACGGCTCACACGGATATCATTTGATAGTTGTTGGGGGAGAGGTTTTTCCAAATGTAATTATGTTCCGTCGAACAGTAAGCACATGACAAAGTAAGATTATTCATTTATTCTTAGCCCGGTTGATGGAATATAATAGGGGCTATATGAGCTGCATTATAAAATCATGCTGACACGGAGATATCTTGGATACTTATTTCGAGATGCAACATTAATCCTATTTGCGACATTAAACTCAACTCTCGATTTTGTCTCTCATTTACTATTTTATCCTGCATGCGCTCGCTCGTTTAGCCTTTCCCTTTCTCGCTACTACCTTCTTCTCTCGTATGTGAACGCTGCGCTATAACATTAATATTATATTCATACGCGAAAGCTCGGGTATTACGAGCGACTTTGGTGCATCATCAACGAGAATATATTCGCTCGAGATCATATTTTCATTTCGCTCTCGACATATAACGATTTCTATATCAGCCTGTACCGTAATCGTCATAATTTTTTTTTACTTTTGTCAAGTTGACACACTTTCCTCTTGTTCTATTGATGAACGACCCACCGTTACGTGGATTACCAGCGCGAACGGTGTAATTATAATTTATCGTGTATCCGACTTGGTAGATTTCGTGGGATAGCTCGATGAAGCAATCGCGAGAGCTAGTTTTGCGAGTTTCTTGGTCTTTACCACAGTGCCATACCGAAGCAAGAAAAGTCGAAATTGTATTGGATCGCGCAGGTTTTCCGGCCATGAGATCCATTCGGACACTTCCATTTGTGAAATGAATGAAGCATGCTGTATAAACAAAAGTGAACAGAGGTGGCTATACCGTCAATAGAAACAAAGGCTATAGAATTTTGATGAAAAGGCATGTAGCAAGTCGTTCGACCACCAGGGCCGTTGGTTGCATGCGAGTTTTTCCATGTGACCTCGAACCACTCGCTAGGCTGCTTCAAATTCTCTCGTTGCTTCGTATAATATACAGTTCGAATGGTAGTGCGGTATCGGAGTTACATTTGGTAACGAGACTACGGTTCATTCGCGATTGGAGGACCATACGCTTGGTAGCGTCCCATATTCAAATTGGTGGTTTGGCTTCAATCTCCAAATTGAACTTGTCCTCAAACTTTGATTTTAAGCACCGGACCAGCAAAGTTTTTCACATTTCATCACCCGGACGAATCAAAACACGATCTTGAATATATCTAATCTACCCGATGTATACAAGATTTTTAGAATTAAAGAAAAAGGATGCATCTCGGAAATGTCTAACGGGCCAGGACCGGGATAGCTAATCTACAAGTATTACCAGCATATTGAGAATTGGACATATTCTTGACATCATTTATGATGACTTTGGACGAAAGCTTACGCAGTAATTTCAGCTCTATGATCGACTACCTACATCCGTGCCAATGTCTCTCCGTCTCTGCCGTCCTCTTGCCTCGACGTTAACTGGCAGTTTAGGCGACGGTGCGTATAATACCCAATCGTACAATAGTTATAGACCGCACACCGTCCGCTTAGGCCGTACGTTACAGAAGCATCGTAAGTGCTCGTACGTAACACGCGTAATAACACTTGTTACATACCTCATGAGTGTGCATCGTATATATGATTTAAGAGATGCATGTTGTTTAGGTCATCGTCATAACTCATCCAATAACTCTTGACCATGATGAACAAATTGGTCGTGCATCGGAACCACAGTGATACAATAATTTCCCTCTCTCTCCTTTTATTAATCTTTCGCCTTAATTGAGAATCCAAAATGTACGACGACGAGTCCCATATATTGATCCCATGATGTTAATATTCATAACTAAAATAAATCACTGCGAATTAACGAAAACTCAAGTGTGATTTGGCTGAAAATTATTAAGGGATCTAATGAGTCGAACTTTTTTTTGAAAAAGAAAAAGATTGGGGCACAGAAATAATGATTACGGATGAGATGAGCTTGGCGAGAGTTCATTGGGAAGGTTCATCGATTGAGAGAAACCACGAAAATTCATCAATTCTCATACAAACGACTAATCAAGACGAACGTGCGGACGAACGAGTGCACACCGTTGCCCATCTCTTTATTGGCTTTCTGGTGAGAAATATCTAATGGTCGATAAGCGAGAAACCGTAGCCAAAGATAGGCTCGTGTGTTTGCGTGCGCGTGTAACTGTCAAGAGTTTTTCACGAAATGAAGAAGAAGAAAAAAATGACGAGAGAGACTACTGAACTTTTCCAATCTGCCAGGATCACGCGCGAAAAGAAATAAACCAAGAATTTCATTTCTCCGCTCAGCTCGTCATCCTTCCCCTCGAACTCGCATCACTATAATCAATCCTTACAGTAATTTCCAGCGGTTCATCTTTCACCAGATATTGTTTGCTATATTTATTTACTTCTGTTTACTTCATCATCCGCACCAATATCCAAAAGAGCCAATATTTTTTCCATTATTCTCTTCTCCAAGGGGTTTTTTTCTATTAACGATTCTTGACTCGTGCGTGAGGTATATACAACGTTGAGCCTGTTCAACTGGCTCTATCACAAATTTAACTTGATTCTTCGGTCAATTTTCTTCGAACAAAATGTTTTTCAACATTTGTCCAATGGATGTTATTTGTCGCAGTTAAAATATTGAAAAAATAATAACTCGGGCATGAGGTTGTTGATGACGCGAGCGTTTACAGAGAGCCACTGCTAGCGCTGGATTTTGTCATTAAAAATACGAGAAGAAAAATTACTTGCTCGGTCAGCGAGTGTCTTAACGTTAGCAGTTTAGTGCTACTACTTGGAAGGGGATTGAATTTAAGTGTTGGAACGAGAAGAGAATGGGGAATAGAAAGAGCGAGGGAAGGAGCACGCGGCAGGCTATAGTAGCAGAGTTCATTACTCATCGGTAGGAAACGGCGACGCTTCGTCCTCCTTCTTGGAGAATATTCTTCAAGCATACTTGTACACATTAGGCATTCCACGATAAGTGAAAACATTGTTCTCGGACGGGAAATCTTTCACAAAAAAATACGATTATCAAATTAATTGAAATCACATTGAACGCATTGATTTTGAAAAGCTGTATAGTTGCTCGAACATCATTACGGGTGAGCGACACGTGGAAATATATAAATTTTGACACTTGTTCACCCTCGACGTTAATGACGAACAATCATCCTAGTGGTGAGAAAGCTTACAACGGGTTTTTAACAGTTAAAAACAGCGACGAGCGTCGATACCTCCTTGTCTGCGAAATCTTCGTGCGAGTTTTTTTTTTTTTTTGTCACGTCCGTCGTCGAATATCGCAACTCCGCATAGACACGGTAATTTCTTTCTTTGTTTTTTTTATTTATTTTTTTACTTTTTTTACTATTCTTTCTGCGATATCGTGACCGCTCGTGAGCACGACGAGACTTTTCTCCAACATTTCGGATTCCGTTACCATAATTTCGTATGGATGAACGTTTCAAACGAAATTGGATTGCGGCTATTTCTGCTTGCGCGCTCTTCCGTTCACGTCGTGTTTTTTATCCGTTCTATATTGCCCAGGTCTGGCAGCATCGCCTCACACAGCTCCGTTTTACTGATGCGCTTTGCTGACTATCGCGTGTTGCCTTTCACTCTTCCTCGAGCTCTAAACGTTTCTTTTTTTGCTTCAAGCCCACTCATCGATATACACATATACTATCTATGTATATATGCATGAATGTGATTGGTGCAAAAAAAAATGTAGCTTGCATGAATTCATGTAGCAGCCGAGGGATATCGAAGAATTCGCGTGCGTTAACAAAGGCCAATTGGTTCGTATATTTGCTTTAACGTCGAATAGCCTTCGATTTTTTTTTTTTTTTTTTTTTTTCGATCCTACGGCAATAGAATTTTCCGTATTATCAAAGGGTAAATAAAATTATTCGTCGAGTGAGACTAAAATGCTTAGCACAAAACGCCATCTCATTTTATCGAGATAAAATATTTTTGTTCGAGAGTTATCGCGCGTTACCACGAAGTTGAAAGAAAAATCGACGACTCAACTATTTCACGCAAAGTAGCGGCGGCTTTTTGTCTCTTGATTTCAAATTGTTGTATTATTTGCCTCTTTTTATCAGTACATCGGTAAAAGCATTCCCGCGACGATCAGAAGACGACGGTTAACGAGCCACGATGAAAAAGCCTAAAAAAAGGCCGCGCGTACGGACGACCCACTTGCATGATAATTTGTGCACGCCTTGAATGTAATTTTTCACGTAAACATATACCACGTGTAAAAATGGTACACATATATTTATACTCCGTTAGCGGTAAAAGTACATCACCTATACAACGTTAGCGATGCATCGTTTAATTTATTCCATTGTGTCGCCCACTGCGCTACTGTCCTCTACATACCTGTGTGCTCTCTCGCTCTCCGGTCGTAATTAACCGTCGGTAAAAATGGAATAAAAAAAGTGTGTTTTAGCGGTGACGAAGCTTACGGGATAAGAAAACGAGTAGGTTGGACGGTGAGGAATTATACAAGACAGCTGGTTGTTCCAGCTGGTTCGCGGCAACGGTCGATTGTTTTTGTCAGAGAATGTATTCTCATATTGTGCAATCTTATGTATAGATTTCCATCGTGTCGCCCATGATTGAACGAATCGAATGAAGAATGAAAACGACACGGTTTCGTCCATATTAGTCCAATTAGAAACGGAGGTTCGAGGGAGTACCAAAATTCTGTCGGTATTTTCTGAAAAATCACATTCCTCGAATGCGTCGGAGCGAAAGAACAGGGAAAAGCTTTTCTTCGTATTTCAGTGGTGAGCCTCGGCATATTTCGTATGCAAATTGCACATGTTGGATGAGTATACTGCCCCCTCGTTCGACAGCGCGAGTCTACATCGCAAAGATGGTCGCCGGGCATTTGAATATTTTCATGAGACCGCGCGGGGTGAGCTCCTTCGCACATAAATTATAATAATTCTCACGTGCGTCATTCGGCGAATAGCGTAAACAATGATGTTTTTGTTTTTACGAATTGTCTCTGTACGTATGGTTAGTATTGTAGGTACTATTGTAACAAGGCCGGCGAGAGGACGCGAGGGTAAGTGTATTTGGGTACCTGAACAGGTATGCGTTATATCTTCTAAGCTCTTTTACGTACCGCAATAGGTCTGCCGTGCATGCCTGCTATAATAATACCACCGAGAAATGTATCATTAGGGATATAGTACGACGTAGACGTTAAATTCTCGTGCCACCGGATACATATATCCATAGCATATGCGATGCATTATTCGCTCTTCCGTTATCTCAGCCGTTTGTCTGGCTCCAAATTTAGCTTATGGTCGAAATTTATAGGATAACTGTATTATTTGAGTCAGCTGCTAAGATTTCTTGTTCTAACTTTTCTCTATGATACTTTTGTATTTATTTTAGTGCATCAAAGAAAGAAATGATGCGTTTTTTAAATACTTGAACGCAAAGCACGTAAACCGAGCACGCGATAATCGCGTCGTAAGGTGAGTTATGAATATTGAAATTCTCATTATTCCTGCTACCAATAAACGACCGAGCGAGAAAGAGGAAGAAAAGGGGGAGGATCGTCAGGTTATAATTTCAACTTTCTCAACTATAGGCGCAGCTCAATTATGAATGTTATTCTCTTGCATTAGACATTCAGCAACGGTACATTAATGGCAAAATATAATAAATAGAAAAAATGATGGTAAAATAAGTAAAGCATGAATTTTGTACCAATTGGATATCGATAATGGAGTAATTATCCTCGGAGATCAATGAATTCTATGAAATTTGTTAAATGAAAAAAGTCATGAGATTGTGGGAATTAATTGAAGATAGAATGCGGTTTGCTGCAGGATCGTATTCGCCAACTTCTGAATGAAAATTTTAGCCAGAAACAATGTTGTAATCACAAAACCACGAACAACTGTATTAGCGTGGATGGCCAAGTAATAGCAATACGTTCCCTCCGGGAATTCGTTGTATGCGCTCTCTGAGCTTTTACTCTCCTCTCCCCATCGTTTCCAACTTGTGGCTTTTCCTAAATCCAAATGTATCACACACATCCGCACGCGCGCGCGTAGAATATTCGACCATTCGAGCATACACAAGTTTTAATAGCTTCGGACAATAACCTCAATGGACTATCACCGAATCCATTCGAACGAGAATATAATACACCGTGGACCAAGCTTCTACTCAATTTCTCACTGATTCGAGGTAACGCATTGTTTCGTGAAACAGAATATCGTAGCCGACATACATCCTTGCCCTCAATTTCATTTCTATTGATTTTTTAATAAGCATTCTCAAGTTTTTAAAACTGCCTGGAAGTGTTGACTCTTGTTGTACCGGAATATAGAAAAAGAATGAGGCTCGAGGCGACATATCGAAGGAGAGGAATTCGATTAAGTGGTACACGGATCGCTACAAAATCCTTATGTTTGTGCGAATCGATATGTTTTATCGAATTTTGCGGGCCGAGGTGAGAGAGGACGAAATAGCCCCTCTGCACCAATCTTTGTACAACGGTTTTCTATAAACCTTTTTTCATCAATAACATATTTCATTTGGCTGGTGCAGTGAAGTGAAAAATTGGAATACATCGAAATGCTGTGGTCTCGTGTGCCAATAATTTTTACGAATGTCAAGCCCTCCCTCGTATTTATTACCGACAGCTTTCTCAGCGATAAAGGAGAGAGAAGCGGTAACAGAAGTGAGAGTGATCAGGACGGAATGAAATATTGTTGGAAAAAATATTGAAAACCATAGATAGAGAGGTTGGAGGGAACGATAGAAACAAAGAAAAAACATGCACCCTTACACTGCCGTCAATATACATATCCTATAGAATGCGACAATCGCAGCTAGTTGGTGAATTACTGCTCGAGGCATCATACACGGACCAATGAAAAATCGCCGGTTCCCGCGATAGGTATAAAGTTCGCTTCGTCAAAGCGGTGAAAATATAGAAAATACGCTGATCCTCAGTAGCATTGGAATGAATTCAAGGCTCCCGAATGAATGGATGCGTGAATATTGATAAGCCTTATTCCGCGGATCTTTCCATATATTCTTTTTGGCCGTACGATAGCCCCAACAATAAGGGCATATATGAGATTTTCACTTTTTCTTGCACAAACAACATCGTTGAAACGCGATTCGACCATTTAATCAAGAGTCAATATTCATGAAATTTCCATTAACCCACCGCAACGTTGGCTCCACATACGCAACTAATTGTGCAGCCAACGATTTTGTCTCTTTTTATTAAGTATAACGAAGCTTTCAACTTTTCCAACCTACCTTTCCATTTATTATAACATTTTTACGAAACATCAAAGGGAGAGATTGTGGAGCATTGAATACGTGCATGCATTTATGAGAAATAGTGCTTTACGTCATTTGAACTTGTATATTTATTCGGTGGCTAAATAATAAATAAAATTGGGACGGTGAGTGGGAGCTTCCAAGATTTTCCTCCAATGTTATCATGATACACGCGCTACCGAGGCCCGAGATAATAAAAGAAAAACTCGATTTGTATGTGGAATTAATTGTCTGTCGTGCTATTAACGACTCTTTGTATAGAAACTCTCAAAGCTCGCAGGATCGTATTTCCACGGAATCCTAATACCGTGAATATCTAGATAGAAGCGAGTAATTCCTTGCACATCAAAGTACGTTAATAAGAACACTATGAAGAACTCTTCTGTTTGACATTATTATTACCAACGGAGTTGTTAACGGATTGTTTGCTTGAAACTGAAAAAAAGGCTAAAGGGCTGCTTACAGACGCCACAATTTTCCGCTTACGAAATTATGGTCCACAAATTTAATCTTTAATTCCATCAAGGTTTTTTTTTTCATATTTTATTGCACAACATCTAATCAAGCATCCGTGATCATGAATATGTGACTCGAGATCTTAGATTTATCTGCGATACCTGCTGGTATACGATATGTAATTCGCCATACATCGTCAGAGGTACAAGAGGTCAACGTGAACCTCGAACAAACGTCGTTCCCATTTTCAACCGCTGTGCAATGTTATTTTTGTATCGAAAGGGCGAGAATAAAAGAAATAAAAATAGAGAAGGCAGTGCGAGAGAGAGAGAGAGAGAGGCGGATAGAAGAGGCGAACCACGGCTCCACAACTCCAACCGGAATCCAATTACTCAAAATTGTCGTCCACCCACGTACTCTGTACAAAATACTAAGGAATGTAGATATATGTGCGATAGATATCTACACCACTCCATTCTATTGTAAGCAACATGTACATTTTTTTTTTTTTTCTTTCGTCTCCTCCATTCTTTGCCCTCTAACCTCTATTATTTTTCTCGCCGTACACGACGTTGCCCACTGCATCTTACCACTTCACCGCGTTCCTCTCATTCAAGATGTTATTGCCAAAGGAACTTTCTTCCCCTTTTACGTTTTTCTTGCTTTTTTTTTTATTTTTTTCTTCCGCGTCTTTTCGCATTGTACAAAATTTTTTCGAACCCTCGTCAAAAACTCCCCCACCGAACAACGACACAATAAAGAATTTACGAGGCTTCACACGAACGAGCGTTCCGTCCGTTCCCAATGTCTCGGTTACGCTCATATTTTACGCGAAGCGAACCGCGACCCCGCCATCGCTCGGTCGAAGCATGTTTTATCCCTACCCACCTCTTTTTTTTCCCCTCCTATTACTATACTTTGTCATTTTTCTCTCCCTTATTTTTACCTATCCTCTCTCGCTCTGTTTATTATTTGTTTGCTATTCGTGGCTGTGGTGCGTTAGGTAGTACAGGCGCCACACTTCGGTGTAACTACGCTCGTCTCGTCCCGCGCGATGGAACGACTCGGCGAGGAGAAAGGAGGCAAATGGAGCAACGGTGAAAACACCTTCTCTCTCCCTCTCTCTCTCTGTTTCTACGAATTCAGCAAGCGCGAGGGAGAGAGATTGGCGGGGCGACTGCTGTGGGTGCTTTGCCGATGGCGATACGCGAGTGCCGACGCCAGGCCGACTCCGTGGGTGTCGAGCGAAGGACAAGTTTTTGACCCGGTTTACAAAAATCTCTTTCCAACGATCGATAACACGAATCGCGTTCGAAAAACCATTCGTTCAAGCAGCATTGTTCGATGAAAAATTAATAAAATTATTTAATTTTCTTACTTGTTGGTGATAGCGCGAATATAGAATGGTATTTTTATGTACTCCGATCCGTTGATGAACGGTCAGGGCGAAATTCGAGAATTGCCTTTGACTTTCAGCGAACGTGGCTCAGTCGATCGAAGGAGACGACGAGGCCCGATCGATCCGCATGCCGGGCGACGAGACTGGATTCTGAGGCTCGCCATTAACCCCGTTGCCACTGATGGCAAAGGATTCCGGTGTTTCCTCGTTTCCAGAGTTTCTCGTTTCTGGAAGCGAGCGTTGAGATTGTTCCTGTCGTTCCATCACGAGTCTGACGTTTACTGTGCTCTTCCACCATCTGTACCACGGAGACACCTGATCCTGAAACATATTTCGAGAAATTCCCAACACTTGTACGAGGCACATGTTTCATTTCGACCGTATAACAGCAATTTAGACAGCCGCTGTTTAATTTAATCGTCTGCACTGCAATTATCTTTGATGCTTTCGTAACGCATCTTCGAATAGTTGGTTGCACGAAAAATTTTATTCGAGCAAAGGCTACACCGTTTGTTTGTTATTCTTTTCTTTCCACCTGTGATTGATTGATCGATGTTCCAAATGAGACAAACCACATCACCGCTCTTGAAACACGCGTTGGTTATATTTTCATATGTACGTGTTTCAATGAGGTTACGTATCAATTTGTTAGATGATAAATGTAATAATGATGAGCAGCGGGGGACAGGCAACTCCGTTATAAAGTAGGTCCCGGCCCATCATTCAAAAATTCTATATGTTTATTTTCGTTCATGAGGATTTATCGCAGGAGTTATGAGATCGATATGAAAAATCGAAAAAAAATGAGATATATGTGATTTTGAGGTCTTGTTCGTTTGAGATGACAAAAAGTCTGTCAGAATTGTACACTCGTATATATGAAAATAAAATCTCGAGAAAGAAGCAAGTTCGAGGAAAGGAGAAAAGTAACGAGGTCGAGAAAAAAACGTTTGGCGCGCATGAAGCGCGGCGAGAGCTCCTCGTTATCCGTTATTCGCGGGTGAATGAATTTGAAAAGGAAAGGCGAGAGGCGAAGATAATTGAAACATCTTTTTGGTGTAGTACCGCCTTAGCCGGGGCATTAAGTACGAAAGCGTATAATTAAAAAAAATCTTGTGTTCTTTCACACGTATGAGATGTTTACGATTACGAATTTCAACGTTAATCTTTGAACGCTCTCCGTCGAATGGGCGATAGGAGGACAAGAAAATACGAGGGCAATCGAACGAATGGATTTCGCACAAAGGAGCAAATCGATGGCCTTCGAGTAACCCGATACTCATTGGGGCTCTATTGGATGAAAAACTCATCCGCGGCGTATCCAGTAAAAAGCTATTGGAATTGGATAAGTACCTAAATCGGTAGGTTGAAGAGAGGTAACTTTGTATTCGCATCCTGCTCGTCGTTCTTCCTGCAATTTGCCTCTTTCATCCGTTTATTCGCAACTCTTCACCACTCGGCGGCTCTTGCAAGAAAGAAGAGATAAGATGTCTTCTCCAACTTTCCGAAGCGGTAACCGACGCGATTATCAATTATAAAAACCATTGACTTTTAGTTGCAAAACCGGCGGGAAGGTGGCATCCATATTCTTCTTTGCTATTCTCTCGGCCCGTACTCGACTCTCGTAGCACAGACCTCAAACACATTTTCCAACGTGTTTTTGCGCCGAAAAAACGAGTCAACGTTGTCACGTATCGCGTGCAATCGGGCTTTATTGCTCCCACCAGCACCGTTCCGAACTTTTGCAAACACCAATAAATATCGATTGTCGTCAAGAATTTACCGAAATACGATTCAACACAGCAAGGCATCGGGAACGAAGCGCGAACACAAAGACTCGCAGCAACTATAATTTTCCGTGTCTATTTGTGCCGAGTTGTTGAAAAATGCTTCGAGGTAATTTTGAATGCTGTAGGCGGTTCATGAGTCTCGTTGGTTGCAAAACGTAGGCTTATTTCAACGAGAATACCTCGTACGTACGCGTAACAAGCGTAAATATACGTATAGCTACACAGTATTTAAATACACTCGTGCCTTATGAAATCGTCAGTTGTACGAGTTTACTTAACGTTGAAACGTTTACGCTTCGAGTTTCCGGAAATTTGCCGGAAGCATCAACCGAGTCGCGAGAATATTTTAGCTCGCCGCTGCTGCTTCTGCCGTTGTGGTCTGTACAATTCGATATGGCGGCGGCAACAGCGGCTGTTACCTTACTACCGCGTAAAGTCCGATGATTTTACGAATAGCATATATAAAGGCTCGGTGGCAAGCCTGCTAAAGAAACAAATAAAATTAGCGCGATAGCTGCATTCGGCAGAGTTTGAACGAAACAATTCGATTAGCGTACATAAATTCGCAAAATATAACAATGCACGAAAGGCCAATTTGTGAGAGGTATAAACTCGGATAACGTTAAAACAAACGGAATATATTGCGGTGTATGACGAAAATAATCGAGAAACGGGGTAGCGGCTGGAGGCCAAGTATTGAACGAAAATACCAGGCCGAGTTGAAAGAAATATTAATGAAATCAATCGGGTCGTACGAGAGAGATGGTTGAGTAAATTTAGATCGAATAATTTTATGTGTATATCGTTGAAAGCTTTTTTATTAGATATCAACATTGAGCAAATCAATTGTTGATGTTGAAAAAATTTGATCCAACGAAAAAGAAACAATTGATCCTGATGAGGAGGTTTGAACGTTATGCGAAAATCCACATAGCATAATGAATATGCTCGAATCACTTCGATTCGTATTCACTGATATTGGGGACGTGTCGTTAAATATGTGTGTTGAGTGCTCGGTTGTATGAAATTTTGACGAGACCTCGCATCCTCACCCTCGTTGTACAAAATTTCACGGGTCCGCGCCTTTGACCTCACCCAGTCTTTGTTCTATTACTAAACAGCCCCGGCCTATACAGACTCTAGTCATTGTTGTGGCGTACACGATTGCGAAAGCACAAATATAATGGTGCCTTTCGTCGCATCATATATACGCGTCTTCTCAATCAACATGTTGTTTACGAGAACGAGATGAGAGAGCTTTTCACGAATCCGCGTGTATGTGCAAGCAAAAAATTGCACTCGTAGGTTAGAAGACGGACAAGCGTGTACTCGGAGTTTCTGGGCGAATTTTTGAGTGGTGTACCTGACTCGGTCCAGATACGATAGACAAATTTTAAACAATACGAGCCTCGAACGAGATCCTAGAGGCATCCGAGATAAGTACATTTTGTGCTGTCCACACCCGGAAAAACATTTTTTTTTTTTTTTTTTTTTATCATTGCTCAAACAAAGGTTACTCGTATGACTTTTCAAAAATATTGCTTTTTTCATTAACGTTCCTCAAAATATTATAACGGATTATATTCCATTGTTAAGTTTCTTAAAACTGCATTTATTTAAATGACAATTTACCTTCGCCAGTAAATAAACCGTTGTTACGTATCCGAGGACGACGATTGTAAGAAAGAAAGATATCGATCCTCTCGTCCACAGTTTTGAAACACCTATTTTTCTGCCTTCGATCACGAAATAACGCATACCTAAGGGTACGTAAATTTCATGCTTTTGTTTCATAGTTCGAAAAAGCAATAAAATTCCAGTATGCACTTACCAAGTATACAAACGGTTACAAGACCCACCGTAACGATCGTAAGCAACGTCAAGATTAGAAGATCGGACTGGACGTGCCGGCGATTACGAGGATGACTAATCCATATCCGCAACGACTCGGACCTATGTCAAAAGAAAAACTTTCAATTGAAAAACGTTACTAGCCTTATTTTTTTCACACGAGAAATATTTCAAGCCCGAGTCATAATATTCGTCCCAAGAGCTTGACCGGAATAAATCATTGGTATATTGCGAACACACAGCATGTACACGGATAATCCTAACTCAACCGTATGAGCTTCGTGTATTTACGAACAAGGCACGATTAGCCGATTGAACGGTACACGAAAGCAGACGTCTCAGCATTCCACCTAAATTTTCGCATACGGTGGGCATTTACGTTATCGTTTCCAACATAGACATTCTATGTACCGATGTATCATCCCGATAGAATCGAGTCAAACTCCCGTTGCATGGTAGACGACGGTGTAAGCCTTCGAATCAGAAACGCGAAAACACGACCGAAATTCTCCAATTTCGGTAAATGTTAATTTTCCACGCGTGCAAATGAATTTCATCTGCACGATGAAATTATTTTAGAATTAGAATTTGCAAGGTTTTTTTTTTTAATTTTTTTAACCAAAGGAATCTAGGGGATACAGAAAAACGGAAATACCGCGTTAAATGATATTAAGCGTGAACGATAAGACGACCACTTACCATCTATAACGAGGCGTTTCGACGGCGTTGAAGTGGTAACGGCATAATTCGCAGTGGCTGCGGCAGGATTGGTTCAGCCAACGCTCGAGACACGAGAGATGAACATAGGCGAGCGTTCCCTTGCATCTTCGGAGAACCGAAAAATTTAAAAAACGTTGACGAGATTATTTCAATAAACAGGAACATATCAGCGAATACTTTTTGTCAATCATGGACACTTTTTTCACGCGAGCTCTCCTTGAATTTATGACGAATCTAAATTTGGCTGAATAAATCGTTTTTTTTTTTTTTTTTTTTTTTTTCATTGAATAAGTACAACGAACATAATTGTTATAATTTTTTTGATAAAAATTTATCGACAACAAGACAAATGTGATTTGTCTCGTGGTGAGGATTAGGCTTTGTTTCATCCGCTACGGCCGATAAATCGCGGTGTATGAGCCGAGAGAACAAATCGTTCCGATAATGCTAGTGAAACTTTGAATCACTCGTTGGCAAGGATAGCAAGTATTCAAACTGGAAATTCCGTCGGAAAATTTACGTTATAATCGTAGAATCGTAGCTCCTATGTACGACACTTTGGAGCCATTGTGCAATGAGAATTTGGTGCGTTATTCCGCCTCCTTTCAACGTATAAACGACGTACAATCGGCCAATACAAATCTCTGTTCTCTCTAACTATTCGGAAATGTGAAAATTTCCGGGGAGAACAATACCGCGAAATTATGCCATATGTATGTTAAATAGTTTGGCGCGTTGATGTACCAAGAATATTATCAATAGCCGTACGAGAAAAAATTTGATAATTTTTCATGAAGAACTAACCGAAGAAACGGGGTGTAAGTGTATAGCGCCTGACTCATCGTCTCGTTCGAAATAATAATGCGTGCAATTTCTCCATAGGCAACTTGTAGTGTTTGTATAAAAATATGAAAGAGTCAAGTATAAAATGAGGCTCGTTCCCAGCTGTTGACGAGTGAAATTTCAGTTCGAAGACGCAAAGTGGCATGCAATTTCGTACAAATGGCATTGTAAAAAATACCGCGACGCAAGCGCATTGCGAAAAAGGAGACAATTAATTGAAGAAAGCGTCAGATGGAAATATTTCGTGAACGAGCTCTTGAGAGGAGAGGCGCGCGAGATTACATTTTTATGGAAGATGAACGCGAGTATGCGACGACGCCCATATACCGCCATTTCATTCAATTTTTGTAGAAAATTCCGTGAACCCTGGATTTGAAGACATTGTAACGGGCAAAGGACATTCACGTTGACTCAATAACAGCAAGAGAATGCTTCTTTTATTGACTCGCGCTATTGGTCGTTTTACGACTTTGATGAATCAAAGGCTTTTAGTTGCACCCGAGCGCCTTAGCTTTGCAGTTTTTTCCGTTTTTTCCGTTTTTTCATTCATTACACTACCTTCGACACGGATCCTCAAATATATGAAAAATACCACATTCATTTAAACCGCATGATTTTCAATCGGAGCAGCAAGTATTGAAAAAATATGATCGAAACTTCAAAGTTTCGGCCTTGTTACTAAATTTCGTAACTATTACTTCCAAAATTGTAGTTGTTGTTGTTGACACGCATTGAAAGTGGCAAATATATATTTGTAAATCACATCAACGAAACTTCTCTCAGGTGAAAACACAATTTAATAATACGTCACGCGCGTCTCTCATGATTGCTCGGTAATTGAAACTTTAGCCCGAATTAGACCAAAGATATCGTGTCTGCAATATATGGATTATAAACCTGACATTGAGTCAAATGTATTGCTAATGTTAAAGATATTTTTAAGTAAAAAGGAAAAAAAAAAAAAAAACAATTTACGTACGTGGTAGATTTACCTACAGGGCGATATGAGAAGCTCTTTGGAATTATTGGTGTGACAGATGCGACAAACGCAAGAGCCAGAAGTCACCAATGAAAGAATCTGCGATAAGCGATGGGCCGACGATTGTCCTATTGTAATACCGTTCGGAAATTCTCCGGTTATCTCGTTCCTCATTATGCTACAGGCATTTATCGGTAATACATTCTCGATAATGGTCTCGGACTCGGGGGATTTCATTCCATCTACAAACAATGAATCATAATCCCGTTGTTTCCGTCATTAATGTCTTTTTGTATTTCATTATTTTCATGTCAGATGATAACGAATCTTGAGCGTATATAGTATTACTCGCATGTTACAACACCGTTCGAAATAATAAATATATGCGCTGCGGCAAACCATGATTCATACATGTGACAAATAACACAATTTTCTGTTTTTAGCTACCAGCTTGTAATACGGTGCTCAAATTTAAGGCGAACTAAATGAAAATTGTATAATTAAGTGCAGACGGGTGTTTCCAAATGTTGTTTTGTCCACAATATGTCAAAGAATAAAATTTTGAGCGCAGCACTAATTCAATTATTTCGTACGAAATATTAACGCTTCGAATTTGACACGTTGCTGGTTAATCGTTGGAAAATAACAGCGAGTTCGCGAAAACGCGTCTTTCATCCATTTGTCTTTGTGAAAAAACTTCTTTTTTTTTTTTTTTTCATCTACTTCATACACAATCAACAGACTGGATTTTGATCGAATGTTGTTCTTAAAAAATCCTTTTTTTTTTATTTTACGCGTTTTATACGCTTTTCCTTTATGTTGTTATAAAATTCAATTATAAATCATTGACAGTGTACCGTTTCTGGGCGTGAAAAATTAAACCATAAGGTAGTAGACTGGCAAACACAGTGGCAATTTTCAAACAAGCGCAATATATTTTCATCCGCTTCGGTGACTCAATTAAAAATCGATAGACCAGAGCTATACTCCACTCCATAGGTTATATCAATGGCCGAAGTTCACACTCCACGCGCTTCATACAATTATAAAAATAATTTTTTTTTTTAACTTTCGTTCCAACATTTCGACAAGTTGAAGAAATATTCACGTACCAGAGGCTTTTTACTTCACGAAATAAAGTTCGATCGTTGATAAAAACTTTGAAAAATCGCGTTAGAATATTATGTACATTTTTTTTGTTTGTTTTTTGCACTGACCTGTCATTGCATGTGACATATTACGAATCAGCTTGGGATGCAATCCGATTAATAAATGTCTCGTAGCCGAACGACATGCACTCGCTATTTGTATGAAAAAAAAAAAAAAAGTATATAGAATTACGTGTCGTTCCTCCCTTTTGTGCGAAAGCCAAGGGAAATACTTTTGTCCCCAAGGCAAAATAAAATACGCAGCTTCGCGCGAGTTTTCTACTCCCTTCCTCCCTCTTCTCCTGCGTTTGGCGTGTTATTATTAGACCGAACTAACAGAACCCATCGATGAAAATGACAGTTCTCTCACAACGCTCATGATTTTTCATTCCTTTGTTTTCAACGCGTGTGTGATTTTTTTTTTATTTTTTTATTTTTTATTTCAACATGCCTCCGTCCGGTTTCCTCTGGCCTTTCGCCGGTCGGAAACAAGATTTGAAAACGAGAAATAAACGTATACACCAATGTGTCTACCATTTCGTAGTGAATAGTCGTGATTGGATATTGAAATAATTGATGGTTGTATCAATCGGTATTGACTCGTACATCGACCAACATAGAATTTGACGGTTGGTTCGAAGTGCTTAGAAAGCAAGCAAGCCAAGTGTAAATAACTTGACAATTGATGAAAAAATTGTTCGGACGATATATTGGTGCTAATACAAAAACAACGCAATAAAACATCGGTGGTGGTTGAACATCGAAGCTTCGTTGTATTTTTTGGATAAAAGCTAAGTGACATCGCGAAGGATAGATAATCAATTTGTATATTTATTCAGTTTCGAATTGACAGAAATTCGATGTTGAATCAAAGCGTGCACGAGCAACGGTTTGCTTTCATATAAATTTGCACAATCTCATAACTATAACTAAAACCTGCGGATGAAAACTTATTATACTTGGTTCGCGGTAAAACATTATTTAGTCATAATGCATAATCTCACTTGCGTTTTACTTTTTCGTTTCATCAATGCTTCATCAATGAAGTTTTCGTTTACGCGTGAGACTGAGACAAGAAAAAGCTCGGAGAAAGAAACGGACGGAGAGACGCGGAGAAACGTCAACACCAAGTTTTCGAAAAAGTTTATTCGTCAGTGACAGCCTCCCTCGACTTTGATGTTCCGTAACTCGGGGATTTTATTTTACCGCGTACAAGCTCAATACGGATGAAAGTGAATAGAGCAAAAGAAAAGGGGAGAGGGAGAAAGACTGTCGCGCGAGCGATTTGACAAAGCTGCAATAGCTATAACTATATTTACCAAACTATTCTGCAGTGACAAAAATGTTCAGTTCTCCTTGACGTCGTCTGCTGCTCCAGCGTCGTTCAATCCCTGTCACATAACATCCGAATTTTGCGATACACGAGATTTTCCACTATTCTACGCTCCAAGGAGATTGCGACAGGTATTTACCGTAACTTTCTCTTGACCGTTATCAATATAGTGTGTTATGGAAAATTAAATTCTTCAAACGATTTCGTATAAAATTCTCTTCGGAATATTTTTTCTTTCGCAAAAATTGCGATAATAAAATAATATGTTGAACATATCGGGTCAAATATATGCACCGCAATCTAATTGGTAACGTATTTGTGGCAGATTATAATATATTTTGTTTATAAGATACTCGCGGGGTTTGTTGGATCATTGGGATTTTAGTTACGGGATAGATCTTCGAGGTCCGGTCGACCGAACCTTTGACCTCGCGGACCGCTATGGATGCTTCGAGATTTCGTCGTTTGCGCGTTAATGTCGATTTTAAAATTGCAAAGCGCTCGAGTGTCACTCGTAACTTTTATCATTATACGAAGCAGCAGGGCTTGCTGGCTTGTTGCTTCGTTCGAGCAACTAAAAACAAATTATAATGAATCTCGTGTTATTGCAGAGTGAAAGCCCTATTGTTGCATTTTAAGAAAAAAACCAAATAATAATATTGCAATATTTGGAACGAAGTTTGTTTGAATTAATTAAAACTAGGGGTTGGACGTAAAAAGAATTTTGAAAAAATAATAAATCTGTAACGATGACTGCCGGTACAAACTTGAATTTCGAAGCTTTATCGATCCGATATTAATTTCAACGTCCAACAGACGGGGTATAAATTAATTTAACGACATAAAAAAGGGAAAAAGACGCGAACGGCCCGAATGAAATTCTAGTCGGTTCCTCCGCCGTGTGTCGGGGCTTTCTTTTTTTTTGTTCTCTTTACTCTTTGGTGCGGCCGAAAAACCGAGAACATTGAATCAATGAATTAATTAAGGAATTTCCGTAATCGATAAAATATAACTACCACGATATCGTATTTTTCCAATTTTCCGAATATCTACGTCTCGAATAATTATGTAATTTTTTAATTAATGAAAATTTTCAATGAGCAAAAATACAGATTGAAAAAGCATCACTTTTGATTGTACTAAAGATTTTGTGTAACATCATCATCGCAGGAACGTTGTATGAGAGGTCAAAAATTTAAACGATACTTCACACCGTCGGAATGCCAACTTCCGAGCATTATTTGTTTTAGAAACTGCTTCGCAAATGCGTGCGAAACTTTTCCATTGCAAACATAACAAGTCCATATTGAATATAAATCTTGGATCGAGTTGTATGAGCTCAACGTCTTAAATGACGTTTCGGAAATTGGAATAACGTAAACTTTAGCTATATAGCCAACGATATAGGTATAATTCATTTGATCGAATCTGAAAGCTTCGTTTTATGGTTGCACGGCTGTGACTCAGCCTCAAGGAAGTTCGAGAAGGACCGAGATGTAGGAATATGTAAATATTCATCATCTCCGAAATCGCTCCACGAATTGAGAAGTGGATTTCCAGAATGTGATACCGATGGTCTCTCTCCTGAGATAAATATCGCCATACTATCTTGATCTATTTACGAAAAAAAAAAACAGTTGCAGCGTTCATTGAATATCATCCAACGTAACGAGTAAATATTTGCTCGGACATAGATAATTCAATAGTGTTTGTTTGAATGTAGAGAGCATTTTAATATCTCTCAATCAATGTAATCTTGGTTGAATAGAGAGGCGGAGGGAGAGAGAGAGCACAGACATATACTAACCCTGGGTGTAATTATCCGATATATATAGATATTGGAAATGGGATGGATTGGCAATATGCGAGTATATGATCAAACCGACGTGTCTCCTGCATATCTCGTGCTATAGAGCCCGAGATATTGTCACGTTGAAACAGTAACACAGACACAATGGGTATATATCGTAAGCCCAAGAGCACATTGACATCCATCAGAGCATGGACCAAATTGCTAATCAAAGGCCTGTCATCGTCGTATCAATTGCGGAATCTCTGCTAAGATTTTCCATTGGCTACGTATTATTGTATAAGCGCGCACAATATTCATACACGTTGGATTTTATTAATTAAGGACGAAATAGAAAGAGAGAATATTTTTTGGCCGAAATAGCTAGTTTTGAATTATTTCAACGTCGTAACGTCGTCGAGAGGTTGAAATACCTCGGGGTAATGGTTCTGTAGGGGGATAACACGTTCGGGGGTAATGGCTAGACGAATGAGGAAGGGACTGCGACGGGTCAACGGTGCTTCGCACAAAGTTGTCCTTCACTCAAGAACTTGCTGCTCGGCTCAAGTACAGGTTTCTGCGATCCTGAAAGCTTCGCGTCTACGTCCCCCCGCCAATTTACCGCTGTATATATCCTATTTCAAAATTGTGCATAAACGAGAGAAAATATGAAATCCGAAGCGAATGGTTCGCCTCCTGACTCCTCGTGTCCGAGTTCAGTCGGACGAGGATTTTCTCTCGAAAAGTTTTCGATATCTGACAGGCAGTCCGAGACACTACGAGATATCTACCCTGTACCTTTTGTGTATTACTAAATTCTATAAATAGTATGTATTTACAAACACGATGGTATACGCATCAAAGCGCCAAACTTTTCACCGGCTCTCTTTTTACTTAAACCATAGCTCCGTTTCAGAAAAGTATAAGAACTGGGAAATTCCAACTTTACAAGCGGATCAAAAGTAAGTTTTTCCTATAATTTTTTTTTTTTTTTTTCGTTGGTTCGAGAACCTCGTGAGAATTTGCAAAATTATAAGAATAAATGATTGAGACTAATTCGATTGATCCTCCCAATGACAAATTTCCATGCATGCGATCAATACTTTTATGTATATGGTTTTTATCAAGCTTTCAAATGAATCTTATTCCGTCGTAAAGTTTGTGAGTTTACTGCTTCGGATTTTAAGACGTTGACGTTTATTTACACACTTTCCTTTTTCACCCTCACCGTTCGCACCAGGTTCGCACATTCAAATTTCATCGAACCACGGAGCCTCGAGTCTTTCGTAGTAAATTGTTTATCGATCCAAGAAAATATCGAAAGATTAAGCTTCACATTGAAAAATAAATTTTAATTACAAGTTCAAAAGAGTTTCTCTTGAGCGTGATAACCTTTCAGTAACCACGGACCATGACTTGCTCTTCCTCTTTCCGAAGCTTAATGTATATAAATAGATACGCATACGTATATATCTGTGAATATATCCTCTGAATTTTGTTTTCACAAAGTACTGTCAGCTTTCGTGGTGCGATTTTCCAAATCTCGTACAAGAGAGAGAAAAAGTACACGTGGCTCGGTCGTACAGTTTCAATCCGGAATGGGATGAGATCGTTGCGCAACGTTTCCTATCGTACAGCTATATAAATACTGACTGTGGCAAAACTTTTTCACTACTTCCGAGAGGGCGCAATGCCCGCAATGCGAGATTCTTTCTTTTGCTTTTTCCTATATACCTTTATCGGCTGAGAAAACTCCGTGAAGAGCTAAGTAATGCAAAAATGTGAAAAGATTCTCCTACAGCTGTGGAATAGCGACAAGGAGGGCGAGTTTTATGAGATGGAATAGTGGCTTGACCCGTCGCGAGATGCAACTACATTAAAAATCATTTTTCACCCCTCAAGCGATAATATTCAATTATTAATCTTACAATTATACACCGACCAGGCTATTTTTTATTACCGTCGCTATTTTTATTCTTTTCATTACATTATTGTTTCATCACTGGATCAAAATTTAGCTTTATTTTGATTCTGACTTGAGATACATTTTCGAATTAAGTTTCGGTTTTTTTTTTTTTTTTCTTTAAAAAAAATATTTCATATTCTATATATTTATCGGAGGGTTGAGTTTTAATGAATTGCATATTGCGTATCGGAAATTCAAATGTAAGCACCGTCGAGCAATATTCAGCCTGCAAGCCTGTAAAACGTTTCGGTAAGCTTTGTTATTTTACCATACGAATGATAATTTGCATTTTTGATTTCAACATATCGCTCTTTGGATATAAAAAGTGAATAGGTTTTTAAAATTTTTTCCAATTTTTGTGAAGCGCAAAGTTAAAAAGTAACCGTGCCATTCCCACATATAATTATACTTATGACCACGCTATAACCTTTCCAGAGTTTCATTGGTTAAAAAATTCGAATATTAAAAATGGTGAGTAATTACTTTTCATAAAGTTGAACTAAAGTTGTGACAAAAGTTACACTTTTTCAACCTTCTCGAAAAAGTCATTCGAAAGAGTGGGACCTTAAACTTGCACAACCATAATTCAGAGTATTGAAAAATTTACAAGTGTCATACAGATTAATGCGCTCAAAAAATCATTTTCGTATTAAAATCAATATAGTATATTATTTAAAATACAGAATGCAGTGCAGCATCAACGCTGCTGCATCGTCATTCCCCTGCTGACTCTCTGTCTCTTCTGACCTCAGAAATACGTGATACTACGAAACGCGCAAGAGTAGCGGGGACCAAAACCGTGAGCAGCATTTACTCCGTTATATGTTACACGTTGGAAAACAAGCAGTTAGCATAGAAATTGGCTTTCGAAGACGGGTGTACCGATAATTCTGGATAATCTACAAAAGCAAACGACGCTCGAATCGAAAACCTCTTAAACGCTATTACGCGCGGATTAATTCCTCTGTCCTTGTTCGAAACTATATTGAATCACCAAATCTACTATGCGCGCGTTCGAATAAAACGTGAAAAAAAAAAAAAAAAAAAAAAAATCAAACAGTGAGAATAGAGAAGTGGGCCTAAATGATGATATTTCTTACCGGTCGTCGATTGTGCGGAGTGCATAAACGTGCCCGACTGGCGTTGCACGAAGAAGCATGCAGAAGGAACGTGTGGGAGTGCACGAAGGAAGTTTTGCAGGCAGAGCGAGGAAAGTATGGTTCGGTATAGGAGGAAAATTTGCATTTTATTCACCTCGTATAACGGGGTCGCGATGGGACGCAAGAGAGTTGAAAGTCGTGAGAAAACGTCGTTGTAGTCGCGAGTCCCCGCGTGCAGCTTGAATAAGATCTGGACTTGAAGAACGGTACGAGTGAGAGAATAAATAAGAAAGTGAGAGAGAGAAGATGCTTCATTGGAAGTTGTTATATAGTTCCCCGGTGTGGTACCGGTTCAATTGCAAACTGGCAGAGGTTATAGGGGATTGAAGAAAACCCCCTTCGCGCGAGCTTGGCATTCGATTTTTTCCTTTATTCTATTCTTTATTTCTTTCGACCGATCGATTCTACTTTCGGTCTTTGTACCAATAAAAGTGAGCGGCATTCTTTTCTGCGTAGCTAAATTCGATTGGCACTTTATTGGCAATATTCGTTTGCGTGGCGTCACGCCAGCTTTCTACGCTTGGCACATAAATAAATAACAAAGTCATTAGTTGCACGGCCAGCAACTATTCTTGGACACACATAAAAATTCTTACTTTTTGTTACGATAGTTTTTCGCACAAAAACTACGTCTATCGCTATACGATAATACGAGGTAAATGTGTGGGTGGAAAATTTTCATGTATATATTGGAGCATAGGAGTGAGAGAGCGCGAACGAAACGAGGATTTCGTTGACCGATGGACCCCCGGAGCGAAACAAGCAAAACCCTCGATTTCGTACTCTCAAACATATAGCTTCTCCTCTCCATTCGCGAGCCTCGCACGCAATTAATACGGCTGCATGGACATTCTCGACGTTTCCAACCGCAATTGACCCATCCGCTATCATCCATAAAAAGCTCCTTCCATTAATTTTCAAATTTTTATTTATTGCCCAGACGTATCTTTTCTCGCGTCAAATTTAAATTCATCATTTCCATGCACCGGCCGTCTGCCGTACGGTTAATATTATAAAATCAATTGAATTGAGGCATCATTGGCTATTATGGTTTTATATATAGGTAGCCACCTATTTTCTCAACAATTATTCCATTTTGTGCACAGTCAAGAAGACGCATATCCGACACAATTCGCGGCAATCGCCACTATAACGACCATCAATTATAATCTTAATCGATAATCAATCGTTCGAATTTCAATTAGCACGAAAGAGAATGCGAAAGCTTATTAATAACATGATGTATATACTAGTATACCTACCGTATATAATATATATCGCGTAACAAATACAGAGATCTATGACGAGCGACATCGGAGCAATTCGAAGCAATTGGCCATTGCGAAGATACGATCATCACCAATCAGTTGACGTTCGAGCTTGCTATAACGCGGACTCGAGTCTCCAACGAAATTTCGTTAACGATCGTCCAATAATTACAATAACCCGCGGCTACCAAGTAATAAATCCGCGCTAAATACGCCATCCTATTGGATTGTACCGCTGCTGCTTATTAGATTGTTCGCCTCTCAATCACCCTCTCTACGCGCTGCTATATACGTGCATATTGTTTATGAGACCCGAGCATCCGACCTCGAACGTCTCAATGTTTCGGTGTTCCGATGTTCGTGCACCAACTCGTAAAAAATAAACGTACGATAGACGGTGCGAATTTTGTACTTTGTCATATTTTCAACAATAAGAATTATCTTTCTTTGTATCAAAGTTTTTCATACCAATAACACAATAAGTTTGCAACGCACCAAACATTTTATAGAATATTATTCGCACATCAGGTATGCGAAAACCCCCATTTATATTTATATTTAAACGCAAAGTTGAGTTTAATGAACATTGTTGTGTTATCGAAGCATTGGAGCACGCTCGAATTGCAATATATTTCTTAACTGGTGCATAAATTAGGACTTGGTGCGCGAGTGCACAAAAGGCTCTTGTTCGTACGAGCTTCGCTTTTATACAACTGCATCTGTGGTATACCAAAGCTCCGAGAGCAACGCTTCCAAGCCCTCTTTCGCTCACCACTATTCCTACTCTGCTGTGCCAAAGCTTTCGTTACACTTGTCACAAGGTCCTTTATCCGAATCAATCAAGCATTTTATCGGACGATTCAAAAATCTTTTATGGCTGATGAGATTGAAAAATTTGGTGTTGCGTTCTCGGTTCTCGTATAATTTTGCTATTATTTCTAACAGACGCATTTTATTCGTGTGTCTTTTATTGAAATATAAATAAGTCTAATAAGAGTCGTGTAAACGACCGACTCGTTAAAGAAAATTTATTCAATCTCAAATTTACATTCTATTATTGTCAGAGTCTTACGGTTCGGCTCTCACAATTTTGCATCTTCGTTCCATCATGAAATCCCTTTTTTCTTCTCATAGCCCTTCCGCACCACTTCTTGCGGTTATATCAATTTCAAATACGTCGTCCAAAAGCTCCATTGTCCACTGAATTGACAATGCAGGCAAGCACAGAGAGAAAGAAGAATAGATAACGCCCTTCCACTTTTTAATTCAGACTCGACGCATTTATTTTTCCAGATATTTTTTCCTTATCATCTACGATTATATCGTCTCTCCATCTCGGATCGTATACGGGGAATAGAAGTGAGAAAAAGAAAAATAAACGAGTAGGGGAGATCCTCGGAAGATTTTCAACGTACGATAATGCCCAAATGTTTGGAAAGAATAGTGTTATGAAATAAAAGCTATCTAACTGTGTAGTACTAAAGCGGAGAAGAGTCGAAACGGAAACGAAAAATAGCGCCGACGTTTTTCTCGATTTTGATGTTAAACGGGTCCTACTACTATCGGCGCTACTCTACTTGTCACGTTGTCACCAATCCGGAGTAAAGGTATATCGTGAACGCGTATCAAGAGGGAATACGTGAGTTATTCATGTTGAATCCTCGAAAATCTGTTAACACGCTGAGACTCTCAGCGTGTGAATTTCCAAAGCTTTTTGTACCACTCCTTTATTCACGCTGTTGAAACGGATTCAATTGACGAGAGGTTCCCAACCATCGGGGATCCAAATTCTGCCGTCTTATTTTCGCTCGACTTTCTCTTTCCACGATGCACCAGCCTGTCGTCGATCGTATTATTGTTCTTTGTGTCAAGCGTCAAACCACCGATTTCCATCGGTGCAGGATTATGCTTTTTTTTCACTCCAACCCCAAATCTTCGACTCTCATAAATCGATAATTAAAAGTAATTTAGCGAATGGTATTTGGTTTTTAGGTATCCTGGATGCGAAAACGTGACATGCACATACTCAGCGCGGGCATATCGACGTACACGTCCGACCTGAGATTTCAAGTGATACATCCGGACAAGTCGGAGAACTGGACGCTGCAGATAAAGTCACCGCAGAAAAGGGACGAGGGCACTTACGAGTGCCAAGTCAGCACCGAGCCCAAGATGTTTCTCAACTACACTCTCAACGTTGTCGGTGAGTTTGCCAGACCGACGACACACATACGGACTAATATTCACCCGCGTATAAATGTCTACACGGGAGATTCCGCGGTATCGAAAATTCAACAAAATGTTAATTTGTTGTATAACGCGTTATTATAACGCGTTAAATACAGGCCGAATATTGCAATTAATTTCATTGGTTCGATTGGTTCGAAATGAAACGACCCGTGTGAGGATATAGCATTAGCGCCATGTTGGATAATTTAACTCGCCATTCTCCGCTCAATTCACGTCCCTCTCCATTAATCTAACTCGACATTTCTCGCACGATCTCACTCCCGTAACACGCAAAGCTTTCATCAGCCGCTTTCGTCGATACCATAGCCAAGTTTCTAGTTTTTTCTATTTATATATACTTTCATTTAATAGAGCCAGATGAAAATTGCTTCGTTGAAAATAAGGGGGGGAGTGAGGAAAATGCGCATGAAAAATACGAGAGCATCAATGAGCGTGATATACACGCTCATTTAATCATGAGTACATTAAGTACTCAAATCGTGCACACATATACTAAAAGGTTATTGAACAGAACTCTCGGTGCCAGTGTGTGTGTGTGTGTGTGCGCGCGCGCGAGCTTACGTTGGTGGTTGCAAAAGCCAATAGCCCACTTTCCTCAATCCCAGTCACGTGTCTCGTATCATACTATCACCTCCTTAAATCCCTATTCCATCGTGACTCGAAAGTTTCTCTTTCTTTCATTCCTGCTCCTCCTCCGTTCTGGCAAAGTATATGCCAACATATAACTGCCGATAGTTAGGAGAGAGAGGTCGTGGAAAAGAGGCGAAAAATTATTCGGAAAAGACGCAAGTACGAAGCAAAGAAGGGACAAAAATAGGTAGGAGAATAATCAATAAAACAAGAATAAAGAGGAAAAGCAAATGTCTGCTGGTATGGGAGAGACGAGAAGAGCGGGGGCAGGCTGCGTTCTAACCAGGTGTTGAAAATCTTTGCATGGCTGGACGCTTCTTTATACCAAAGAATGTAATGCCTCTTTATTATAAAGAATGTAGCGGCGGAGGCGGATCGGCGGAACGAGGAGGTCGAAGCAAGCGGTACAATAGTGATAATATGGGCTGAAATTGTAACCCGTTGAAATGTGATAGGAATACAATGATGGCGGGAACGCGAGCGGATCAAGTGTTGGACATATACAGTTAAAGACACGAGGTGCGAAACAAGCACCGTTTCAACTATATGGTTGGGCTTAACGGTCGATAGTTAGTGTCGAAGAGAATCTCTCTATTGGCAAATGGGAGAAGGGCGGGGTGAAGGAGAGACGAGGAGAGATCGGATGCCGCAAACAGCTTCGCATAAATTATCATTCTCGAGCGGCATAGAGTCGTTAACCGCGAGCAACGAGGATCCCACTATTATCGCGCTAATATCGACCGCGATAACCATGATTTTTGTCGTGTATTCACCTTTCGCATTGTCAATATCCCCGCGCGGCCGGGTTCCGATCCTCGTCGCGCGGACACGGAGGCTCTTCGTCCATCTGCAATTAATTCATTTTCCGATGCAGCTATTAACGGATTAGAGTAAATACTTTGTATTAAAGTAATAAGCTATTAGGACACGACGATTTAGACGGATGATTAGCGATATGATGGCGAGTCAAGGTACTCGAGAGAAAAAGCAGGATTAGAAAGAGCGCGAAATGCTGCAACGCGACTGTGTCCGAAGGGAACCCCTAGAGAGAGGCCGAGTGGCAGCTTGCCAAGTACATTTCCAGAGGCTCGTCAGCTTTTTTCCTCTTCCGCAAGCAGTACTTTTTACCCCAGCGCGTTAACGCTACAGCGCGAATGTATTCTTATTTGGTAACGATGTCGACAAAGCCCAGCAGTCTCGTTATTTTATATTTGCCCTCCTTGTAATACAGAAATGGCAAAAGGAAGTAAGGGCGGTGGGTCCAGAAATGTCAAAGAAAATTCCGCTGAAAGTCAGGCAAGTTTGATGAAGCGAATACTTACAGGTCGGTGAGCATCTTTTTCTTTTTTTTTTTCTACCACCTCAAAAACCAAAAATCTCGAGAGTTGGCTGACCGCAACAAATCGCAATCGAGCAAGCTCACATTTTTTTTCGTTCGAGAGTAAAAATAAAATGAAATGTTTATTTGCGTAATTGTCGTACGTACGTGCGTATGTGCTCGGCCCTAGAATGAAATTTAACCAATGTAAGCAATACACAGCCTATATGGCTTTTGTGGGAATGTGGGAATTAAATCTCGTATGAAAAACGGGCGATTCGATGGACGATCGGATATTTGAAAAACGAAAAACCCGATGTATAAGAGGATAGCACGAAATAACACGACATCAACGTTCGATTGGCTGATTTATGTGGCTATTTATTTACCTCATTCACCGATGTAACGAAAGGATTTATAGGATTTAATGAAATTAAATTAAATGTGAAACTTTGAGGACACGTCGAGTAATATTCAGCCGTGTCTGTTCGAGGAAATACATTACATATTAATGAACTAATGAAATAATTGATCTGCGATAAATATTCACGAATTTAGAGATATTCCGCCGGCGATCTCTGGTCGTTCAATATCTAGCAAATTTAATGAAAAGCCATACACTGCGATTTTCATCATATTAATTATGCCTACTGAGTGGAACCGTGCAGAATTTATTCGGCAAACGCTGACAAGCCAAAACCGATGGATCCCCTTTCGTTAGAATTATTTTTCAGCACCATCAAATGAAAATATTTCAGCATATACGTTATCCAAAATTATCCGATTTTCCATGCATTCGTTAATGCTCAACGAAGCTTTCGTACGAAATTTATGTACAAAGAAAATTTTATGCGACTCCGGTCCTATTTTAATATCCCTTGAACAAAAACATTGAAATATCGGTGCTTTTCGGTGTTGCTCCTACATCGCAAATAAACGGCCTTGATGACCGAGTCTCAAGTCACGTTCAAGATTAGGAGAAAATAAAGTGCTACATGAGCAAAGATTCGCCCCAAGCGAACTAATAAAGTCGCATCTATTTCTGCGCTTATATTTTTATCCGGATTCGATACCACGCTAAATTACTGTGACCTTTTGAGAGCTTCGCCGGCTCGAATTAAGGTCAACTCCGATCTTATACAAACCATTTCGATAATCATTGAAATATTGGATGCTCTTCGGTGCACAAATAATAGCCGAAAAAAAAAAAAAAAAAAAAAACAGCCAACTAATAACGAATGAGAAAAAATTGATTGACATAAAAAAACATATAAAAATAGATAGCATATGTTATAGCTATATAAAGTTTTGACATTTGAAAAAGTAGTAAAAGTGCTTCTACCGAAAAATGTAAAGAACAATTGACAAGGATGAGAAATGGGAGATATGACGGGGTTGAGTATGTCGAACCGTGTATCGCATATACATGCCGTCTATTTGCAACGCGGACGACTCTATCGTACTTGAAGCACTCAGTTATTGAAATAGACGCACACGCATATTGGTAAGATAGACCGTACGGAAAACAGTCTGGTTGGGTGAGCAGCTTCAAGCCGCTCAAAGAGAGAGTCTCGTTATTCTCATTCGTTCGCTCATACGGTACACTGCTTTTCGATCTCCTCGTGCCAAAAGAACAATATATGTAGCCCAATGGCAATACATTGGTAAAAGGATGTTGAAACGGTGGTAGTAATGCATCGTTGCTCTCTGATTTGAGTCTTTGAGTCATGAAAACCCGCATAAACTTGATTTAACGTGCGAACGAAAGATACGCCCCCTTTCACCTCGTAGACAATCTACTGAGACAAGAAGAATTCAATATTCGAAAGAATAATGCGGTGTGGAATATACAATTTTGACTCGTGAACAAAAGACGAGTCAAGGCGTTTAATTTTTCTGTAATTCATGTTTACTCGTGTGATGAGCTCGATGTTTTAAATATTATGAAACATTCCATTAATTATGTTATAATATATGAAATTTCTGAACCGATGCTCTACTCTCGAGCAAACGAGCACAGCACGTATAAATTGTGAGAAAATATTCTTGAATTGGCTTATGCGACGAGTGTATTGTGAAACATATATTATGGTGCAAAAGGAAGCAAGGCAAGGCAAGGCAAGGCAAACCATTATGTCGCGAGTCTCGATGCAGCTTTGTACGCACAATGACTTTTCACTATAGTTAAATTTGCTACATGACAAACCTACCGTGGGTGCACACAATACCTTTTCATTTCCTAAAAATCTTCACTCTTGCGTATAAAATGAAATAAATAAAACGTTGAATATTGTGAAATTCAAACGGACCGTTAACGACGAACTCTGCCCCTTCCTATCACCATCATATAAGTTCTATATATATCATTGACTACATGCGCGTGAATGAAGGTAGAATCGAGAAATTTCTTGGGTTGCTCAACCGGCTGCGGGAAATGAGATTTCGGTGATTTCATTAAAGTGTGATATTATGGGCAAAAGTATGGTCCATCGGAGACAGTATAGATAGGCGGATGTATGTAGCGCACGTGTGGCACGCGTTTAAAGTGAGGATAACATATAATAGCTATGAAAACTGCAATTAATCTTGCAGTCGAATGGAACATTTTTTCTTGCTGCTTCCAATCAACACACTTCCGTTGTGTTGATTGATGAGGTCGTTATGCCAAATCGATCGCCATCGAGCTGCTAAGTCTAGACCCCGAACCCATTTTCTCATAAATATCTACTATATATGCGTGGTCGTTCGAACGCGCTATTCGACCGATTTATCGATAATACAAGTGCTCGTACATGTGCGCGAGCGAGTGCGCGAGTATGGCTCGTATAACGATTACGAGCTAAATTCGTTTAAGACGGGGTTCATTAATCGAAACGATTAACTTCAGAGACGCGTCGATTAAAAGCACAGAATAAGGTTGAAATTCAAGTGCCATTCGGTATATCGTGAACTTGCACTCGCGGAACTTTGTTCAATATCCAAAAGTATTTATTTCTATCTGCGATTTGCATGCGAGTCATCTAGCCTGCTTCAATTCGCTATATGATTTAAGGCTCCGGCCAAGTCGGATCGAGTTTCCATGCAGCCGCCCAACTTTCAATTTACCTTCCAACTTGCTTCGAAGCTTCATTATTATAGCAAAAATAAGTAATCTTGAGTAATTGTCAAATAAATGATAAATAGCTAATAAATAGCTTCTTTTTATACGATTAACTGTGACAATATTTATCATTGTTATTGGCCGAGTTACACCGAGGGCTTTTCACCCTATGAAATATAAATATATGTATGTTGAAGGTGGTACGCGGGCAAGTTGGTGATACAGTTATGCATGTCCTACATCTGTGAAGGTTGAGATAAGGGAGCTCTTGGTGCGACACCCTACCAGCCGGGGTGAGCAACACAAACCTGGCTAAATAATAGTACGAGTTTGGCCAATCTAAAAGTTGGTTTTGGGCCAAGACGGATTAGTTAGAGTTTAATTTATGCAAGCTAGTTTCAACCTTTTGGTAGAATTCGAGCGGAGCCTTCTTCCTCTCTTTCTTCTTCACCCAACTATATATATATGTATATATAAAGGTTATTGTACCGTTTGTTGCACAGATCGCGCTGTATCTATATTATCCGCACTCGTTCTCCGCTTATTCGCACAACGTCACCGCCAAACCGCGCGGCAAAACTTTTGCCTCGCGAGGAATTTAAATTCGGCACTCTTCGAGCGTCGCTAGCTATTTTATAATTGCTGCGGGAAAAAACTCAATGTTTGGGGCGGAACGGATCTCTATTTTCTTTACGATGCTTTTAAATTCATTAGAAGAAGGAGCCACATCAGCGAATGTCGTTTTCTCTCAATGCCCCGTTGAAGAATATTTATCCATTTTTGCCACCATTTTCCAATACTCGGATGTAAAGATGGCTCGTTCTATGCCAATTGATGGAACTATAGGGTAGTAGAGGGGAAGGAGCGAAATATGATCGAGACAGGAGGCACAAATACAGTCATTCAGAATGAGAATGAGAAAAAAGAGCCAAGGGCAAAATCGATAATAACATTAGGGGGCAAATAGAAGCAGAGATGCGAATGAGAATTCGATAGCAAACTCCACAGTCAATCAAGTCTGCTTCTCAATTAAGGTCATACCCCGCGCCACTTTGTGAGAATCGACACTCGAAGCCCGCGCTTGACTTCTCGATTATGAAATTCGATTTGTTTTTTTTTGTTTTTTCGTTTCGTACCGAATCGTTCTATATTATTCCTAGGAAGCGAAAACAGACTGCGCAGTTTATCTCTCTGATCTTGCTCGAGCATCCCTCACCGGTCTCTGTATGATGGAAAAAATATTTCACAAGAGTTCCCCGCGTGTTCTTAAAAGGCCCGGATCGTTAAAAACTTTTTTTCCAATTGCGAAAATCTCAACAAAACCGGTGCACTCGAAAGAGGAAAAATGGTGGTTCGAGTTGAATGGTTAATCCGGCGGCGGGTGTACTATTATGAATAAAAATCAAAGCAATTTGGCTCGAAGATTGAACAAATTTTCCAATATTAGTTCCGGCGACTCTGGAATTCAATCCTTCTCGTTCGGTACGTTTCGGGAATCGTGAGCCGGCGGCTGTTCGAAAACATTTGTTTAGCGGCAAAAAATCATGTCTTTTTCTGGAATCATACAGCTGCAATCCCAGCACATTTCGGAATCCAAGTAATTTATGCATTAGGAAAAAACTGTCTATCGGAGTGCCGCTAAGGTGGTTAACGGTATATTCCGCTCTCAAGAGAGTGTTATTTATCTTTTTTTCATAATTTTTCGTGAATTTAATGTAAAGTTCAAACGCAGTTTGTGGATTCATAACATTCATTGAAGCTACGAGTGCTGGATTGTAACATTTATCTCTCTCTCTCCCAGCTAAAATGTATATAGATGTAGAAAAGCGTGTGGAAATATATCACAGGATTGTGAATTCCGGCGCCAGTGTCTGGCCACTTGGTGAGCGCGCAAGGACGCGGGGATGAAAGTCTGTTCGTAGTAACTTTGCCAGCCGAATGTTGGCGTTAACTGGGTCGTTGGATTGAACGAGATGAAAACAGAGCTGTGAAAAGCGGGCCCGGCTCTACTCGTTGGTTCTTTTGGTTACTCCAACGTTCGTTGAATCATTCGTGTAAATGCCTGTGTACCGTTGGTTTTCAATGTAAATACAATGTATATATACGTGACACAGTTGGAGCGCGTTTTCACGCCTAAATCAACCTAAACATTCGTCATTCTACCCAAGCACTCTGTACATTTCAGCCACAATTCGTTTTCGCTGCTTTCAGAAGGCGCGATATTAGAGATACAAATTTTTGCAACCCTTCAACTACAATCGTCAATACAACTCAATTCCTCCCCAAACATTGATGACGATAAGAAATTGTCAACGATATGTCTCGCATGGGATTTGAAATCATCCCCAGAGTCCCCAGAGGTGTTATATACGCGATGCGGTTTTGTGCAGTTCTCTCGTAGGGATCAAACGGTTGCCGGCGGGGTTTTGCTGCGAAGCAACCCTTTGCGCGTTTCAGCCCACTTCTCTAACGACCGAGACCACCGTTAACCACTACCACCAGCATCGCGCACTTGCATCTTCACAAAAACAAACTTGGGCGCACACGTACGCGCGACTCCTCTTATCTCTTGATTTATTCCGCCCGGATATTAACGTCTAACCCTAAGTCACATTCGTGCACACAAGTTTACGCTCTGTGTTTGCTAATACACGCGCATATCGTTGCCTCTGCGCTTTATTTTATAATACATGTACCAACGTCCCCGAAAACGTTCTTTAGTCGCGAGGCAACTTGATTTCGTGCACCATCTTATCAATAACCAATATTATCAGGAATTTAACACCCACTCGATATTACTTATTAGAGTCGACGTTTTTTCATTTTATTAACCTCTTCATAATTGTGCATAATCGTGTAATAACAACTTATTCCATTGATGAATGCGTTGGATACGACGATTACGACATCGAGATAAACCCGGCAGCAAAGAATTCAACGCCGTTAGGTAAGGACTACGAACAAAATTCTACTTATAGATATACCGCATGACCAAAGCAAAAAGCTGCAAAGTGCGAGCAAATTTCCGACCGTTCCTGTAATCCTTTTATCCTATACATCCTACCTACAAAGAGAGACAACGACAAAGCTTCATATATATAAACATCGGAGAGTATACGGGATCGAGCTTTGCTCACGAGATAAGCCGAGGGAAGCTTGCCGAACGAGAGAATGAAGTGGATGTTTGCTTCTAACTGGCACGAAAGGGACTTTCCCCTCGGAGCTACACGCGTAAAGTGCCAGCGAATGATATTACACCCCTGAGCACCTGTTACTTCATTCGAAACGAATTTTCGGACGCTTTCTCGACACTGATTAATGAAATAATTCAAATACTTGGTTGTTACAGAATCAAGGTGATGATCCTCCAAGTATATATAAACTTTATAGAGGTTTGGTTATTTCGTCAAACTGTCGTAAAGCGTTAAGAATAAAAAGGCATATGTGATGAGAGTGAAGAAAAAGAAGAAAAAATTCAACTGGAAACCCATTGGAATTGCATGAATTCGACCGAAAAACAATGTTGAAGGGGCTGAGCTAAAAGATGAAGACTTTTACGATTCGACCGCGACTATATCGATCAACTGCCAGATGTATACTGACAGTTCATTATTCACCAAACGAGACTTTATGCAGCTATGAAAATATAATGCAAAGTAAATTCGTCGTATAGCTCGAAGCGCTATATATAGAAAGGCCCGTTTCATCCGATTACCTTGAGACTTATCAAAGTTGCCTTGCGAAAAAAGAAAAAAAAATAGCTGTGAAAGAGTAAAATTCCCTTGAGGCATGAGGCCGATCTTCGAGCATATAAAAATGTTGTAGTTGGGCTCTGATGAATTTTGCGAATGTGCTGAGTTTACAGTATATTCAGAACTTTTTTGAAAAACAATATTTTCCATGAGGCGAAAGTCTTTTTACTCGTTATAACTCTCTGGAAACATCAGCTTTAGCTCGACAATCATCGATGTGCATGGAGTACTTTTTCAATGAGATACGACACACAAATTAAATTGTTTGAGCGGAGCATTGATTGAATCGTGAAGAAGGATAAATGAAGGATAGTCGTGCGACAAGAGTCTTTCTAAGATACACGAGGCGTGGATACCGACAACTTTCGTCAACCATTGTAACAATAAAACAATTCTAAAGATTAAACGCATGATTAAAAGTTCTTAATAATAGCTTTGCTCTTCGTTTGTCAGCGTTTGTCGAATAATTGTCAGTTGCTCCGTAACGATGGAATTCTTTTTCGACCCGAGAGTCAGGGAAAAGTGAAAAAAAAAAAAAAAAATTTACTGTTTGCGCTGTAGTCAATCGGAATGATTTATTTTCACACACACACACACACACACAATTACCAGTAATTATTCATTTATTCAATTTGTTTATGAAAAGCTTGAAGCATTCAATTATCTCAAGATTATTTTTCATTATTACTGCGTATACTCTTGCGGCTTTTTACGACCCCATTCCATCACTTCACTGCTCCTGTTGGTGTTCCTGCGAGTGCCCCCCCCCCCCCCCCCCCAGAGTGTTGCCCACAGCCGCTCTTACCTAATCCACTCACCCAACCCCTTTTTATTTGATAAAAAATATGTAAAAATGCTTGTATTTTTCAACTTTATTCCGAGTAAGGTTTTTTATTATTAAAGACGACAAAAAGAGTGTTAATAATTTTGAGACACGGCTTTGAGCTTTAGAGGGTAAAGTTTGCCTTTTCCGAAAGGACTTGCTACGTTATGAACTCATCCCATTGTCGGTAACTACTTTTTTGTTTGGTAGACGCGCAAACAATAGTCTATTCTCATGCTCCGCGATTTTTCCTTCGATTTCTTTCGTCTCTTCCGTACGCCAGTTCAAGATGCCGCAATAATTATGTTTTCCGTAACGTTTATGAAACGTCATGGCCTCGGACTTTGGCCAAAATTGCATTCTCGGTAGGCGATGGATGCTATGTACGTAGTAGACTCTCCTTTTATAAGTCTTCTTATCTCCTCATAGTAAGCGGCTACGCTCCTGTCTCGCAGACTCGACCGTTATAAAGTCGAGATTCGCCCTCGCACCCCAGTCACCTTTTCTCATGCTGGAGTAGGACAAAAAACTTTTTGCACGGTCAATCTTTTCGTTCAATATCGCGAAAACTCTCCTCATATACTATATATATGAGCGAAAGATTTTCTTGTTTATAAACGGTGTTGAGAAAAAAATATTTCCACCACGAGTTTCATCGTTTCAAAGAATCTTTTCACTGACCACGCCAATGTACCAAAGTGTAAAACTTTAAACATTTTTTTCTGTTACTTGACACTTTCGTTAAAAGCTGATCTCCATATTATTTGAGGGTAAACTCGATGTACATAAATTATTCGAGACAAGACTCAACTGAGTGGATGAAAAAAGCAAATGCATAAAAAATTATTAAACACAGATGGTGAAACGGATCGAGACAAAAGAAAAGGACACAAAATACCCGAACAAATAGTGAAACAATGTGAAAAAGTTGAAATTTCAATTAAAGAGCGGAGCGGATGGTCGGTCGGTCGGTCGGGTTCAATATTTGAAATGATTTATTTTAATGGAAAAGATCTCCTCCCAACAGCCTTTTCCCCGAATGCCAAACTAACCGAAGAGAACAATGTGGAGAGGGTGAGGTGTGTGTGCGTATGTCCGAACGCACAATCCACGACACGGACGAACAGAACAAATACATCGAACACGTTCGATCGATTTACTTATCGGCGGTGTACACCACCAACCAATATAGTGCCTCGTTCGCACACATTTTTCTAAAACTAAAACTTGCTCAAGCCCATATTTGTAATAATTATAAGGAAGAACGGTCGTTGAATTAACATGAAAAGTTGTATCGGTGCATCAGCTTTAACGATAAATGTTTTGGATATGTTGGTATTGATGACTGAAAATAGATATTTCGATTGAAATTTTTCATTGAAAGTCATGATATATAAATGATATATTTATGATTGGAGGAATACCTAACAATGCGAGATAGTACACAAGAACTTGTTCGGCATGAAATGCGTCATAGACTTATCGCTAGGGAGAGAGGGAGGGAAATGAGTCTGTACGAACATCTCTCGCTCCCGGCCAAAAGCGTTTCGTCCTGAATGGCGGCTGAAGATGAGCAGACAGCGAGCTATGTAGAATTTGAGAAGGCTGTGTATGCATGCAGTTTCGTATACTTCGTGTGTCTTTCTCCTCATTTTTCTTTCTTCCCTCTCTCTCCAATGGTAATGCCCGCGTAAAGTGTTTACCAAATGAAATTGTATATCTCCTTCATTGTTATTCTCGAGTTTGTTCTCCCTTCTCCTCCTTCGTCGCACGACGTGCGGTATAAATCGTATGCTCCTAAATTTTATCTCTAATTTATTATCACGACATGTACTATATGCGGCCTGTTAATTTCACTTAATCGATATCCTCATTTGGAGCATGGATCGCATGTTCTCCGACACTGGACTCTCCCCGTTCTCTTATTCTCTACTCTCAAGCCTCCTCTTACCACGGCCGAAGACTAAAATCATGCAGTCCGCTCGCAATGTCTGATAACATACGTGGTTATACTACTATATCGAGGCGCGAGAGTAGGAAAGTTTAAAACATTGTTCCGAACTAAGTTGGCCGAGGTTGGTGAATCTTTTCACACGGACAATCAACCGTAAATATGCGGCTTTTCCATGAAGAATCGCAAAACTACTTTTACTTGTGAATTAAAAATACGTCTATTTGAGTGCTTTAATAAAAATTTACAAGAGATGTAAACTAGTGTGCAGAGAGGGTATAACTGGAGGAGGATAGTGACAACGTCGGTGGTGCACAGTGACGTTACCAGCAGGACAACCACAGAACCGCGTACATGCGAGTTGCTAACCAAATTTGAAAATTCCTAGTCAAGAAATCAAGCATATCTCGACAAATATCGGCCCTTTTTTTCATATGGAACCACCATTATTTCAGAAGACAACATTTTGTGGCTTTCAGGCTTTCCATAATTGCGTACAGAGAAGCTGTATACACGCAGAGACGTCGATCCTCCGGGGCTGTTCCGGCTGGGGAAAATCAGTGCGAGATATATATATGTGTAAATAGAGAGAGAGAGAGAGAGAGAGAGGTAGAAGTTGAACCAGGCAGGAGTCTGGTAACCTAAAGGAAAGCAAAAGGAGCAAGGCGACAAGTTTTGCGGAGCCAACAGTGTCATGTTTAACTGGTACATAGGTATAAGGTACATATATGTATATACAACGGTATACATAGTAAGAGATGTTCACATAAGGGATGGAAAGGGATATTCTGGTTGTCGTCAAGCAACGTCCGATCTTGTCACTTCCATCCTCATGGAGTATGAGATCCTTGACCCCTTTGGTAATACATCCATCCCCCTATCCTTGTACCACGCGCTCTAGAATCCCAACTAAAGTGCACCCATAACGTCCCGCTGTTCTCGAGATGGCAACGTTAAGCGATGTAATAAAACCCTTTTGATCGGAGACGATAGTACTGGACAAACTTACACGGTTAACTACCTTTTCGAGCGACCATTTGTTTAGCCGCATTTCCCCTCTTCAAACTTCAACTTACCTTCCTACCAATTTTCTACCCTAATAACCTTCCATTAATTCTATTGTTAATGTCTCACCCTATGCCACATCCTCGTCCATTACGCTTCATTGAATTTCAATTTGTTTATAGATTATGAAAATAATAATCGTTGAAATCATTTGAGCAGATAAATAAGTAGTAAATAAATCGCCTATACGACAATTTGATGGAATTTTTTCTCAAAGGCAATGTATTGTTACATAATTATTATGAAATATGTCAATGGCCGATGGCAGTTTGGTGCGAAACGAATTGTACGATAGACGAAGAGAGAGAAAGAGCTTGGGGACGATGTCGACGCTTTGGAGTACTGCCAATGTGAGTGTAATTAGTACTATGATAATTTTCTCTAATGCCGACCATTAACCCACTTTGGTACGGGTAAAAAAAAAACACAAAAATTAGTTAATGGTCCTTGCCATATCTCTATAGCTCCGTGTGTGGGACGATCCTTTCACATATGTGTATATTATCTTGTGCTCGCACGTGCACCAGTATATATCTGTATGAAAAAAGCCTCTGCGGCTAGCGATTTCCTCAGGGGATAACTACTCTCCCTGATGAACAATCTGTCGTTTAACGCGTTCCCTCTCTACCTCATCCTCGATATTTATATACAAATCCCATTCCTTTCGCCTTTCAGATATTAACTGTCGCATACGGAAAGTTGTGTTTTTTAATTTCGTTGGATTAGCTACCGTTGACGCAACATATATCAAAGGCTGTAAACTTTTTTTGTCCCTTATAAAGGGGTCGATGGTCGGTTGGATCATTGGAAAAGTAATGTTTTCATAGATACATTCATAAGTTTTCGAGTTATCAATAAAAGATTGGACGGATAGATAGATTTCGTTGGTACGGCCACTTTGAACGAATCTGCCTATGAACTAAACTTAAAAGTGTCATGGAGAGAGATACGAAGAGTAGTAATACAGATGGCGCGCACATATAGTATTTTAGTTCGAGATTCCGCGAGCTCGTGAAATTTTACTATCCGATCGTTATACGACGAGTCATGCATATAGCCGTCTTAGCCGTAAAACTAGTTGTACATGTACAGTTCGTACGTATATTATATTGCGTCCATTCGTATCACAAGCGTTGCAAGATTTGCAGTGAACAATATATAAATACGTGGTATATACTACCGTAAAAAGCGAGTCGTCGGTGAAGCATATTTAATAAAGTCTGCAATTCATATTAGTACGATGACGATAAGATTTTTCCAACGAGCGCAAAAACACCTCTTGTAGAAAACTAGTCTCGCGAGAATAAACTAAAGCAGCGATCGATTCTCGATCTATTAAGCCCAATAAACCATAATGGAAGATGATATAATTCGATTGGAATGGGCTCGTGCGTTCTCGCATACAGGATATAGTAGTCCGGGTGTTTTGAGCAAGTAAAAAAAAAAACGTGCATATTTTTATTTTTCCTTCTCATAGCGGAGCTTTTGAACGAAGCTTCAAAGAGCAACCCCTAGCGATATCCGAGCACATTGTGGCTTTTCTTGGTGCAGAGCGACGAGAAACGGTTTCTCAACTGTTGGAAAAGCCGACGAGGATCTTTCGGATTTCGAGTCACGAGCGAGAGAGCGTTCACCGTCAGGGCGTGGTGACGACGTTGACAGCGTTCCCCAATGAAACCACACCCTCCTCACATTTTCCTCCAAAATACATAATGCACGAGAGGTGGATCGCGCGATTCTTGCAGTAAACGCACGAGTAAATTCTAAAATAGCTCGCATAATAATGCTTATATTAGTAATTGAAAAGTAATAATTGGATTGTATTTGAGGATGGTGAGATGATACAGCGGCGATTGAGAGCCGATCGAGTGGTAGGTGTACGTAGTAGTAGGGTCAGGCGAACTAAGCTCGCTTGTTAATTGAGGCGTTAGCTCGCCATCAAAGCTCCTAGTCAGAGACAAGGAACAATATGGAGGAAGAGTGAGCGTAAGAGTGAGAGAGTTAGGACTACTCTTGAGCTCTTGTTGCAGAGACATCGGGCCAGGATATCCCTGATAACCGCATGGCCGCTCGAGCCAACGTCGGAGAGTACGACATAGTAGATGGCGCTCTCGTCGTCTACCGGTCTTAAGCTCTGTGACAAATGCGCTATCGTCAAGATTAAGATGGTCCCTTGTTATAGAGAGAACGAGAGGGCAAACAGTTAGTTGGCCGAGTAAGCACCGTGGCAACAGAACGTTATTCATTCCTCCGGAATAATCCATTAAAAAAATAAAAAACAAAAAAGAAAGACTCTTGATTGAACTTAAACTAGCCCCCGACTAGCCTAATAATAATAATAATAATAATAATAATAATAATAATAATAATAAGAATAACGGGCCGATGTTTGTATACTACTGTACGATAAGTGAGAGGAGAGAAGGTCTTTGCAAGCAGGCGAATAGCAGATTAGGCCGAGTGAGCACGTGTGACAGTCGAACGGCCAGCATAAATTAGATGCGGGAGCCGTGGTCCAGTTAAGTTTGCGCGTGGAACGCGTCCCGTAACAAGACAATTAATACACGGACGGTTGGAGGCAAGAGCGTATATCTATATGTGCGAGCAATGTTGACTATATGGGGCTGGCTTGTTCGGTACAACACGTATAGAGACGAGATTTTGGAGATACGTGAAAGCAAAAGAGAGAGAGAGAGAGGGTGGACGGGTCGTTTTGACCACTGTTGGATGGGGTACCGCTGCTGGCTTTGGACCTCCCTAGCAAACGTGCCGAACGAAGCGTGCTTATATTCTGTCTCTAACCACCTACCAATTGGCTCCCTCTGGTGTTGTATTGAACGTACTACGAGCTTTGTGTTTCGTACTTGTTGGCGCTGTTACGTCACTGTTTCCCTTTCCATCTTTCCCTCATGCTGTGCCAAATCTTCACTGGCTGTACGACAAATACATTGTTCATAGGGGGGGACCTCCGTTGTTCGAAATCCAATGGTCTTACACACACACACTAGCCGTATGGGTTCCTATTTGCATGGCCCTTTCAAGGCCATTCAATTTCGATTCGATGCTGGAAACTCACGGTCCGCGCTCTTCCCTCGTGTCTCCCTACCTACATACATACGAGATCGGACAAAATTGCCTTTGGTATAGTCGAACCGAGCCCATAGCGAAGGGGCGAGGAAAACCTATGAGGCGCACACCCACAGTGCGATTCGTATACACCAAATCCACGCAATAGCATGTCGTATTTTGTAGGATTCTCCCGTACGGAATTTTAGAACATTCGAACTAATGAAATTTTACGATCATTCCTAACCAATAAGACGATTCTTATTGCTTTTTTTTTTTTTTTTTTTAATTTAATGCCTTTGGATTATTTTCACTCCTATATTTGTTTTTAGAGTAAAGATTAAAGTCTCGATCCAATATGCGGACATTTTTTCATAATTGGTGGCGAACAAGACAAACAAATAGAGCCACGGCGTAATGATATGCGCGGAAATAAATATGGGAAAGGATAGATGAAAAGGGGAAGGGGATTCGTTGTAAAATTTGCATAATCGGACTGGAGAGGTGGCTGCTTTCCATTTTTCGGTGCAATTTGACGGGGTGGCCCGGTGAATTCGTGCGAGCATTGGAGATAAAAATAAAACGGAGGCTCGGTTGTCGGTGCTCGGTGGTGCCACGGATATACATATCGAGGGCTTGCAGCACAGGGAACTGAGAAATCGTCGAATCTCTCGGTGGAAAAGCAAGTTTCCGTCACGACGAAACGCGGCGGCGGCGGCGAGCCGAGCGTGCTGGGCGTGCTTGCGCCATTGTTCGTTACCCGAAGGCACCCTGGAGTGATTTTCATCACCGACGATTGTTCCTTCCTTGGCAAAGTTGGCCTACCCGGCTATTAACCCACATTCTCTATATATATATACGAAAGAAAAAGTCTCGAAACGCATCGGTTCGCGTCCCGAGTTGGCCAACTTACGCCCCTAAGTTTTATACTCGGTGAAACGGCTTCGATTTTTCTTCCATACCCCCGCGCCTTACGACGAAACGTTGTTTCTTTCTCGCTCAATGCTTCTTAATTACCTAACCCGCCTATACAGCAATAAGGCCGACCTACCTAACCGTATCCAAAGTTACAGATCGTTAATTTTTGTTCGACAATATCCAACTTTGTTTTTCTCTTCGTCTCACTGGATTAAAATGAATTTATTTATTCTTAACGCGACTAGTCGTAAATATGGGTCGCGTATATACATTCCGGCCGGCATGGTTAATAAAATACACATAATTGATGAGGCGGACTGGTGCGCCGGCAGAGAATAAGATATACGAGATGTACCAGGAAACGTCGAATGGTACGCCACGACAAGGTAACAAGGAACATGGACAAGTGCAATAACGATCGAGCGGTACAAGGTGGCGTTTCACCACCAGGCACCATCCGGCGAGCAACCCTTGCGACTACGCGATTTGGCGCTATTGAATCATGACGCGTGTATATCTTCCCTCATGCATACACTGCCTGCTTGCTTTCGAACCACCATCCTTTACCGGCTGTGTGTTTACTACGAGCGGTCAATGCGCCTCCCTCTTAAACTTCGTCTCACTTAACCCACAAACGCTCGGGCAACCTTCCAGATCTTCGCCCTTACCCCCCCGTGTACACATAGACACTCCAAATTATATATTCTTGCTGATGCACGTTGTTGTTATATTGGCGTATCATCGCCATGAATTATTGTGGCCGTTCTTTTACTACGACACGCATAAATTCCCGTTACATAACATACTTTTTATTTATTCTTTTATCATTTTTCCACTATACAACCATTTTGACAATTGACACTATTTCCAAGGAAAATTAACCGAACGAAGTAACAAACATTCAAAAGATTTATAGAGTATCGTAGTAGTACGTTGTAAGATAAGGCTGTAATTGCATTGCGGGCTCAATACCGGCTCATCCGCAAGTTTGTTCGAGTCACCGAGCTGATTTCAAAGTTCCAATGTAATTGGAACGGCTATTGAATCGCATTGGCAAAGCGAAATTTAAACGCGAGGCTGACGTTTTTCGTTAAACTTTGAGAAAAAGGATTAATCGAAGCGCAATAACATTTTCATTGAATGTTTTTTCAAACGTTTGTAAAAGTGAGCCAGCCGGGCCAAATAACATTACTAATAACATTACTAATCCAATTAAATCGATCGAGCCTGCGGCGCGATGATAAAAAAATAAAAAAACAACAATGTTTCTTCTTGTACATACCCCCATACCCATATAGCATGTTTTGTTTAGCGAAAAATGATAAAGCTCCGCCGTCGTCGTTACATATCTGACGCATTGAATAACAAAAATCTTTATCGGATTTTCTGCTGCGCAAAACAAATCTGTGCAAGTTGCGCTTCGTTGCACTCGGATGGTCGCGATTCGTTTCATGCGTATATATGGGCCATTCGACAACGAATCCGTAACTTTTGCCTCCTATAATGGAGAAAGCCAAAAAGTCTTAAAATGTTGTGGTTAAAAAAATGAAATTGAAACTCTTCCAACACACTTTTAACGTCAAAGGTGTTTTCACCCTACTGACCACATTTTTTTTTTTTCCATCCTTTCCCGAAAGCTTTTTATAGTCCTCGATCTCATTAGTGATACACGACGCTGATCAAAGTTAAACCGCCAGTATCTTGGAAGAGAAATAAAAATGCAGATTGAAATTCGCGCGAATATCAATTAGAAAAATATGATTACGAAGAAATAGATGAGGCTCGGGGATTAGATAATTAGAAAGAAAAATGTGTGTCGAGAGTGAGAAAGCGTTTGTATGATAGAGATCGGATGAAAATGTGATGTGTGGCCGTATTAATGCGTCGAAGCCCCCGTACGAGTGAGCATTTATCACGGACCTCACAGATCTGCAAATCACTCTCACCTGCAGGGACGAGCGAGAAACGAGGTGGTGCGGAGGGTCAACCACCGGGATATAGCTCTCCAATGGCCACAGGTTCCAGCTTGGGGCGGGCAAACGATAAATTCGATTACGTTTTCGCTTACCGCACCGCCATTTTTTTTACCAACTCTTTCTCTCTCTCTCTCAGCGTTCCTGATTTTCCACTTCCGCTCTGAAGCCAGAATTCTTTGTTATTTATCGATTGAATCATCCCCATCGCTAATTAACAAATCTCTGTATTTATCCTCATCTCTGTACGTTAATGATATATCGAAAATGTCGATTCAACACCGGTGACTGCGAGTTAACAATTTGTCGAGAATACAAATAACCTACCTGGACACAGCCTACATACATATGTATATGGCGTACGGAAAGTTTCAACACCAGTTGAATCCTCGGATTTGTCGAGTCGTACTCGGTTTCCGGTGTGTATATTGTTGAGCCAAAAGAGAAGAGTCGGAACCTCAATTAAACTCTCGATCCCTCGTCGCGAGTATCTGCATTGGATCGAGTCTGCGAAAATCCTGGACCGAGGCAACAGCAGATTCCCTTTGCTTCTCTCTCCCGCTATCCCGCTACTACCACGTTCCGTCCGGGCTCGAGAAAGCATATTATCAGATTTGCATAAAGGAGTAATTCAATGTAAAAGTCTAAGAGGCGAACGACTCTGGGCCAAAAGAGGCACTACTAAATCAACCAACAAGAACGGGGATTATTTGCTTTTCTCAACGTTATATCGATGATTTTTCCATAATTTTTGTCAAGTGTCGAGTCGCGATGAAGCGGAAAGAGAAGAGAAATAATTATTGAATTTATTCCGATTAAGACTCCGACTGTCCGAGTGAAAAAAGCAACAGCCACGCGCAGAAAAATTCAAACGCATACGGAGGAGCGGTGAGGGCTGGTTGGTGTGGTAAAAAAAAGAAAAAGGCTTGGACAAAGAGGCTGACAAGGGAATGAGCGAGCCAGCAATGAGCTCGCACTGTCACGATGAATCGAGTTTCAAAAGAGCTTCCAGGTCATGTTCTCGGCGCGAAATGAGCACTATTCGTGTGGCGTGCGAGCGAATGCTTCGAAAAAGGAGAGAAAACGAGGGCGTAGCAGCATCACGCATCACTCGCACTCTATAGCCGGCTCCTCTTGTTCTTCCTTGCGCCTCCTTTCATTCCCCTTCCCCTATAGCCATCATCATGCATGCGCTCCCCCGTTGCTCCACGTTACTACGTCGTATGACGCGTACACGTGCAATATAGGACGGTGAGATATTGCGCTTTACCAGAAATGAGTTTCCGTATGCATATGCGCTCGTCCAGGTGTACCCTCGTATTTCTTGCCCGGTGCACCAAGGATTTGTGCATCATAACCTACCTCGCGCCATCCGTCCGACATCCTGCTGACGCTCTCGCCCGGTGCCTGAGAATACGTATAAATCCTTGGATTCTTTGAGATTCTAGACTCGACAGAAAAAACTTCAACTTGAATTTTCACGCGGTGCTACTCTCCAAGAGATTACTTTCCACATTACAAACATGTAGGAACACGTAATATTTTTTCATGCAGGAGCCTACCATATTTCGTTAGCAGAATCATCGTGTACGCTGATCCGAATACTTGTTTCATATAAATTCCACAACTCGTTATAACTTGCCTGATTCCTTAGGATTATAACGAAAGGAAGGATTTACCCGTTGCTCCGCTAACTTATTTTACGCGGCGGCAAAAAGACGAATGATATTTTTCAACAGGTTGCAACTATACTAAGCGCCCGTTGAAATCAATGAAATAAATATTGAAATAAGCACTTGTTAATTGTGTTTAGGTACGGTAAACCGACTTCTGCGCACGAGGGAACGAATAATCCACCGATAAATAGGATAACGCACGCACACCTCTATATTCAACCTACGTTACATTCGCGTTGTACGTATATTTATGGATATGAGAGTACTCGTACAAGAGCGTATACTATTTCTACGAGAGGCACCTTCGTGAAAGTGCTTTTGCTTTTCTCTACGAGTTCGCGATGAATAAGACATGCACTCGGCCTCGATTTGCCCACATGGTAAACAAGTACATATCAAACTTGTTGTTTTTTTTTTTTTTCAATGTCAGTCCTAAAGCAGTAGCGCGTGGAACGTTATTTCCATTTGTTAGAAATCCAGTGGAGTCGAACGAAGGTTTTTTTTTTGGCGATATAAAAGTTCTTCGAGCGGGAGCCTGCTCTCTTTTCCAATATTCCGGTACACTGCTGTAACGCAGTGCTAAAGAAAAGCTTAAACCAAGCGAGCGAGCCAGCGAGCCAGCGGCGCTCCTCTTGCGTCGGGACTTATCGGGATCGGTACACCTGTGGCGAACGGCAACCGCTTTTCCCGGTGCTCTTCTCCCTCGATCGATAAAATAAATCATCCGGTACCAGGGCCATTACAAAAATATTTTCAAAATAAATCAAACAAAGGTTCTCCTCCGCGCGAGCTCTCGAGAACGCGAACGCTTCGAGTCGGCCTGGATTTGCCGCTTTAATGTACTAAATTTTCATTAAACTCTCGTGGCATTATCCAGCAAAAATTAATTATATTTTCTTACTACTTTTTCATTCGAATTGCTCTATTATTGGGGTTAAAAATTCGCTTCTATACGTATTTCAACGTCTTCCAATTAGGTCGATAGATTTGTGAAAAAATATAGGTAAGTAAAAGAAAGCGCGAGGGCGGGATACGACGTGTGAATAGAGATAAATTGTAAAAACAGAACAGAAGAGAAACGTACGCTCGAATGCTAGATCCTTTGATGAAAATTGGGGCTCTACGAGCCAGTGAAAATTTCACAAAATCCTACGATAAATCGATACATTGAACGAGGAATTTTTTTGACGCGTTCGCACGTCTTCTATTTCGGACAATAGTCGTAGATCGAAACGATGCCCACATTATTGTATGGGTCGAAAGATCGTTAAGAACATTCAATTCTATAGAACGAATGAGAAAAGAAAGGAAAAAAATTAACAAAATTGCCTCGACCTCGCTTCGTTTGCGCTTTTCATCGTCTCCACCGGCAACGAAATAGCGACTTTACCGGTACTTATATTCGTACCGCACGTACCTCGCACCGGGCCAGCTTTTGTAAAAGCTTTTTATAAAACCTTGTGACAAAATTTGATGCGTCATTGATTATCGCGTTGAATTATCGTAGGAGGTAGTTTCCGACGCGTGTCTCCGTACATGGAACGCGGCGAATAGGCACTTTGAAAATCAATGAAAAAAAACTAACGAATAGGCGCGCGAATCAACGTTTTTCATCATTTAATGTTTTCATTGTGTTTCGTTGGTTATTTTGTTTAGAGGCGAAAGCACGGATAATGGGGTTGCCTGACATTTACGTGAAAACGGGTAGCGGCCTGACACTGACGTGTCTCATGTCACAGGGTCCGCACGATCTCGGTACAGTTGGCTGGTATCGCGAAAATCAGCCTCTCGACACATCGCCGAGATCGGAGAACGACATTGACAGCGAGCCCCGTATCAAAGTCGAGACGGAATGGAGCGAGGCTCTTACGTCGAGGTACGTTACATTTTTCCATATATTGCTGGTGCCTTCTTCAATATTTTTATGTCATTTTCACTCTTTTCTTTTCGCCAGATTAAGGATTAAATATGCGAAACTCAGCGACTCGGGCAACTACAGCTGTCGACCGACTGTCGCAGAAATGGCTACGGTTAAGGTGCACGTAATAAATGGTAAGTTCATTTTCAATATTTCTTTCCATTCTTTCCATTTTTATTGTATTTTGATTTTTGGCATTGTGCGAGATTCACCGGTACGTTTACTCGTACGAGCGTCGATAGTTTAACATCTCGTTAAGGATTTAAATGCAGAGCACGAGCAACAACTCTCATCCCTCTTCGAGCCACTGCTCGAGATCTCTGCTAAAAAGAAAGAAAAAAGTGGAGAAAGCTTACCACCAACCGGCCCAAGAACAGAGTTTAAAGGAGTCATCACTGAAGAAGAAGAAGTTAATCCTCTGGACTGTGAAATATATAATATTCGAGGTGTACCGCTTAACGCGCTCAAACTACGCGAGTGAAAAATGCATATGGCGAAAAAATAGCATACGAAGGCTGAAATATTTTCAACTTGTATCGTTGGTAGAAGAAGCTTGAGAGTTTTAGCCAAAGGGTAGGAGGAGAGAGCTAGGAGGAGAAGCCTTCATCAAAACGGTCTTGCGGATCACGAGAGTTGGTGAATAGGAGAAATTAGAGGAAGATCAGGATGAAGATGAGGCCTCTGTAAATTGCGGACTAGTTACGTACGATAGAAACATACAAGACGAGTTAACTGGGACGAGAACAAGTTTTTTTTTTTTTTTTTATTTTTCTTTTTTACGAAATACTGCCGAATTTCGTAATATATTGAGATTTTCTGCTCCCTACATCGAATTATAACAAAAAACTAACTTTCTCACTATTTTTAATTATGTTTTTGTCTATTTTGGTCAAATTCATTGCAACTTTCCTCATCAAGGATCGATACATTTTGTTTTTTCTTTCATCTGCTGGCCGTAACTCGGTGTGCGGCGAATGCATCGCGCGGCATGCAATTAATATAGATGGCGGTGTATGCGTGTAGCGTTGTTATCGGATCATATAAACGGCCATTTTGTGCAAAACGTTTGCAGAAGCATTTAACGATTACGTGATTCGAAGCCATTTCCTGCTGCGAACGATACGTAGAAATAAAATGAATGAAATTTAGGCACGCAACGCCTTCGATGGTTAAGTATGAGAATATAATTTATAATTTTTTCTATATAGAAGGAAGGTTTTAATATTCCAGCGAATTACAAATTACATCCGATAGATAGATTTGAGCTTTATTTTTTAATCTCTTGTTGAAAATTTGCCATAAAATGGTGCAATATTAATGAATTGGTTGATTCTTTGGTAAACGCGTTCGTGTGTCGTTTATAGCGGTTGTTTATTTTGGTAAAGTCGGAGCCCGGAAAATTCTACTAATTCCAAGTAAAATACATGCACAGGCACGTAATTTCAACTCGGATGCGTATAACTAACCTGCCACAGTGGATCAATGGCTGCAAGCAAAAGGAGTGAGAGGAAAGCATCGAGAAAAAAACTCAAAGCTCACTGCAGCGAAACCGGATGCGGATTAATTGGCACTCACCGAAGAACTCGTTTTGCACGATCAATTAGGTGAGCTTGTTGTGCAACAACGAAAGTACGATTCAATTTATAAATTGATAAAAATTTTGTAGATACACGCGTATCGAAGGATTAAAATTGTTGCAAGTCGAATCCTGGATGTGTTTCGAAAACTCTGCTATTCTATAGAAAACAAAAATATCGATAAAACGACAATTTATTTGCCTTCCAGTACCAGCAGCCTAAATAAATTCAAACAATGTCATTTTGGTTATGGAATGTTTTTTTTTTTTTTTTCATTCCCCCATCAGATTCTGTTTTCCTATCGGAGTCAATTTGGTTTCGTTAGAAAAAACTTACCGAGCGTCGATACCCTCTCAACAAGCGCGGGTGATATTTTTTACGAGGACCGAGCTGTCAAACGTACTCGCGTCCCGAGACTCTAGCGAATCTCTTGATTTTCTAACTCGCTACTTAATTGGATCGGGCCAATTGATTTTCCTGTCCTAAACTGGTATATACGTAATATATTGCGCGACATTTGAATAAAACGATTTTTTTTTCTTCTAAATTGGTCAATTTTCAAAACGATTGTAATGAAAATTGGACGAATGTAAATTCAATACGAAAAGTATTGACGCGGTTAAAATTTGTCAATCATATAGATACAGAATGAACATAGTTTTAAAATGATGAAAAAAATATGGTAGTCGAGTAAGAGTTTTTAACAGAGTGTACTGGAATAGTTTTCCATACGCTATGCAGCAAACAAGCCGAAGAGTCCCGAAACGAATTGAAAAGGTTGCAGCGAGCGATTAAATATTATAACGTTTCGTGCAAACACTCAATCGTGCAGTATTTATTTAGTACAACATATTGAGTTTACACGCTCGCGCACACAGACACACGGACGCACGTACGCAAAACGCATACACATCGAGAGGTAATTCCAGATTTTCTAGGACCAAACGAAATTCGTGTAAATCTCGTTCGGCCAACACTTTGGGCAAATATTTATGGAACGTGTACACTCGATTCGCCCCCAACTGTATGCCTCGATAAACTATATTCATCTTGTATACGTTTATAATATATACGCGCATATACATCTATATATTAAGTCACTTTCACATTTCCAAAGCCTTTTCGATTTGTGAGAAATTTTTTACATGTTTTCCCGTACGAAACAATTTACCGGGGCCCAAGCATGCGTTCATGCGTAATAACAAGTTACTTACAGTCCTCCGAGTAACTCCGAGTACCGTCGTTGCGGCCCTCATTTTTATTGCCACGAATCAAACCTGAAAAATATAAATATTCTTTGTTGTAAAGACTCGCGTGGCTCGGTAAATCAAAGCAAAAATAATGTCGTCCCGCGTAATAAATGAAAAATTAGCAAACCGCCTTCTTTTTCACCTTTCTGTATTCAATTAATATCTACTTCGTAGCTATATATTTAATCGTATGACAAGTATAGAAGAAACGATTATAACGCAACGTTGAAGCAAGTAGTTATTCTATTTATTTGAGTTTTCTTCTTTTCCATCTCTCTTTCTGCACCAATTGCGACAACAAGGCAGTATTGTTCTGGCCCTTTGTCTTTATCGCTTCGCCTCTCACTCATTTCTTCTTCTTCTCCTTTCACTTTTTCTTTTCGTTTCTACAGCCCCAAAACGCCCACTCGATAAATTCAGCCAATAAGCCGTTGGTTCATGGCAAAGTTACGGCCAAAATATCGGAATCAAATCAGCCAAGGCAAACGGACAAATACGCGAATCCGGAGCCAGGGTATTATGCGCATCCGCAGATAAATATTTCCTCGCGATTTCACCCAACTGAAAATCAATACGATAAAAAACATAGAAAATAAAACGCGTATTCTCTCCGACACTCTTTTTTTTTTCCACGATGTCGTATCAATCGTATTAGGCATTAATAGTCACTAACTATAGAAGGACTTGAGTTTAAAAAAATGAGCAAGCTTTAATTTCACGTTCACGGGCTTTCATTCTGGCAAAAGATAAAATGAAGGATGCGCTAGAAAAAGAAAAAAAACACACACACACAAAATTCGCAAATATTTTTCATCGTGTCGAGCGCGAGGCAACAAAAAGAATTGTTGGATATATGGGAGTCTATTGCGATAACGAAAGGAATGTACATCTGTCTCTCTCTCTCTCTCTGTCTTTCTCCTCGGAACAGGGTATCCCGTCGAAATCTCTATTACCCGGGTTGGAAAAAGGTTGGATCGTGAAAAAGCAGCAAACTATTGGGGAAACACAAGCTATGTACGTATATGTGCGAGACCACAAAGCACAGTCCGAAAACCTCTCAAGGGGATTAATAAGAAATACACACCTGTCGAGCCCAAGCAAACCGAAGTCAATATGTATCGTGATTCATTGTTTCGCCGGTGTTGGCTGGTTCAAGAAAATGAAAAAAAAAAAAAAAAAAAACAAGAGAAAAGAAAGTGGGAAACATCGTCAATATATAATTTGACAGAACGAAATGGAAAAATTGAGATCGAAATTGAAAATTTATACGTGTATGGCAGCTTAAATGTTGACTCTAACGAAATCTCGGAACCGGAAAAACCTTTTCTTACTGAATTTCTTCACGAAGGATTAGCAATGTGGGCGATGACATACAAACAAAAATAGGACAACGTTCGAGAAGAATTGAATAAATGCGAGACATTCTTTCGTTTCATCCCGAAGCGTATTTTTCGAGGGTAAATGTACGGAGGGGAAGATAAAGAAGGGGCAGGAGATACTTGGCAACTGTCGATATGTTGGAATAGACGAAAAAATCGCAATCATTATTATTAGTAAAGCAATGTAGATAAAATTAGGATTGTTGATAATAAAATGAGGACACTTGCAGATGCGGCGATTGTGCGAGAGAATCATTTGGAGTACGTAAAACAAATGATTAATGGGCCGGTGTAAGTTAATAGAACGGTGAAACTTGGCCCGCTAAGGGATGACGGTACAATACGCTCGATGCTCTCGGATCCCGTGTCCGAACATCAAGGACTATGATTTACTACGATAGCATACGCGGGATAGCGAGGAGAGCGATAGAAACAGATAAATCTACCGAGTTCCAACGAGTATTTCCAAATCTTTATGACCGTTCGGTGGTGCGCGTACGTGACAAGCGTATTCCCCTTTTATTTCTACATTACAACTAGTTTCAAGTTTCAAGTTTTTCAAATTTATATACGTACGTATTCGACGTAACGTTGTGAAATTTTTAAGCTCACCTCGTCGAACGCCGCGCGCGCTACCACAGCTTCTTCTAAATATTACTCCTTTGCTATTCCTCTTTTCTTTCCGTCATTGTGCCAATTGTTGTAATATCATTGCGCGTTGTATCGTATCGGTCCTCTCGTATTTTTCATATTTTTCCTTCGTTTATTAGTAATAAGCTTCTTACGCCGAACAAAACTTCTCCGACGACATCAAGAAAAACTAAAACAAAGATCTTTTGTAATCAAGATCTTAGAGATCTCTGGTCGTTGTAACGGCACCTGCAACATATTGAAAAAGAATAAAAAATTTTATCAACAAATGACCTCTCTCCCCCCCATTAATTATTCATTCTCTTCTCAAACAAAGTCTGGGTCCCCCGCTGTTTCATGTACGCTCAACAACAACAACAACAACAACAACAACGACAGTGAAGAAAATGAAACAATTCACCGGTGGTGGTAAGGGAAAAAAATCTTTCCTTACGAAAAAAGAATTCAGCAAACCCCGAGGAAATCATGCAAAGTGTCGGGTCGAGGGGACATAACCTCCAAACAACATTTTCTTGTTTCGAGGACGAAGGAACAATCGAATCGCTCGGAGATAAGTAACAAGTTCACCGTCTCCATTCTTCCTCTGTCATCAAGATTTCGTGGAGAAACTCCGGCGCGTCAACGCCCGGACAAAAGACACGCAACAACACCCGATCGAGCTTTCGTCTTTTTGAATGCTGACGCGCGCAACAACAACAGACCGAACGGACGAACAGTGAGACGGTGTGACCCGATCGAGTAACAGGTGCCTCTACTGGCGCCCCCTTTCTTCACCAAGTGTTACAAAGCTCAACTCACTAGCCCCTTTTTCCCTTCCTCAAACACAAACATTCGTTTTTCAACGCCATCACGCGCCACCACGAACCATTGTATGATCATCATTAAGAGATTTATAAAAAATCCCTTTATTTGATTCGAGGGGGCTAACTAAACGAGAGAGGTAAACACATCAAACCTCAAAATGCCATATGTTTTATTATTTAATAATGCCAGTATGGAGAATCCATAAATCCATTAGCGTCGTAAAATTGTGTTGCAAGTTATGTCAACGAAAAATTGAGAAATTTCATGTGAAATTGAGAATTGATGGATTTGTTTATTTTGTAAAATTTCAGAAGAACATCCGGCAGCAATGCAGCACGGAAACACAGCGGCTGGTTCACCAACCTCCAAAACGATTCTCGTAACAATAGCGTTTCTTCTTGGTCAGCTGAGATAATTTGCGTGTCCCGAGGGAGGAGACGAGAAAGAGAGAAGAAGAGAGAGGTGGGGCGGGGGGGGGAGGAAAGGGAGAGAGAGAGAGAGAAATAGAGATAACGATACAGGTAACACGAAATAAATAGATATTAATAATAATTCACTATTACATGTACATGACCCGAAGTGGCGTGTTCACGTGTGTTTATACATTAATAAGCTATTAGCCGAGTGAAATAATAATGTAAAGCTCGTATTATGTACGAATTCGCAATGAAAAAAAATATACGAGAGTTATCTGTGAAAACAAAAAAGAGTGAAATAAAAAAAGCCAACAATCTCCCCTCCCCCCCCCCTCTCTCTCTCTCACTCTATCTCTCTCTTTGACACGGGTTGGAAAAAAGATTGAGCGAAACAAGCGTTTATACAAGCACTTCTCTCTAACCACCGTCTGACCGTTTCGGGGCGAGCCCATTAAAAATTTCTACAGGGTCGAAATTATCGAGTTTTGTCGACGAGACCGCGACGTGAAATAATTAAAATGTAGCTCGGTGCGCGTATGGCGAGCTATGTATGTCCTCGATGTCGCAAAAACTCGGAAAATTGGTATCTCGTATACATGTACATAAATACGTGACTATGGCACCAAAATTTTCGATAATGCATATAATAAAAAATTGAAAAAAAAAAATGTAACTACACGTATCTGCGTTAATGACGCGGATGAAAAAAAAAAAAATGTTTGGTGAACGGAAACAAGAGAAAATAACGTATAAAATGAAAGAAATAAAAAGGGTCCTTAATTTTTCAACAATTGTATTCCCTGCGTTGTTGGAGCGTTGACGTTGACGGCTTATGATTAAAAAAAACTTTTATCAACTTTTTTATAATTGTCAATATTTTTCTATTTATTTAAAAATGGTAAAAATGGTCGATTAACGTTTATTAATACGAATGTCCCAACACTTGTTTTTCAACATTAAACCAAAGATTGTCGATCGATTATTTAGAACTGTCCTCTCTCGGCCGTACCATCGCGATATCGCTTCGTCTACGTGTTAACAAAGTTTTTTGCCGTGTCCTTGGAAATTCGTTATATGGTGAAAAATTGAAATTTAGCCCGTTGATAAAATTCAATCGGGCAATATTGAAGGAGCGAGGGCTGCGGAGAGGTTAAAGATGGAGGAATTTGATATGAAAAGGCCGACGTGACTGTTGGGGCGTGAACAAGAGATCGCCTTCAATGACAATGTCCAATGTCAAAGCACCTAAAATATCTATATAATGTTGTCTGCCTTGTCATTCGCTCCGCGCGATGTGATGCTTCTTCTCCCCTATACCTTCAATATTACCGCGCGGTGGCATAGCATCGGGCGTAATATCAAACAACAACAAAAATTAAGGAAAAATCTACAATTTGAGGAAAGAAATGCACAAGATGGTAGATATACGCGTTACGTACATCAGTGGCCGCACAAACTGGTCAACAAAATGTGCAAAAAAATCAATTGTTTCATAAATATGGGCATATCCGGACGAAATCAATACCCAAATCTTGCACCCTTTTCCTTTAATTTCCGTTAAATCAATACCTGAAACCTCCAATGTATATACTCTCGTATTCCAAAGTTTTTTCCATCTTTTTTCCATCCATACGATTACAATATATTACATTCCATCCTCACCTCCTTTTCCAATCGATTCATTACTGTTTTTCTGGAATATTATTTTTACATGTCATTAAATACGGCGTTAAATACATAAATAGATCTTATGGCTCAAAGAATATTAATTCAATGACGAATTTAAAGAGATCGAGAATAGAACGTAGCTCGAAGTTGACCGAGGTGCCACACACACACACACACACACACACATTGGACATTTTCGATAGAATGAAAGACGAACGAATGGGGACAAAAATGTAACGAAAAATAAAAACAGTAGCGAAGAATAAAGTGTTTTTAGGTGAAAATATTTTTTTTTCGCGCAAATAAAATGTGTCCGCGTTTGTGTGCCCATGAATGTGAGTGAGACGTGCGATGGCGTCCGAGTGCAAATGAACAATATTGCTCAAGCATCAAGATTACTCGACAATTCTATTTTCGTTCGTTCAACATTACGCCTTTCAATTCTTTTATTCAAACTTTGTTGCTCGATGTTACAAAAAAAAATTAAATTTTATGGGACAAAAATGAATTTTCTAGCAGTACCATAAAAATCAAAGTAAATTCAGTTTTGATAGAGCCCACTTTCGTTATTAATTCATTTTTATCACAGTCTCGGTTAAAACGTATAATAGAAAAAGCTTGCGTTCCATTCTTTTTATTCGAGAGAAAATTTGGTTATTTCCCTAGATTAAATAAATGGGATGCTCGTTTATCTTTATTTTTTTTTTTTTTTTTTTCGTTGGAGCACGAAATATTCGAGATACGGTATTTACATCGCGATCCAACACTCGCAACATCCATATTCCTATCCACTAAAATAAACCTCCGAATCTTATCAACGGCCCCCCGACGTAGGATTTAAAAAAAAAAAGAAAAAAACTCCCCTCCCCCCCGGTGTTATATGTAAATTGAGTGTTGCGCCATGAGGGCGAGGGAGGAAAAATGTGAAGAGTAATACGGATATTACTGAGCCAAACGGAGAGTGAAAAGTTTCGTTCAAAATGGCGCTTACGAGCCAAGAGAGAAGAAAAATAATAAAATCGGCGTAGACAGGTATTAGCGTTGTGTACAAAAAAAAGAAAGAAAAAACAGACTATATATTGTACTCGGAGAATTTTCAAAAAAAAAAAACTGTAATTCCTACGCAGGTGAATGTTAACGATGAAATAACTGATGTAGAATTATGTAATACCATTTTAAAAAATCCCATCCCCTCGTTTTATTGCCTACCCTCTATATCTCCTTCATCTACCCTCAATGTTGCTCGAAAAAGCAATGTATTTCCCGACCGAATCTACCTTATCGACATGTTTCCCCCATTCGACTCTCTCTCTCTCTCTCTCTCTCGTTTCGAGTGCATTACATCAATGCATGCCTATTTTCCACGCATTCTTGTATATAATATTTTAATCTTGTAAATAAATTATATCCATAAATTATTTAACAATATACATGGAGACTCGTCATTACGAATGTTTTTGTATACGTATCTTTATTTCCCGTCCAACTCGGTCCAACGTCCTTACACACATTGAGCAAAAACATGGCACTCGTTTCGCCGCGCATAAAACTCGTACGCTTCGATGGATTTTCCGTATAGAAAAAGCTCTCTCAAAGTTTTTTCTCCGTTTGGCCCGCGAATATCTCAAACAAAAGTTCATTTCTGACGCTTCTAAATTGCAAAAGAAAAAATTCAAAGCCAAACAAACGTTAATATCGAACTGAAAAGAAAAGGAAAAAAAATGGGCCAACAATTGAAAGAAAATAAAATGATGAGAAAGAAATAGATGCCGATTGATATGAGAGAATGCTCGATTAAGCTGTGTATCGGCGAATCACCGTATATAAATCATATGACTGACAAGGTCATTATCACGGGTATCGGGTTAATCCATCCGTCCGATGCGTAGAGAGTGGCCAAAACAGCAGCGAATAAAGAGCAAACGAAAATGTCGAAATTAGTCGACCCAGATCTTTTTTACAAACGAAAACTGACTTGTTATTCGTTTCGCGGCGCACATGCCAACAGCGTTTATCAGACGTGTTTGCCGAACGATACAATTTTTTCTATTGTTTGAACAAATGTTACCGAGAACCCACTTACCCAATTCTCCGGCTATTAATTATTCAATTCCATTTCAATGAGACTCCGTATTTTATAATATTAATTTTTTCGAACGTTCTCACAGTCGTCGAGGAAAGTTTCATCGTAGCAGCCGTTGCGGTGCTACGCTTTGAGTTTCTCGCTTCTCATTATTCTTTTTGTCAACAAAATTAAGAAAATGAAAGAATTATTTGGTGCAAGTTTCATCGTTATTTTTTTTTTCGCCGTGTTCGTCGCCGGTTTGGGAACAATAAGCGGATTATCCATCGTCGATTATCTCGTAGATTCGTATGATGATTACGACGATGATTCCGTGACACCGACCAGCGGCCAAATAGCTCTACAAGTATGGGCTCTCGAATCACAAGAATCAAACATGTACAACAAACCCGTTCCCCGGCATAACCATTGTTTGGAGGATATCATCGAGGACGCGCTCGATTTTCTCAACTTTTTCGACGTATTCGGTTTTCTTGATTCCGACGAGGAAGAAAATTATTCGGACTACAATTTGACGCAGGGTTTGTTCAAATAAACATTGTCACAGTAGATTAAGAGAAAAATACAATGGTATGGGGTTTTTTTTTTTTTTTTCTGTCAATAACGATCGTTCGAATGAAATTTCATATCAACTTCTGCAAAGAGTTATTACACCCAATAACATCGCAGACATTTTAGTTTTTTAAAATATTCGAAAAATATTATAATCGCGCCATACTTTTTAAAAATATTTACAAACATTAAATCTTGTTTTTAGAAAGCGCTTCATCGAAGAGGCCTTCAACGATCGCAACGCCCGTATTATTGCCCGAAAGAGCGAAAAATATGTCTACGACCCGCCCCGAATCCATCAACAATGTGACAACGGTGGCAAAATGATGAGCTCGAAAAACGTCAGTAAAAATGATTATAGTTGTGCGCGTAAATAAATGTCAGATACAACGCGACGACGGTGTAGAAATATTATGAATTAAAATATGGATGAAACCTACAACTCCTCACTCTTGTATTCACTAATGCTCATTCGCGAGTTATAAGAGCAGCACAGGAGGCCGGAGGTGCATACGCGGGGCTATAGAATATTATTATATAGAAAGTGTACATTTCTCGTTTACCAATTGGGAGAAAAGCTCAGGAAGCGATGCGGCGATGCGTACAACGGAATTGCGATCACGTAGCCACATTGACCGATCGAAATAATCGGAAACAACGAGAAAATTGCTCGATCCCAAACTATTTCCAAGCAAATGGAAACGCGATAACGGCAATACGCGTACAAGGTCCATTCTACCGGCTCCGCCGAGCGACACATGTCCATATACTCTCAATTATTCAATGTTTTTTTTCACCAACGCCCCAATTATTGTGCCCGAGTACTCATTATTATCAATTTGACAAACGATTATTGCCAATATCCGCGCGAATAGACGACAAAACCGCTCCAATATTCCGCGCTTTTTTATTCCATCTTTGCTATTTCGTTCAACGATCCGATAAATTCAACATATTATGAGAAAAGCAAATTTTACCCACTTTTCTCTCTCTCTCTCTCGATCTCGTTGATTGAATATTCGCCAAGTAACAAGGTTATAATGAAAATTTCGAGCATTCAAATGTTGGATGGTGCGCGGCGAATGATTTTATGGTCACGGTATATCGATCGATTCATAGATGTCGATGAATTTAGTACAGCGAAGGTCCATATCAAGGCGTCCTTTACGGCTCGCATCAAATTGCCATTAACCCCATTAACGGTGCAAAAGATAAATCAATAGTACAACCGTTCGAACCCCCTCCGAAGGCAAAGGATTGGGCTATAAATCACACCATCGTTCCTACTATTGCTCCGTTGGGTATGTGCTTTGATAACTCACACATGCATGCGGTCGATGCGGTCAAACTGGACATGAGTTTTTTCGAAACAAATTGTGCCCCCCCATTATTAATTTGATGTTATATTGTTTTAGATTGACCTATAGAAGGAGCAGCAGCTACACCGTCGCGTATAAATTCAAAGGGTTTGAAAGAAGACGAATTGGAAATAATGTTTGGCCCGAAAATTGAGCAATTTTTCAAGAGGCCTTCGTCCTATATACGTATTACGTACGTTCTATATGAATGTTTTCAGAGTGACACGGAGCTTTCATCAACGTCCGTTTTTCAGCACGATCACATCAACAACGCAAAAAGGACACGTTCGAACGAGGCTATTATTTTTTTGACAGAGCCGCCTATTAATTGTTGCAACTACAAGACTCTGGAGCCAAAGGAGTTTTGCCGCGCAAAAGAGGGTGGTGCAGATAATCGGAAGAATTATCGTTCGAAGAAAGGTTGGCGGCGGCGCATCGATCGGGCAAAGAGAGGATGTTTGTAAAAGCTGTATAGCCAGATATAGAGGAGTACGAATAACCGCCGGTAATAAATATTGATTGCTCCGTAAGTAGAGTTACGTAAGTAGAGGATGATGGTGCGAAGCAGTGGACGGAGAAAGATAAAAAGGAAATAGGGCGAGAGGCGGGAAGAGGAAGAAGAGAGATTAGGGTCGAGAAATTTGGGTCCTCGGGGTGGAAAATGACACTGAGAGACAAGGGGAGAAGCAAGGGGGAGTATAGAAATCCTCATCGGAAAAACCTCGTCGTCCCCGTGCCTGCTATGCGCCCTCGCAACTGTTAAGTAAGACAAACGATTCTGCGCTTAAATGTTTCCCCGTGAGGCGCGAAGCACACGCTGGCCGTTGGCGCCGTTGCAAGCCACTGGACATCAAACGAGAGAGAGAGGAGAGAATTTTAGAACTCCATGACACTCGGGATGAGAGCGATACACGAGAACGACTCCCTCGAGTCTGACTCTCACAACATCGCCTCTTTATTCATATTTGCATACATACATCCATCCATTGGCTTACGAAAATTATCTCCGACGGATGAGAGAGTGTCCGCGGGGACGCAGCAATCATTTATTAATAGCAGCTTATGGCCTCATTTGTTTTTGAGGAGGCACAGATCGATGGGCTACATTATTGTATTTCATCTCGTCAATGAATTTTTTTTCTTTATTTTCAACGTGGCAATATTTAGTTTCCTTCGCTATGCATCGGCAATATGGTGGGACAAAGGGCTCGCTCGCGTTATTGCAATTTCTCGTATTTTCTAGATCAAAGATACACGTAAAACCTCTCTGTTCCTATACAGCATTGCTCGAGTGCGTAGTTGGGCGAAATAATCCAGACACTCGCTTTCGTGTTTCGTGCTGCTGCTGCGGACGGCGCATGTATAACACGAATGGCCAAACGTTTTACAGAACCGCGCGGGCGCAAAAGAGAGGTTTGCACAAATGCCTAAACTCCTCGCGAGTGTTTCGCTAATTACAATTTACAAACATTGTCTTGACGAATTTGTCCGAAAAATATAATCGGGGCTGAGCAGTGGGCTTAAAAAAATTAAACGCCCTCGCGTTCGTGCGCGATTGTATCTTTTCTTGGATCTCGAAAAAAAATTTCCTCAAATCGAGAAGAACGCCTGCTGCTAATTAAGGCTAAGATATGATTGATGAATTCTTCGTAGCACTATTTAACTCTTGCTCCTTCGCGGATGCTCTCCTTTTCTCCAATTCTTTAACCTCGAAATTCAATTTACTTTCGACTCGGCCAAGTGGCAATAAAGCCGACGATGAAAAACCATTCAATCTATTGAATTTCATATATTTATTAACGAACATCAATGAATTTATTGTGACCGATAGCTCGTAGCCTCTTTCAACATTCGTTCGGATTTCGTAACGGAATGATGGATGAATAAATTTTTTTTCACGAAACGGCTTAATCCTGTAGATCGACTCGCATGGATCTCCTTCGACGCGTTAATTCAAAGTATCGTGCACACGTGCTGGCTAACGAGACGAGAGCCACGAGGATAGTCACGTGCCTACATTGGTGTTTTGTGCTTTGTCCTAAGCACAGTGTACAATAACTAAGAGAACTCGCGTCGCTATATATACACGCGCTCGCGGTATGCGAATGAAAAAATTAAATTAGGGTAAAGAGTAAATCGAAAAGTAGTTTCGAAAGTTCTTAAAGAAAATTCACCTCGTTGTGCTTAATCCACCGTAATCGACCGTTCGTCGTTCACGGAAAACAATTTATTTTTATTCTTCGCTTTTTTAATGTTTTTTTTTTATTGTCATTAAAACGACCGGAAAGAGATTTTGAACGATATTTGTTTACGTCATGCGTGGGATGTGTACGAGCTTGTTGACCCGTTCGATCGAACATTACGAGCTTTATACGATTCCAATAACGGGGCTATCATCGTTCTTTAAGAGCAGGAGAAAGAGGCGGACGAAAGGGAAAAGGACGTTGCCAGAGGGCCCGTAACACCTCGTTCACGTTGGAAAACGGAAAAAAAAAAAAAAAAAAAAAACTCCTAAAAACTTGACCTCATTTTTCGAGCGAGATATATGTGTGTTTATTGCGAAGAAACTCGCAATTTTTCATCCGCTTGCGCATGAACTAATGGAAATGGGGGGAGGGAATAATTTGAGAGAAAAGGATGCCGCAAGAGTATAAACAAAACAAAACGTGCTCGTTACAAGGATTAATGCGTAATATAGTCTCTCGTTATTGTAACGAGTCGTATTTTCATTGCTCGCTTAAGCGGGCTTTCTTGTTTCACACTATTCACCGTATACGCTCAATGTGTTTACATCACTGATTCATGTGTACGCGGCGAGAAATCTAAAACGACCTTCAATCTCTCTTTCTTTGGGACTACTGGTACGTCCCGTATGCCGCCGGCCGCGGCGTCAGACTCGTACACACGCGGTAACTCTCGGCAACCGGAAATTAATGATGCAAACGAGTGACCACTAATCTGTGATCGTACAGTTAACCAGGATTTTTGTGGTCGTACGGATCGCCGGGTAATTGTGGCAATAAATTTTCGTACTCACCTCGACAAAATCGAGCTCTCTGTGAATCTCTGTACGCGTATGTACCAGAGAGCTCGTTATACGCGTGGCAATACATTACGCGTACATAACCACCACTACCACCAGCTCGCTTCATTTATAGTTTAATTATACAACGTTTTAAGAATCGACGCTGATTTCGCGTATATACACTGGTATATATTGCATATTATTCGCTCCTTGCTGAGCTAGCTCTCCTATCTCAAACACAATTCTAGCATTATTTTTTATTTTATTTTTTCACTTTAAAGTGCCAAGTGCAACTCGCGTACGTGTGTATATAACAAGGAAGCTGCTTTTGCTTACGTAGACACTAAATATAGACTCGGGAGGTGAGAAAGAAAGGCCCGGCGGTGCCCGGTGGTGCCCGGTGGTGGAGCTTGGCACACGATATAGTAATCAAGAGCGAGCATACGCGGGAGCAGCGGACATAATAGAACGAGAGGGAGACAGAGGGCAGCAGGGAGTGACTAAAAATGCTAACGCGCGGTGGTCGTCGTTTCTCTGCCACTCTGCCGCCGCCGCCGCCGCCGCCGCCGCCGCACCAAAACATTCGTGTTCTCGCGTCCCAGACTCAGCCGCGATGAATAGTGCGAGAGAAAATGGGAAAAGGCAAAAGGAGTTGCGTGCATGAGCAAGCACGAGCGCACCCTGATACCACGCCGTGTCTATCTCTTGTTCTCCCGTATGAGGTCGTCCAACCCTCCAGGCTTTCTCCCACTAAATACATGCACACATTTGACGAATATGCACGAGGTTTTTCACGCCGATTTCAAGTGGTTCGATCGCGTTCTTCACTCTCTCTACAAGCATCATTTGATACTACGTGCGATAAACATAAATTTACACGTATTGCACTGTGGGGCGGGGGTTTACACGCGAAACGAAATAAACTCGATTTGCTCAACGATTTTCCATTAACGCGAAACTCGCTCGCGCTTGGCGTGTAATCTCTAATAAACGTTTATACTGCACGCATACATTCGTATATACCAGCGTCAATTCATATACTCGCATGTTTCATCAACAATGAGTTGACTCCGAGATTGTCGAAATTTTTCGATAAAATTTTATTCACCGAACGGTTTATATCAAAATCAAAATTGATACGCGAGTTAATTAAATGGTCTCCTATATAGTTTGGCCGATTTTCAAAGATGTGATCATATTTGAAATAAGTTTGGCAACTTTTGGCTGGACATGTTTATTTTACACGAAAATAATGGTTAAAAATGTCACAATAGGATTCATCAACTGAAATTTTAAGTAAAAAATGCGATGCACGTTCGTTGACAATTTTTTTCGATTAAAAAATATAAAAAGATGGGCGAAATCCGCATAAAGTAGCTCGTAGTAGTCGCGTCGGCGATGGTATCGGCGTTAAAGTTGGTGGAGGTTAATATGACGATTATGATGAGTAGCTGTTGCGAGGACGTTGCGAGGAACGAAGAGGCAAGCGTAGTAGTAGAGTAGTAATTAGAGACGAGGCGTGAAAAATCAAAAGTGGTGCCACCTGTGAGCGAAAGAGAGAATCGCGCATCGAGCTTGCGGCCGAACAACAGGGATAGAATATAGGGAATATAGCGGCAGCGGCGGCGGCAGCGGCGGACACTCGCTTGGACGGAGACGAGGAATAAAAAAACGAAGCAAAAGAGAGGGAGGGAGGTGGAGAGAGATGAAAATACGTGAAAACGAAAGCGAAGAAGACTGAAGAAAAGAGAGAAAAGTTTTCAATCAAACAATAGTGAGTGTTGGCGCGAGAGCACGAGATTGGCTGACACGGTTATCTGAGAGGCCTGCCGGGATCCGCCGGGATCTGCCGGGATTTCCCCACTTCGACGGGCCCCATGCCCCATCGAATTGCGTAGCGGTAGCAGTTGATCCGAGAACAGCGCAGGACTAACTACGTCACGTCACGTTCATTTTCATCCCAATTAGCGTGAGAGAAAATTTGTTGCTCGTACGTGGCTATATGCGAGCTTTATAACACACAGATACGAGAATTTCACTACGATTTTCGTAAGTATTTTGCCATAAATCTTGATTTAATCACAGGGTGGGGCATGATCGACAAATAATTTTGAAGAAATTTGGATAAAAAGGGAAAAGGAAAAGCTGAAGAATCAGCGATTTGACGAATCGTTATAAAAATTTTGCTCCCTACAGCCACGTGTAGGATTATTATTTTATTTTCCATTTTCTCCATTATTTCTATCGCGTTGCATTTTCTCTCTCTCACTCTCTCTCGGTCGCTCTCATCCGCCTTTATCACTCTTCCCAATTTTATCTCGCAGCGTCAACGAGATCGCTCGCCATATTAATATTGATTTATATCTCCGCGTTGGCGAATATTTCGCTCTTCTAATATAGTTATAATTATATAGTTTGCTATATTTTTAAATCGCGCGTGTCCCATATTATTACAACTACAAATGCCTGAAATGCTCGTGCGGATAGGCAAAGATGAATTTTTTCTTGTAATTAAACTTGAAGAAACAAAAAAAATGAGCACATACATTCATCGGCGACCTCAATTCTTATTTGAAAGACAAAAAAAGAAATCAAAACAAAACAAACACGTTAATGAATGTTTTCTGAGGACACGGAGTTTTCCGCGTCTCTAAACAAATACCTCGCGCGAGTGTCAAAGTTATCTCAACGTTTGCCCCGAACAGTGTATGTAATCTACTATCGTATTATTCGGTACTAGTCTAAAATCCCGTGTATATTATGTACATATTCATTTTTTTTTTTTTTTTTTTTCATACAGATCTATAACATATTTGTTTGTCACGAGAAAGTATTTTTTCAAATTTTGGCTTAAGGCGAAATAATGGATTTTGAAAAAGAAATTGAGTTCGATTTCAATTAAATTTTCGTTGCATAAATCAATAAATGAATTGAAAAAAAAAAAAAAAAAAAAAAAAACGGAATGAGAATAAGTCTCAAATTTATATTTCATAATAACACCGATGTACAATGTCGAACGATCCTCGTAATGTAAATATAACTACAGAATGTGACCTTTGGCGTTTGTTTCTCTTTCTTTCGAAACGTAAGGTCATTTGAATAGGATCTTGGTCGTCATCGCGCCGAATCCTCGTCGTTCTCGTTCTATCTCGAACACAGATATCTGTTTATTTTTATTTTTTTTTCTCTCAAATTTACACTGGGATAATATGGTTAAACACGAAGAGACCGACAAAGATAAATGAAAAAAAAAAAAAAAAAAAAAAATTTCCCACTTATCCTTCTTTTTCTCCTTCCGTCTCCTCTATTTCAATAATATCCATTGTTATTCGCTGATGTTGACGAGTTATATTGCCTTATTCTCAACAAATCTATAGAAAATAATAGAACGATTTGAAAGGTGTATGATTTTCGATCCACCAGGACAATTTGCATATTATTTAATAATAATGATATCATCGACGGTGCTTGTGGACGAGGGAGATGTCGCCGGGCCGGCGATCAAACTTTCCGACAAACTGGGCGTTCCTTTCGGAAATTATCGTCTCGTAGGTTGGGATATGGACGCCACGGGAAAACGATTAATTGACGAAATTTGTCAAATAGCCATTTATACCCCGGGTTCGGAATACTCTCAGTACGTCATGCCTTTCAATGGTCTCAGTCATGCGGCAAAAAAGAGGCATCATCTTAAAGTCGTCAGCATAGGATGCTACAGAGTATTGAAAAATAGCTTCAACAACAAGGTATTGAAAACGAAAAGCGCAATATCGGCGCTGACAGACTTTTTGGGATGGTTGGAGACGGTCAAGGGTGACGCAACGGACGGCGTTATTCTCGTGCATCATGAGCCACGCAGAGTAAATCCATCGATGCTCATCGAGGCATTGAGCAAGTATAATTTGCTCGATAGATTCAAACAAATCGTTAAAGGTTTCGCCAATGGTTTCGACATTGCCAAAGCCAAGTGTTCCAATACGATAAAGGTCTTCTCCCTCAGAACATTATCACGAGTTTTTCTTCAAAAGGTACCCGAAGGATTTTTAACCCGATTAATCGCTAAATTTATATTTTTCTCGTATATTCTTCACTTATTTCGCAGGAGGAGGAATTGAACAGTGCAACCCATCGGGCTCGCTTGGCTCTACAAATAGTTCAACATTTGAGTCTTTGTGAAGATAAAAATGGTAAAGTGGAGGAGGAGGAGGAGGAGGAGGAGGAAATCGGTAGCGGCGACAGTCAACTGAAATCAACGAAAGCGACCATCGAATTTATCCGAGAATTCGTGCAACCTGTTGAAGCCGCGGAAGAAGAATGTGCCGGTAAAAATATAAATTATATTATACATTTTTTTTCTCAAACAAAAGAAACACGGTGATTTTTGTTTTCATGGTATTGCCGACAGAACACAAACTCGTATTGGCGAGACAAAACAGCTTGAGACCAATTTTCGTACCTCTCTTCAATGGGGTTGGCCGACGCGAGAGACAACACGCAAGTCCATTGCGTAGATTACTCGCCGAATCTGCTATAGATTACGTTCAGTTGCAGGTCAGCTTTCAATCAATTTAACCAACATTAATGCAGAAAGAGCAAGCGGCACTCTCGACTCGTATAAACCATTTAGACAAACATATATTTTTTTTTCAATCGAATGGAAAATTGCAGGAAGCATGGAGCAACGGCAAGAAGGAGGGGCTGGAAAGTTTGATAAAGAAAAAGGTATCGGGTGGTGAAAAGGACATTGACGATTTGATAGACATAATCGAGTGCCATTTTGATCCTGAGAAAAAGCCTCAACAGACGAGCGAGGGGGAGAAGAAAAATTTAAAGAAAGTCAAGTCAGAGAAAAAGAAGAAGAGCTCGATCAACAATAATCTGTCCGGAGGTGAGAGTCCGGACTCGACCTACTACTCGCCAGAAAAATCAAAAGCCGTAAAGGAGGAAGTTGTTGTTGCCGTTAAAACGGAAGTTTCGATCGGGACCGATTAAGCACCCGAGCCTTATTTAATTAGTATAAAGAAGAGTCGAGTCGACCAAACACGTGCCATTATTACATTTCGTAAAAACTATACAAGATTTTTCAAATCAAATCGGACAAAAGCGAGGCTGGTTCCCGGAGACGAAGCCGTCCGAATAACCTTACAAAATAGACGCGTATCACCATCGTATTGTTCAACTCAAACTTACGATTATAATGTTATATTATTATTTCTATTGTTACGATCGTACAAAGTTTACGTACGTTATTTTTTTGTATTAATTAGTTTTTTACATTCGTAATATTATAATATGTAGGTGAATCGGGTAAACTTTCTCCGAGGACTGTCATACATTTGATCACGAAAAAAAAGAGAAAAAAAGAGAAAAAACAATTATTCTCTAATTGTTGTAAACTGGTACGAGACAAATCTCTGAATTGCATTTTATTTCGATAATTCTTTAATTCGGGCTTGATGAGGAAACGCTCGTGTCACCAGCAATATTCATTGAAAACTGTGGCATTTTGATGTTCCATTACTTCATCAATTTGCGGCCAACCTATTATTATTTTTTTTTTTTTTCGTTTTTCTTTTTGTTGCAAAGCCAGCGTCGCGACTCTCGATTCTTTGTTTTCTTTTTTGTTATTACTACGTATACGCGCAGCGCAATATCTAAAATAACAAATGAAAGGGCAATTGATTACCGCGTTGAGAGCGAGTTATTATCGACGACGTGGAGGATGAAACTAATTATTGGACCTTGCGACGTTGCATGATTCGTCCCGTAAAAAGTATTGTAACACGATATATCGAGAATCGACTCGTCATCAAAGTCTCCATGTTCGATCGGTCATATCGTGTATGTGAGAAAAATCAAAAATAAACATTGAAATAAATGTACAAGATGCTCGTTAAACTAAGATCTCATTGTATTATCTAAAGAAGATAATAAAATTTATTGAATAATTATGCGCCATGTTCTCATTCGTAATTATTTTAAAATCTTGACAGTAATCATCAAACGAAAATAAGCATGAAATCTATTGCGTAGCTTTCCGAGTATCGACGGAAAAGCCGATCGAGCATTCCGTTGTACATGCGAAGATTTTTCATTTGAAACAACGCAATGGAATTCTATTCACTTCTGTACCGCATTGATAGTTTTTTTTTTTTTTTCCGTTATCAACAAACTCTTATCGCGGTAAAACGAGATAAGATGGAAGGTAAATACCGCGATGAAAAAAAAGGCCGAACGAAGAAAAGAAATTGCTGGGGGGTATGGAGAAAATAGTCAAGTTACAAAAGAACGTTCGAGGATAATGTTGAAATGGATTAACGGGGGCCAAGTATAAACGAAAGATCGTTACGATTTGAAAGGCAATTAAGGATCACGAGAAATATGTTGTTGATGAGAATTTACTTATACTTATAAGTTTGACAATTTGATAAATAACTCATCCGCCAAGAATGTTGACACTAAAGATGAGCCTGATACAGCCATTCGTCTTTGTATTATCAATAAAGTTTAAGTTGAATCGTATACGTAATATGGGTATATAGTAGAGAGGAAGACAACAATTCGTCGAGTCATCTCTTCTCGAGTCTCGTTCATCGTCGTTACATTCCGCAACATAACATTTTTGTTCGATTAGCAGCTCGACCGTCTCTCTCCCTTTCTCTCTCGCGTCATCTTTCCAAGACTGGTTTCCATATACGAACAAGTATAATTTCGAGCGTAAATGCAGTTGAACGACGAGATAAACCCTTTCCACATGCTACTCGCCGAGGTTTCAGTGGGAGGGGAGAAAATAAAGACGGTCCGAGAGTTTATATAAACGGATATTCGAAAGAGTATTGACGATCGTCGTTGCCGCGGTGGTCACCAACGAAATCCAACGAAATTCGTCCTTGCCCGCGAGACACGCGTTCTTCTGTTTAAAAGTCGAAGGTTATTGAGACGAATTGAGACGAAATTTCAAGTGGTAACGAATTTTGGATACATCGCCAACAAAATGGGACAGGGACAAAACTGGTCGGAGTAAGTATAGAGCGTTGCTCTCTAGTATCCGCTAAATATATTATTTATATAAATTATCATTGATACGAAATTGTGACGGGGAAATGAATCGAGTGAAAGTTTGCAATATCACCGCTAGGCAAAAAGGAATCTGCTGCGATAATTCAAATGTCTTTTCTTGTGCATGCTTCAGGGAGTCGGTGAACGGCAATGTCCAAGTATGGATCAATGGAAACTCTTATACAGGTCGGTCCTCTGTATTAAATGAGATATATTATTGAGTGTTTTTATCGTGCGATTAGTGATTGATGTCGCTGCAAGTCGTAACGAGGTTCTCGCAAATGGTGTTACGCGCAGCAGTGAGTCGGAGAGAGAGGGTAACGAGCGTAGAAAATTGTTGGTCATTGAAAAATTGTACGTTCTTCTCTATTTTCCATTCTCGTTAAAGACAATTACCGTCAACGCCTCCGAATGATTGTAGCTCAAAAGCGGATGGGAAAAAAAAAAAAAAAAAAAAACCGGCTATTAAATGCGATGGAACGTTACGTCGTAAATATTTTTAAAACCGGAGAACAACGGTCAGAATTGTATGGGCGATTATTTATAGCGAATGATTTGAATAGGAAATTTGACGTTACAGTTTCGGAAGATATTCGACCAGAGACATCTCTCAATGTTTTCATACGAGATCACGCGGGATTAAAAGGCACGAAATCAATGTGTTTGGAGGGTGGATGCGGGGCGTGCGTCGTCAGTGCCGATATTCACGGCGAAATAATGTCCGTCAATTCGTGCCTCGTTCCAATATTAATTTGCAACGGGTGAGAGCCATCGGCGAATGAGCCACGAGTATTCGTACTCGTGGTTATATATTATTTACCGATGGATTATTATTTACAGATGGAAAATAACAACGGTCGAAGGGCTTGGAAACAGAAAAACGGGCTATCATAAAATTCAAGCTGCCCTTGCGGATATGAACGGTTCGCAGTGTGGATTTTGTTCACCCGGTATGGTTATGAATATGTACAGGTGAGTCCGAAGCCCTTGGAAGTTGCAAGTTGCAAGAGCCTTAATCTCCATACTCGATAACAATTTTTCCTCTCGGCACGAACGCACAGTTTGATGCAACAGCGGGGTAAAGAATTAACGATGAAGGAGATTGAAAATTCGTTTGGTAGCAACATTTGTCGATGCACCGGATATCGACCTATTCTCGAGGCTTTCAAAGGTTTCGCGAGCGACGCCGATCCCGCATTGTCCAAGAAAATTCACGATATCGAGGTAAGCTACTTTTTATCACGCCAGCATTTATCTTTTGATTATGAAAAAAAAAAAAAATTCAGGAACTGTATAAACTGAAGAAGATGTGTCCAAAGTCTGGGAGAGCATGCAAGAGCGGAGCATGTACGGCGGAGAATGTTGCAATAAATAAATCGGCGAGAGCCGTTTCAATGCATTTGGCAAACGCACAATTTCACAAAGTAATTTCTCTGGAAAATTTATTCGCCCTTTTCGACAAGTATCCAAAAGCTACTTACGTTCTGAACGGTGGCAATACGGCTCACGGTGAGGAAAGATGCAGGTAAAAAGAAAAATGATAACTCGCAGAGACTAAAACTTGTTTGTTTGGAGGGTATTTCAGGCGTTTATCGTTTGGTTAAGCCGGAAATTTACCTCGACATAAATGACATTCCTGACCTACATCGCGTCGTAAAGGATAGTAACGCGTTAACCCTCGGTGGTAACGTCTCACTGAGCGTCGCCATCAACACCTTTGACAAATTCTCCAAGGAGCCCGGATTCGCGTACTTGAGTCACATGGCCAATCACATAGACCTCATTGCCAGTGTTCCAGTTCGAAACGTTGGTTCACCTCGATCATCCTGCATCTACCTCACACCCACCGCTATCATTTCGCCGAAATAATAACGCTTTTTTATATATAGATTGGAACTCTAGCTGGAAATTTAATGATAAAACACAAGCATCGTGAATTTCCGTCGGACCTCTTTCTCATAATGGAAACAGCCGGGGCACAAATGCATCTTCGTAAGTTTCACCGGCGATCGCACAAAAATTTATATTACACAGTTATATATATATATTTTCCATTATACCAATGCAGTTGAGAGCCCATCGAAAAAAAGCAGCGTGAGCTTCCTAGAATTTCTCAATACCGATATGAATCATAAAATAATATACAGTATCGTTCTGTCGCCAATGAGCGACGAATACGTCTATCGTTCGTACAAGGTAACACATGCAACAAACGAGAGAACGATCGTTTAATGATTTTTATTAAAAATAAATTTAATTGCTCCACCCACCGACAGATAATGCCCAGAGCTCAAAATGCTCACGCTCACGTAAACGCTGGATTTCGTTTTAAATTGGACGGAGCGAGCAAAATTTTGGAAAAACCAAACATCATATTCGGTGGAATAAACCAAGATTTTGTGAGTTTGATAATAAAGAAAAATAAATGTGCGCGTTGGATGAATAAATGTGGATTAATTGAATGTGACGCAGTTTCACGCGCTCGAGACGGAAGCTTTTCTCAAGGGTAAAAATCTGTTGAACAAAAAAGTTTTACGCAACGCGCTCAAAACATTGGATTCCGAGCTCGTGGCCGATCATCGATTACCCGACTATTCACCGCAATTTCGTAAGAGACTCGCGGTAGGACTTTTTTACAAGGTCAGCATAGCTATATATAATGGGGGTGATGATGGGGGGAGTATCGCGGGATCAATCGGTAGCTTGAGTTTGTTGTGGATGCAGTTTGTATTGAGCGTAAAACCGGACAGCGTGGATGCTAAGTTACGAAGCGGCGGTGAAATTTTGGAACGTGGCCTTTCTTCGGCGACTCACGATTACGACACGGACAAAAATATGTGGCCGGTGAACAAGCCGTTGCCGAAAATGGAATCGATTTATCAGACTTCCGGCGAAGGACAGTACATAAACGACATACCTACGAGCGAGGATACGGTTCATTGCGCTTTCGTTCATACGGAATTTTCGAGCGGAAAAATTGACAGCGTCGACGCCACCGACGCACTGGTCGGTATATATATATACGCGCCCCAACATAAACAACAAATTTATTATTTTCTCGCACGAACAGGGCTTGTCCGGAGTTGTAGCCTTTTTCACTGCCGAAGATGTGACCGGTAAAAATCTTTCGATCGATGGCTCCAACAAGGGCATACTTCTCGACGCGGACGAACGGGTATGTATAGTTGCAATTATTCAAATAAATTTGTTGAAAAATGTGAGACACGGATGTTTTCAGCTATTTGCCGAAAAGGAGATCGAGTACGCGGGACAACCGATCGGTGTTGTAGTCGCTGTGACTCAGGCACTCGCGAACGAGGCTGCAAAATTGGTAAAAGTCAAGTATTCGGAGAACCTGAATAAAAAAGCTATTGTAACGATCGAGGATGCTATAGGTTCGGGTGATAAAACTCGATTGTATCAAACGGCGCACATGCCAGCCAAGCGAAAAGGTTCTCATATTTTCGTATATATTTATATTTATCGTTGCTCTCTTGTGCGGCTTGGCTCAATTAATACGCTTGTATACGCAGGCGATAATGCGAAACACGTTATCAACGGAACATTCGAGGTAGGATCTCAGTATCACTTTACAATGGAACCGCAGAGTTGCCTTTGTATACCTACGGAAGATGGTATGGACGTTTATCCAGCTTCGCAATGGCCCGATTTGACTCAATTTTCGATAGCCTCTTGTCTCGGTGTTCCGAACAACAGGTAACTCCCTCCGTTTCGTCACCGTGATCGCGCGCGCGCGCGCGCATATACTCGAACAAACATTTTCTTTGCTCCAGCATAAACGTCAACGTCAGGCGTTTGGGTGGTGGTTACGGTGCAAAGATATCGCGATCTACTCAAGTATCGTGCGCGTGTGCTCTCGTATGCCACCTGTTGAGACGACCGACTCGTTTCATCATGACGATCGAGAGTAACATGGCTACGGTCGGTAAACGCTACTCGATGAAACAGCAATACGAGATTGGTGTCGACGACGACGGCCTCATACAATATCTTAATTCGACCAATTGGGGTAATGCCGGTTGTTCGTTCAACGAGCTACACGCACCGTTTCTCATTCATCACTTTTACACGTGCTACGATCCCGAAACATGGAGTTGCGACGGCTTCGAAGTTAAAACCGACATACCTTCAAATACATTTTGCAGAGCCCCTGGTTGGTCGTTGATGTTTTTTTTTTTTTTTTTTTTTTTTCAATAATTCAAAAAACCATCCAATAACGAACGAATGCAATAACGAACTTTCAGCATCCACCGAAGGTATTGCAATGGCGGAGAGCATCATGGAACATATTGCTCGAACGCTTGGAAAAGATCCGTTGCAAGTGCGTATATTGAATATGAATCCGGTGGACAAGGAGGCCCTGCTACCGATGATCGAAGATATTAAAAAAACTTCGGATTATGAAAGTCGAAAGAGGGCAGTTGCAGTTTTTAACAACGTATGTGTGTCTCTAAATAAATCAAGTTTCATTGTGCGGACGACGAGGCGCGGAGAAAATTTATTAAAACTTTTGGCTGCAGGAAAATCGTTGGAAAAAAAAGGGAATATCGTTGGTAGTTATGAAGTATCCTCTGACCTTCTGGGGACAATTTCAAGCAATGGTTTCGATATTTGCTCGCGACGGTACGGTATCCGTCGTTCACGGTGGAGTCGAGTGCGGTCAAGGAATTCACACCAAGGCATTATATGGCATTTTTTTTTCACACTCGCTCCTTTCGTTTATTATTTTATAATATTTCGCCGTTTTTTTCGGACAGGTGGCTCAAGTCGCGGCTCACACGTTGGGAATTGATCTGAGCATGGTCAACGTAAAACCCACCAATAGTATGATAACTCCGAACAATTTGGTGACCGGAGGAAGTCTTACGAGCGAATCTTGTGCCTACGTACATTTTTTATATTCTCCCCTCGCATTTATCCTCGCAACTCGCGACAACAATTACAATTTTTGCTCTTTTTTTTAGGCAACTATGATGGCGTGCAAAGAAATCTTAAAACGACTCGAGCCCATAAAAGCGAAAATGGAAAATGCCAGTTGGACCGAGTTGCTTATGGCGGCGCATGCCGCTGACGTAGACCTATGCGCTCGTTACATGTACGTTGTTTTTTTTTTTTTTTTTTTTTTTTTAATGAGACAATTTATGAATGGAAAGAAAGAAAAATGTTTTGTTGCAGGACGGCAACCGCAACGAAAGACGACAATCTCAAGTCATACCCGATTTACGGTGTGACGGTAGCGGAGGTCGAGTTGGACCTGTTGACGGGGCAACACATCATACGGAGGGTGGACTTGATGGAGGACGCTGGAATCAGCCTGAATCCTGAAATTGATTTGGGACAGGTCGAAGGAGCCTTTATAATGGGCATTGGTTATTGGACCAGCGAGGAACTCGTTTACGATAAGGATACTGGTTCTCTGATCAATAACAGAACATGGGTAACGTCAGCAACTCTAATGTCTTGAGAACGGGCTAGTAGTAGTAGTAGTAGTACTCGAGCAATAATCATTTTTCGTATGTGTATAATTTATGGGGTGCTGCAGAATTATAAGCCTCCCGGAGCGAAGGACATTCCGGTCGATCTGAGAGTGAGTTTTCGTCGGAACGCGCCCAATCCGACGGGCGTATTGCGTTCCAAAGGTACTCGACAATGAAATAGTTCATTATTTCATTGTTTTTTCTTTTCCAAGAAAATATCCAACGTTTGCTCTATTGAATATTTATAAAAATATATTTCAGCCACTGGCGAACCACCTTTGTGCATGAGTTGTTCCATTCCAATAGCTATGAGAAACGCCCTCAATGCTGCGAGAATGGACGCAGGAAATACCGATGTATGGTATGAATTGGGTCAGTAGTCAATTTAAAACAAAACAAACAATTATACTTTCTTCTCTCTATAATTACAATAGTTTCGATCGAAGCTATGCAATTCCCAATAAATATATGGAAAATTATTTATTTTTTCTTTTCAGGTGCCCCTGTGACAACAGAGAAAATTCTACTCAACAGTCTCACCAACAAAGGTCTAATGGTCATATAAACGGATTAGCGAGAGCAGACAATTTTTCGCATTTAAAAAATTATTTGCTTACGCACCTCGGTTCTATGCGGGTTATTCGATACGCATATTTTACTTTGACAAATATATATACTTATTGTACACAATGTACACTACAATTACTGCACAATAAATAATTCAAGGCCAGCGGGATCTATAATATGTTGACTCTTACAAAAACACAATTCTCCCTAGCTCTTTACTTTTTCCGTTTACTCTTACCATCCTCAACATGCACAATGTAATAAAAATATTGTGGAACCGCCTCGTCGAAATCTTAATTCTTACAAGTTTCAATAGCGACCGTTACGACCAATAGATAGTGTGCGCGCGCATCCATTTCGATATTAACCGCCTTATAACGCGCGTATAATAAATACGAGATTACATGTCGTTTGGCCTACAATGCCAAACAGTCTGGTGTCACGTCGACGAAAAACAAAAAAAATACATACATATATATTTTCGTTTGATACGTACGCTAAATATGCAATAAATGATGAAATATGTAAACCGCAAATACCGCGAGATTCTGTCCAAATTGTTGGTACATCGTTCGGTTGACCATGATTCGACAGTGATGTGCACAGCTAAGAGCGAACATCAAACGGCACGATGTAAATATCGTTAACGGTCGTAGACTAATCAACTCGACTCTACTCTATTTTGAACGAAAGTACAAAAAATCCCTACTCTCAGCAGCGAGCGAAGAAGAACGACGAACAACGACGACAACGGATCGACGGCAATCGACGGTCTTATTACCACTAGTGCCACTACCCCCATTAACAGCAGCACCACCACCACCACCTATCTAGTAAATAATACTGCTGCGCGTGCTGCGACTAGTGGAAAGATGGCCGTCCAAGAACCAACAAGTACAGGTTTTGTAATATATTTTTAACATATATGTATATTGAAGGAAGAAAAAAATACAGGCAATACAACGTGTACCAAGATAAAACTCGACGATATAAATTATAAAAGTGCGTATTTTCGCGTATATACGATTCGTCAAATATACGTTCTGTCAATCGAGTTGACGACAATTGCGTACGTGCATGTGTTTTTAACCACCTATGTTGCTATAGGGTATGAAAAAAAAAGTTTCAATTCACGTTCTGGTTCAGCTACCACCCGACCACCCGATCTTCGTGCTTCGTACGTGTGCGTGTGCGTGTGCGTGGCGCGTGCGTATGCGTGACATATAACCTCAAAGAATTACATTGTTTCGTGTGTTTCTACCGTTAATGAATTTAGTACGGCCTATTTATATATATTCTGTGTTGGTTACGCGTTGATCGAACGACGTACACTACGAGGTTATTCCGAGACCGTTGGCTCTCCCGTTGACCTTTCATTTTTTATTTTCTTCGCCTCTCTTTATTATCTTTGCAACCAAATTATTAATTCTCCTATCGCGCAAGGTTGTCGTCGTCGGTAATACATGTCACTTGTGTTGATTGTCAACTTCTCGCTCCTCGATCCTTTCTAAATATTGACGTCTCCGAGTCACGAGCCAACCAACAATCCACAAAATTCTCCACCAGTTTGCACAATTTTCACATGATTACCTCGAGGAAAAACGAACAATGACGATTCATTGCATTTTTTCACGAATATTCATTGTATCTTCAAACGAGCATACCACCTCGGCGTACCTCAATATTTTTGGAGATACATAGCTCTCGGAGGTGTGATTTTCTCCTCGTTTCTTATCGATTAAAGCCAGCTGCTCGAAAATTTGGTTTTTCTTCTTCCAACCCCCCCGAGTTATTTACGAATCTCTCGATCGATATGACCGATCGAATGTAAAAAAAAAAAAAAAATCAAAGCCAGCGACAAGTCTTTCAAGGGATTCTTAGACATTGAGAGCCATGAAAATTTTTGAAGCGTAGAACCTTTGTCTCGACAACCTCCCAATAATAAAAGCTCGGCGAAATGGACGAACGACGAGTCGCTGATTATTTTGTCGTCGCGGGTCTGCCCGGCCAAGACAATGAATTTAAGACGGACGACGGGGAGGATTCGGAAAAGTTGGAAGATTGGTGCCAAGAAGGCACTCATCTCAAAGACATGAATATGCAGGCGCCCATCACCGACCTTGCCGTTATTTTTCCTGCTCTTGGCGAACAATGTCCCGAAGGGTTTACTACGCTGGAGTATACCGTTTCGGGCTTTCCAGCCGATTTAAATCACGGCAGTCTCAGAACCAACGAATGTTATCTGTGTTATCGGCGCGGAAGAGACAAACCACCCTTGGTAGATATAGGTAACAAAGATTTATGCATTCGTGAAATTTGAATAAAAAATTCATCTCAATAATGAATGGGAAAGTGTCGTAATAATAATAAAAATGTGGCTTGAAATTACAGGTGTAATTTACGACGGGAAAGAGCGTATAATGCAGGATGCTGAAATGATACTGGAAACACCAAACGGGCATGTCGCGAATGTGAATAATTCTACATCAAGAATTTACGTGACTTATAGACGGGCGAGTCAAAGAATGCCGTGTAATTCGTTGGTGGTGACGGACATATGCGTTATTTTACCGAACAAGGGTGAAACAACGCCTCACGCATTTTGTACGATATACAAAAATCTGAACAAAGGAATGCTCGGCAGCGATGTTTTTCTGTGTTACAAAAAATCAATGAACCGAGCCAATCTCATATCGTTCAAACCAACGATATTGTACAAATATCCAATGACCGATTACAATACTTTTACTTTTCCAAATTCGGTCGGTATGTTTTGCTTACCGATGGGCGCAACCGTCGAATGTTGGCCAAAAGTCGCCTGTAAACCGAAGCCCGTATTCTCAACATTCGTATTGACCGTCGCCGATGCCGCACAAAAAATTTACGGCTCGGCAATAACCTTTTACGAGGAAGTATCACCCGATCCGAATACACGAAATTGCAACAGTTATCTCGATATCGTGGATAAAGCTGAGAAAAACATGGACAACGGTAAATTGCTTCTTTTCATACCCACCACTCTCCATTATTAGCATTTATCATAATTTTATGTAAAACTACTCGTTGCGATAAAGTAAAATATGAAGAATATGTTGTTGCAGACGAGGGAATGGAAATATCAACCAACAAGCCACAAGTAAAGATGAAGCCGTTCAAGAAATTTGGTATATTGAAAAAGTTGAATTTTGCACAATTGGAAAAATTGCAATATACCGATCCGGAGACACAATCGTTGAACATTAGTAAATCTATATGTATACTATCTCACTGGCCATTCTTCGATACGTTCGAGAAGTTTCTCGTTTATCTTCACAGTATGGTGAACGGAAAGCCTCAGAATGTTCCGATCGAAAAGTACATCTCATATTTTCTTTGTGACATACCATTTCCAAGTCCTCAGAGGCCTAGAATTCTAGTTCAATTGAGCGCTCATCATCGATTAATATTGACCCAACCCGAGGATTTAGCTTTGCCACGATCCGGTGCAAGTTTTCGTCAATTGTTGATCAACCTAGGCCCAGAAAATTGCCTTCTCATACTTTTGTTGATTTTGACCGAACAAAAAATCTTGGTACACTCTTTGAGACCGGATGTTCTTACCTCCGTGAGCGAGGCTATCGCCATGATATTATTTCCATTCAAATGGCAGTGTCCCTACATACCATTGTGTCCGTTGGGCTTGGCAGAGGTACGAATCCTTCTATTTTAATCAATATATTTTTTATCTTTTACAATGTTGCCTCTGTTGATTATTAATGTTGAAAGTTTTCAACAGGTTTTACACGCCCCATTGCCATTTCTCATTGGGGTTGATTCGCGATTTTTCGACTTGTACGATCCACCGTCCGACGTCAACTGCGTCAATTTGGACACGAACAATATAGCCATTTGCGACGACAGGAAATATCTAACGGTAAAATTATTGCCAAAAAAAGCGGCGAGGATGCTGAAAAGTTGGCTTGAAATTTTGTATTCAAAGTTGAGCTCGATGGGAAAGAATCACACGTCTCACAAAGGTCACTACTATATTATATTTATTAAATGTCATTGAAATTTATAAAATCGCCAAAGAAATAATAACGAGGATGATGAAAATTGTACAGAAAAAAGCGACGAAGATTTCAGTGTGGACAAAGAATTTCGACAGAAGCGCAAAGAACAAGCAATGGAGCTTGAAATTCAAGATACATTTTTAAGATTCACCGCCATGATACTCAAGGGTTATCGAAATTTTTTACTTCCCATAACGAAAGCTCCGACCGTTGGCTCTACCGATCCCACAAGTTTGTTCAACATACAGGCCTTTTTACGGAGTCGCGACAAAGCTCATGCCAAGTTTTATAGCATGCTCGTACGAACGCAAATGTTTATCAGGTATAACAATCGGACAGGAATTACTTTTCTCCAACGAGACTGCCTCAATAATTACTTTATTCGTTGTTTATTCATTAGATTCATTGAAGAAAGAAGTTTTGTTTCGGACATGGACATGGCGGGTTTGGCATTTTTTGACGAATGCACAGAACGCGTAGTCGAAGAAGAAAATGGTATAATAGGCCAAAGAAATTTTTTATTTTCCAATAATGACTATATTAGCACAGAAGCAATAATACAATATATAATACCGTTTTAATGGGTTAATTAAGCAGTGACGTTCTTGGAACTGGACGAATCACAGCACAGCGAGCGTACAGTATTTATACCACCGCCGGAAGCTGGCCCTAATCAATCGCCCGTTGTTTACAACACTTTCAAATTGAATCCTGGCCTCATGAGAGTACAGAAAAATCTAAGCATTAAAAATGCTGCCTTAAGTGCCTTTGGTATGATACCCGGAAGTCCGATGGCGCGACGAACTAAACACGAAATCAAAGTTGCACAACGAATGGCTCGTAAACAGGTATGAATTATTGGATTTCCGCGGTGATTTGGTACGCGGATGCTAATGATTAAATTGCAGGCTGCTCATCCAGCGAGATGGGGCAGATGTCTGCTGGGCACGTGTTACAGTCTGTGGTTCCTTCATTTGCCGGGAATGCTACAAGTATCGAATCAAGCGGTATCGATACTTCATCAAGCCTACGAGCTACTTGTAAAAATGCAAAAGTTACGCTTAGATCCCATGGAAGAGGTTTGTTACCGCGCTATGATGCAACTTTGCGGCGTTTACGGCCAGCCGGTTCTGGCTGTTAAATTACTCTTTCATATGAAACGAAGTGGCGTCCAACCTAACGCCTTGACTTACGGTTTTTATAACAAGGTTTTTATAAAATTCTCAGCTTAAATAATTAAACGGTAAAATTTTCAATATCCCAAGATTTCGTGATTAATGTTATCTTTGCAGGCCGTACTCGAAGCAACGTGGCCGTCCGACATGACTAATTCGAGCCAACTAATGTGGAACAAATTGAGAAATGTTATTCTTGGTGCTGCACTATTTAAAAGAGCTGGGAGAAAAAGTGCGCGAAGGCGTATGAGCTCCAATCCCGATGTTTTGAGTGTAGATGGCGTCAAAACCGAGGGTACGATGGAACACGCCGTTTCGAAATCGAGTCTCGACAGTACGCACTCTCAAGATACCGAGGCACTTCATCGCGATCGTGAGCACATTTTTTTCATCATTCCCTATTACCGTCTTCTAGTAGCACCTCATGCTCCTACAAATTAGCTTCTTCTTCGTTACATTCCACTGCCAAACGAATTTCTATTTCTATTTCGATTTATTTTTCAATTTTTTTTTTTTTTTTTTTTTTTTTCTTACCAACTAATTCAACAAAATTAATCGCTTTTTCAAATAGCCCTTACGGGCAGTTCCGTACCCGATCTGCCAGGATTTAGCCTCCTCGAGATGAAACCAAAGTTTCTTCGTCAAAACAGTATCGTGAAGGATCAGGCAGTGTTGTGCTCGACTCAATCGGAAATACTCGGCAGATCGACGTCGGAAACGAGGTAAAAAAATCATATTCCTCCGATTTATCATGTCAAAATTACGAGTTGTTTGGCCATCCGTAATGTTTTTTTTTTTTTTTTTTTTCCAATTCGAAATGATTCGATCTAGACTACCGAGTCACGCTGAATCGCCGGTGAAAAGTCCAGTAAGGACACCGGTCACGGAAAATGATCCTCTCGGGGCGTTAATGAATGACGAAACGCCGATCGTATCACCCTCGGAAGAGAACGATTCGAATTGTTCCACGAGTACTCTTACGGTCGTTAACAATGCTACGGGCGAGAGAGCAGGAGGACCTCTTTTATTTCGGAGGTATTTCGGAGCTTTCGACTCAAAATCCTAATGATTCTTTGCTCAGTGGTTTTTGACATTTTTTATTCTTTCTCCAGTAATCCATTGCCACGAAGTGCAACATTTCATCAGGCGGTTGACGAAACAGGCGGAGCAATGAGTGGACAATTGCAACGAAGTGAAACAATGCCGCACTCGGTCGCCCAACAAGTCGATCAGGAGAGAGAAAAGGAGAGACTGGAAATTGGCAGCCTCTGGGCGCAAAATAAAGACAGCGTCACGTCTAGTCTATCGAGTCTAGGATCAAGCCTAAAACTAAGTTTTGGGTGAGTATTTATTTTTTCTTCGCAAATCCCTCTTTACTCATTTTTCGTTTTTTTTTTTCACCGTTCTCCTGCGTTTTCACCTTGTTGGATTTTTTGTATGATTTTTGTTGGTAAATGTATTTAAAAATTGCCTTACACCTCCGGCTCGAAAAACAGATGTAACACGATCGATTACGGATAATCGAACAAAAAAAAATCTATTTTACGCATTTCTAGACTCGATGGCTTCGGGTAAGCATTTATGAATTTTGTAATTTTTCAAAACTTTTAGGCAAGCTTCTTCCTTCTCAACTCTCAAAGTTGCCCCCATTTTCCTTATGACGTCAATTTTTCTTTTTCTAACATTTGGCCAACTCAAATTTATTCACTTAGAGCCCAATCACAAACGACTTCCTTAACTTAATATTTTAATCTCTCGTTCGGCTAGTTTGTTTCGTTTCATTTTTCTGAGTATTTATATTATCCAGTTCGCGCAACGATGGCTCGAGATCAACATAATCGAAAGTGTATGCGTCGTAAATGATTGATTTTAAAAATCAATGTAGTTACTTTTATTATTTTCATTGTTGTTTGCTTGTACAATGGTATGCATGAGATTTTTATTTGAATGCAAACTCAGCCGATATTCGACGGGAGGACTGGCATTCGTAAAGCACAAGGACACAGGTACACCGAACCAATTTATCGAGTCACTTAGCCTTTCCAACTACATGAGGTACGTACACAAAACAAGCATAATAATTGTATCGAATGCTCGTTATTGTTGTTGGCACGAAACGCATGATTATTTGATTTTGGAATAGTTAATGTTTTTATTTTTTACTTTGTCCGCCTATTGCGCCATTTCGTTTAAATCCATCATTGAAAAAAGAAAACGATACAAACAATTTTCCAGTCCCTCGAGTCTGACGGGAAAAAAATCAAACGAAATTATTCTCGGTGGCTTGAACAGTCTGAAATCTGCGGCGACGACAGTTGCGAAAAAATTCGATGAAATCAAAGAAGCTATATCGGCCACTAGTACACCAGTCAAATTGAAGGAGCGCGAACAAAAAATAGCCTACGGAGTTTCTCACGAGTCCCTCGATTCTTTGACCGATGGATCTCAACAGGACCGTAATGAAATGTCCGCTAGAACGTCCGGTGAGTCCGTTGGATAACATATTATTTTTTCGTCTATTGTTTCTATTCTGGAGGAGATTTACAATGATACGAGTGGAAAAATTATAGACAATTAATTATTTTATTGTCTCAAATAATAGTACACGTTAGTACTGGTATTAGTAACCGTAGAATAACTCTAAACTCTAACTTTTTTTTTTGCCGATAAATTTAATCGATTAATTTGTCATTAATACAACTGCTGCTGCTGCTGCTGCTGCTGCTGCTGCTACTGCTGCAAAAATAAAACCATAAGAAATTCGTATTACGAATGATTTTGATATTTAGGTGACTCTGGTATCGAGGGATTAGGTTCGCTCTACGAGTTAGCAGATTGCATGTATCCCAAAGGGTCTCGCGATTTAGACGAACGTTTGGCGATCGAGCTTGTTCTATCTAGCGCAAGTAGATGTCATCATTGCGCGGCCATTCTCTATGACGAGGAAATAATGGCAGGTTGGCAACCCGAGGATTCCAATTTGAACACAGTTTGTCAATTTTGTGACAAAGCAACCGTTCCACTTTTGACGATTACCATTTTTGATTACAGGTGAGAAAAAAATTAAGGATATATGAAAACTTTTCATAGCGCACCAAGCCATATGCGGTTTGTCAAAAAATCTTGCTCCGTACTACACGCGTACACGAATGTGGTTTTTTTTTTTTTTTTTTTTTTCGAACCGTATATGACTGCGTACGTAGCGGTAGAGGGCTGACAATACACCCACAACATTTTTAAGTACCTTTTTTACAAGTAAATGTTAGAGTAACAGTTACGTTGTTAGATGAGAAATGTATTGATATTTTTGCATACACGTGGTATTCTTCTTCCTCCACAATAGTGTTTTAATATCTTCAAAAAAATTCATATTGCAAGAGAAAAACAAAAGAAAGATAATTTTTATTGAAATGTTGCAACGAGACACGTATTAAAAATACAGCAAGTTTAACAATTTTATTGCAAAGTTTAAAAGGTGAAAAATATATAGTATAAAGCTAATGGAAAAATCGAAGGTGCGAACCGAGCAGCAGTTGCAGAAATTTACGCGGGGCCTGATGCACCGATGAACTTTGCAACGATTGCGTTGACGTATTTATTGTGACAATAAATAATGCCTGATTATTCGTAATTGAAGATGCGACGACGGCGAAAGAATAAACGATCCTCTGACGGGTGCGTTGATCCAACTCTTGGACGAACCGAAGGAATTACCCGAGCCCATAACCGTTCCGTACCTCAATCCTCTCGTTCTCCGCAAAGAATTGGAAAATGTATTGAGTCAGGAAGGAGACGCTTGTTTGACGAAGCATAGATTCATCACCGAGCATCCAATTGTTTATTGGAATTTGATATGGTACTTTGAAAGAATCAATTTAACGAGCCATTTGCCGGAGCTATGGCTAAATGACAGTGAAGACAAGGAATTTCACGTCAGTACAGGATTAGTCGGTGTTAGAACAATGTGGGACAACGAGAAACTCCACATGGATCGTTTACCGATGTATCTTCAATGGAAACAAAACAGCAATGATGACAAAACGTATGTACAGTCATGATAAATCTTGTAGCTCGAATTTTTACTCGAAATTCATGCTTTTATCTTGTTGTTGTTGTTGTTTTTTTTTTTTTTTTCAGGCTCATGCAGAGTATAATTACCGATGTCCGTCATAATATTCTTGCTGAACCAATAAAAAGAGTGGCCTTAGAGAGAAGCAACACCGAGACTACGGAGCACGCACCATTTTCCATTTATCGTGATATATTGTTTTTAGCTTTCACCGTTTTGGGAAGGAGTAACATCGATCAGGGTGAGTTTCGAGCGACAAATTGTTGCCCCGATTAGATAATTCAATTATCCTACTTTCTCTCTCCCCCGAAAAAGTCCGTGAAAATTTTCTAACTTTCGCAAATTTGAAGGGGGGCTGCAACATAACCCGCTTTTCATCGAAAACATTGAAAGAGGCAACAATGACTCGCGACGCCGAGTAACAAATACACAAATTATTATTATTATTATTTTATTTGTTCAAGGTGTTTTTGATCGAGAGTACGTAACGACTTTGGACAAGTTACCGGACGGCGAGGATAAGTTGTTACGAAATATCGACGCCGCGCCATCCACGACAACGTTGTATTGTAGACATTATTTTAAGCCGTTAAATGTTTAAAAATAGAGGGTAAGATGGGCGGGGGGTAAGAATATGACGAAAGAGTGAGTCTACTCGGAGAAACTATAACAAAGATTTTCGTCGTCAATGACGAATTATAGATTCACGTTTTAACCGACTCGTACGAATTGCTCTTGTTTGAGCTTTCAAATGATGAAAAAAAAAAAAAAAAAAAAACTCTTTCAAATCGCAATTGGAATGAAAAACCATTCAAAGATACTTTTTTAACAAAACAAGAAAAAACATTATGAATAATTGGTTCGCAAAAAAAAATATACATATAAATATATATATATATCAATATTCGTTATAAAAAAATGACTATGTATTAATTAATTTCTTACGAGACTTGTTTTCCATAGATTTTCATTCAATCTCTTGTAAAATAATCGGAATGATCGATTTGCTTTTCAACTTTCAACAGTAAAATGTCGCGGCAATTGTTTTATTGACATTTGCAATATTCGTAGAATAATTTTTTTGTTTTTCTTTTCTTCTAGTATTGATCCAAGATCTGAGTATTAGATGCGTGCAATAAAAGAATGTCATAAAATTCATTATTTTACCATTTACGCTCGATGAATTAACATTTAATTTCAGCCTGTTCTTCCCTTTGTCTGAAAATCAATTTTACATATTGAATAATATTAGTTTTGTCTCTGCCCGCGTCCGATGACACGCTTTGCGTCCAAAATTTGAGTAAGTGGAGGTTACATCTAAGAGTATGACAATCCGATTAAATTTGGGAATACCAAAGAGCTTTTCGCGACCGAAGGTCCCAACAATACACATGAACAATTGTACAAAGAGAAGTTTGAAAAAAAAAAAATGAATAATAGTTTGGAATTAATGAATGCTGTGAGTGATAATATGAACGCGCTGCTTTGCTACCTCTGTCACGGCATTTAGAAACCCGTACACGTATATAATCTTAGATGAGCCTACACACTCGAGAAAGTAAAATGTTCCATCTCGGTCATACGACACCATTGTCCAAATGTTTCGGAGATTGAAAATTCTTGTGCCGAGTACGTCCCGTCAAATAATTGTTTCTTCTCTTCCATACTTACAATGAAAATAAATGAAAAACAATAAATTTCCATTTCCGAAACTTGGTTATTCGTCACAAAAAACTACAAACACTAGCGAACGAATGTGTATTTACTCATGATGAAAAATTGCCTCAAGGGTGTAGTACATAAATATGGAAATATAAAAGAAAGTTGCGGTATTTTATAAATAACAATGTTACGAGATAAAAATAAGTTGTTTCTATCTTTTCATTCAATGATTTCCTACCTATCGGTTAACCGTACAACATGACGCTATTACATATTTTTCATCCGTTCCAACTGAATCGTAAAATTCATCAAGAAAGAAAAACTAATAACATCACTCCTGAATTCATCGATTCATCAAGTTTTGTTGTCACAGGAGTTGCCGTTTCGAGTATCGATAAATTGAGAAAATACGTGAGAATATCGTCGTCGATTGTTGTTTGAAAAGTTGCGCCACACCGAAACACGATGATAGCACACACACGCCAGAGGAGTCGCTGTCGCTTTTTCCACGACGAGAGACACGTTGACTATTTTTAAACTCGAACAACGACCAATTTGGTGACTCTGCAAACGTAGAAGCGAAAATTTTCTTTAAAAATTTGGACAACTTATAGGCTTGCTGCTAGCGAAATTATAGTCAAACTCATCTATAAATATAAATGAAAATAAAATTCGGAAAAAATGTTTCATTGTCAAGTAGCCATAAAAAGCCTTTTAGCCGTTTTGTGACGGGCGAATGAACGGTCAGCTCCGTCGGTAATTCTTGTCTTTCCCGACGCAATTATATATTGCCGAAAAGCATGCAGGAGAGAGCCGAAGTCCGACGGGCGCCTTAACACGGCGCCATCTTGAATGAAAACCGCGAGAATAGGGGCGAGGAGGGGTGGGAGGCCAAGAGGCCGTAGAGGGAGAAGAAGGGAGAAGGAGCGAGTGATCACGATCACGCCGTTTTACCCCCACTCTCGTGTCTGGTTTCGTTTGTCCGGGCGGGCACCAGCAGCACTACCAGCAGGCAGAGCGAGCGCACTCTTCACTCTCCGGCGCGGGGTATCTGGCTACCTATTCTCGATGAGGAGAGTGTGCAAGAGGCTAGAGGGAGAGCGCGGTCCGGGCTCGTGGCGGTGATCGAGATTTTTAACACTTTTGGGCTACGCCGTCCCCCGTTTGTTCGCGCCGTTGTTTTTTTTTTTTTCGTTCAAAAGACCGAGCGAACGAGATAGATAAGAGAAATAGTGAGAGGTGTTGCTGAGAGCAAGAGCGAGAGATGGTGACAGTGTGCGAGCGAGTGTGAGAGAGCAAAAAAGTATATACCGATAGATAGATAGATAGATGAAGAGAAAAGCGACCGGTTGTCCTCCTCGGATGTGTGCGCCATTTGTGACTACCGGGTGAATTGACAAAGTGAACAAAAATCCAGTGTTCTCGGATATCAACGCTTGATAACACAACCAAATAACGACACCCAACAATCTAGGGTCATTTTCCCGTCGCGTGTTTTTCTTTCTTTTTACGCCTTTTTTTTGTTGCCTCTCGTAACGAACTGTGGCGACGAAACAATCTTTTGTGCTTTCGCCAGGCAATATTTTTTTTTTCTTTTCTTTTTCCGTTAGAAAAGTGATGTTATAACGTTCTCGTTCGTAGCGGACGAATAACATACGCATAAGTATCTATACATTTATCTACGTATATAGATAAAAGAGCTCGCAGTGCGGACCAACCGATCGAACGTGGTGGTGGAAATAATAAAAAGTAAAATACCGCACGACTGTACGGTAGTAGATTGAAAAAAAAAAACAAAAAAACAAAAAAAAAACAAAAAAAAACAAACGCATCAACGAAGAGACAATCGTTGAGAAATACGAATCCAGTTTATTGAGGATTAGCCGTAACCGCACCAAAGGGCATTTACAAAAGAATTGATTCGAAAAATTTGCGTTATTCGCGCGAATTCCCGTATTTCTCGAAATACGTTAATTCGTATTGTTGCCCGTTTGTTGTTGTTATTTGTTCTTTTTTTTTTTTTTTTCATTCATTAACTCTCGATTGCCTCGTCACTTTTATTTTCGTCTTTTTTACATCGCTTATCGAAGAAAACGTGCGGACGCAAAAGTTTTGACGAACGTGTTTTCTTTTTTTTTCATTCTCGTTTGAAATTCGGCCCGAAGGAGAAACGGGAAAGGAGCTCAAGGCAGTGTTCGGTAAGTGAAAATTCATGTTTTTCGAACGTCTATTATTGGGGATTTTTTCTCTTTTTCAATGTGAAACGAGCAAGAATATTTGTCAAGGGAATCACAAGTGTAAGACGACTTTTTTTTCCTCTTGGCGCTTTTGCCGCATGCGCGCGAATTCCCCCACTTGTGTGTTATCCTGAGATATCGGCGGAATTGTACTCCTGCTGTGGGCGCGAGGGAGACCGTGCTACAATGTTGAACGTATATATATGGAAGTATCGAGCAGGAGTCTGAGAGAGAGGAGGGAGGGAGGAAAAGAGAAAGAGAGCGCACGAGCAGAGCCGGTATCCCGTTAGTAGGTGCCCGTTTTCCTTCGTGCTTATCCCGATCAATACGCACCACGAACACACACATCGTCTTCTTTTCCATGTATATACACACGTATACGCCATATGTATTCATGCGGATACATTCTTTACTCTTTTACACATAACTAACTATTTTTTTCTTTCTTCGGCCTCTATCTGCCTCTCTCTCGATTTATCGCGTTTTTTCAATACTTTCCATTTCCACTTGCACCATTTTTCAAACATATTCAGACCCAATCCCGTTATAAAGCCCATTATTATTTTGACATTATTTGCCCACGCCCGATACCGCGAGACTTTCGAAAGAATATTTCTACGACGTTCAAATGCTCGGATCATCGAGTTTTTAACAATTATCAGTTGGTTATACAAAATAAATAAATAAATAAGTCATTCAATTGCCATTGGTCCGGCTCGAAATTTAACTCGCATTATCCATCAATAGCGAAACTCGAATAAACTCTATAAATACAACTGCTTGGATGTACAGTTGAAACTTTTTCCATAGCAATCTCGCTTCATGTTTTCTTTTTATCAATAAAAAATCACGCTATATTATTTTTGGTGCTTTTTATTTGAACAATCCTTGGGTTTTATGAATAAATCTAAGCCGAGTCCAAGTATAACTTGAATACTATTATTATTTTATATCTTTAATCATGCCGTTTTTTTTTTTTTACAATTTCCACTAATAAAAAAAGGACCGAAAATAATACTGTCTCGCAGATCCAAGAAACAATTTATACACGACGATCAATTGTTTAGTGCTCACAATACGATCTCGTAATTGATTGTTTTTATAGTAAACGCAACGACCATTTCGATTTCGCAAAAAGTCAATCGAAGCCAACTTTCTTCCTCATTTATATCATTCATTTTTTTTTATTTAAAAAATTTTTTTCACTGGGAAATGGGATAACGGTAAATACATACATTCCTATAGTGGAAACACAATAACGTTTTTTTTTTCGACATTGTTCTTATGCTTGATTCGAGGCCTAAAAACTCGATTATTCGCGAAATTTATATAAATGATTCCGGATTTTTGGCCAATGTGTTGGAGCAAAAAAAAAAATAAATGTAAACGAGGTCATGCGGAGGATTATTGTGTAGGTGAGTTTGAAGGTGCGTCGAGGCGAGGTAATTTCGATTCGGTGGTTTCTGCAAGAGTCCGCTACTTATCTTCGGCGTGACTTTAATTTCCTCGTTTTGTTGTTGTTGTTGTTTTTTAATTCTTTCTCCAAATGGATTGTGTACGAAAAGTTGACTTATTTCTACTGTCGAAAATTTCAAAACAAAAGAAAACGTCGTGGAATCGCTTCAGTTCGAAGCAATTGAATTCTCGTTGCAAACAGATCTTTGAGATTGAATTGAGTTTTTTCAAGAAATTTCGGTCGTTATCTCTCGTTGTACGCGCAAACACGACGAATGTATTTTCATTTAGAAATGTGAAATACGTATACAAAGGTTTCGAGAGTGTCTATTATTCGAGACACAGATTGTTCGGGCTGTCCCGGCCGCGTTGATAAAGTTAATTGTATAGAAAGTTTGAAGAGGAAAGGCATGCATTCTCGGACGATACGCGCGGATACATAGTAGTAAATGCATTCATCTTCGCATACGCGCACGTATGTTTAATACTCGTACATAGCTTCAAATACAAAGTTGAATTGTGTGTACTTTTAGCGGTTGAATGTGAGTGGATGGTAGAGTAGGTTTATGAAAGCCCCTGACGGGGTGCATCGGTCCGGAAAGGCGGTCTTCTCTCTATACATAGGCCCATTTCTATCCGAGAGAGATTCATTTATAGCGCGAGTTCATCCGGGCACCGGGGTGATGTTATAGTCAGGATATTACGTACGTAACAAAGTGGCCACGCGTCGTACTAAACTACTCATTCGATTCAATTGAAAATTTACCAAAACACATCGATCGAAAATCTTTTGTTGATAAGAAGCGCCTGCATGGTAGTGTTCGCTCGTTCATTGACGCGGCGATGATTCCGACTCCGATTGCACAAAAAATAAATTGAAAAAAGAAGCAATGGATAAGCAATTGATGTTAAATAAATAATAAACTAGTAATCGAGACCGCTGACGTCTCGTCCTGGGTATATCGCGATGCACCAACACGAGAACGCGCGTGGAAAACTATTGGGCGTTGAGTCGGGGAAAAGCAGAGTTCGTATGTCTGCGTGATAAAGAGGTAGAAACACGAAGGCAGAAATACCATCGTTACGAGAATAGTTCAACGTGACCGTTCACCAGATCGATTTCTACCACGAATTATTAAACGGTGATACAGGTATAAATGTGTAGACCGGCTCCCGTAGTTATATACTGCGCTCTTTCATGCGGCGACAAGGTCGATCGTTAAGAATCTCCATAATCGCTATATATTGCCTTGCAATCAATTATTTTTCTTTTTTTTCTCAGTTCAAATGGAAATTGCAAATTTGCTGTAACAATATCGTCGAATTGTTGAGAGTTTGTCAGCAGTGGAGAGAATAAAGAATTATTTATTTCTTAATGAGTAAAAAAAGCAAACTGACGCGAAACTCGTCGATCAGTGAATGACCTCGAGACGAGGGTGAGCAAACTGTGAGAGTAAGAGAGGGAGGATGGATGAGGAGGAGCCTAAATAGCGCATAGTCTAGATTCCTGAATCATGTTGCTCGCGAGAGCCAATTCGCATCGGTGCATAAAATATTGTCCGCGCACCACAGATGAAAAAAATAAATATATGTGTAAATTGTGTGGCGAACGTGTGGTGGTGGTATACAATGGTCGTCTATAGCGATGCTACCGTTGCGATCATCTTAAAATAGAATCGACCGACGGTTATATTTTTTTTATTTACTTTTCACGGTTAAACAACGACGCGTTATTATAAATAACGTTAGGCATAATTGGCATATACATTGAGTTTGGTTGAAAAAATGAGATTATGCGAGCGAGAAACGATTCGCGTTTCGCGTTGCGCGCTTCTCTCTCGGGTGGGCTTTTTCTCCCTGCTGCTCCGTCTTGAAAACAAGCCGCCGCGGGGAGAGATCTAGCGCGGCGGATATTCTTGGCATCGAGGCTCATGTGGGACACAGTAGGCTAAAATCATACCGGCTTTTTGCCTCGATTTACTTCTCTTTCGCCCGGTTATATTAGCCTTGTTTCTAAATTCTCGTGTTGCCGCCGCGCCTTTTCCTCCAATATTCAATATTTTCATCACCATGCAGTTCCGCATTCGAACATTGTTTTTTTTTTCATATCCGTAGTACAAAAATTGATTAATAATTACCATTGAACCGTATACAAAAAGTCTCTTGGTTTGTCGTCAATATTTTTTCACAACTATTTCGATACTGCGGTTACTCGCTTTCCGCTTTGGCCCGCGTTCAACTTTTTCAACAATACGGAGCAAGCTCACGAGGTTTTTCGCTCAATATTGGATAGACTTTTATTGCGCCGATTGTCTGCCTGCAATTTACAAATGGCTTAAAAAAATATTGTTTTTGCTTCTCCGTTGGGAAATAAAGGAGGGTCGAAAGATGCATTGAATTAGGCGTGAGGGCATTCGACGAATAAAAGGCGTCACGCGTAATCCTCTTGGAAGCTGACGCGGGCCTTGATGGTGCGTTCGTTCGCACGGGACGATGTCGGCTGACGCGCGCCGCCACCGGCGTTACATCGAATTAACTAGCAAACGGTTATCGTTCGGTAGTTGGCAAGCACCATATTCTTTTTATTCCTCCTAAAATTCATTTGATTAAAAAAAAAACACGTTGTTGCGTTGTTGGAACGCAACGGGATGAAACGCGTTTGAGTAGTTGGCGGAAGTAAAAAAATGCGGGAAGGGGAATTGAAGAAAGTCAGGTTGAAATGATAGCGAGGACGGACGAGTGCTAAATGATTAACAATAATAATACGACCGAACTGGGCTGCGCCGCGCCGCGCCCCTGACCTATATACGTAGAGGAGAAAATGAGACGCGGAGGGAGAATTAAGTACGCGCGCGACCACTTCCATACATGCGCGGACGCGACAATTTTATGTAAATTAGATCAATTCAAATGTGTTGAATTAACTTTTTCATTTGTCGTTACGGTACGTGCATCTGAGCTTTATTTGCAAAAGTTTGAAAGATACCAAATGAATATATATATATAGACGTACGTATGCATGACGTGTTAATCTATCGGTTGAATCGTCATCGGGAGTTCCAAGATCGATCAGCATCTGCAGTTTTTCTTATCGCACGTACGTTTTTCCTACTTTCACTCTCACGGTTTTTATTATTCTCGTTGCTCGTGACCGACCATCGTCTCTCTGGGCTATCGAGCGACCGCTAATTATGGAAATATCAACATTACGAGACTTTCGCGCGTGCCTCACACGTTCGATAACATCGGTAGAGAGGCAAAGAAACATTCGTGAGGGTCGAAAACTTGGCAAGAGGGTGTGTGTGTGTGATTAATAGAGAACGAGGAAAGGGGGGTCGTGGACCGGATATACTTGCGGCTCTCTCGTTTTTCTCGTACCTTTATCTCATCAAATACGCGGCAGTGTTCCACGCGGTTATATTATTTCAAGGTTTTGTAACTGTTTTTCTTCCCACAATGAAATACCGCATGAATTTATTGAAAACTTGGTTATTGTAATGTTAGGCGCGGTGTCAATACGGCAGAGTAGGCCTCCACCATCTAGTCTATTTAGATTGAATATCGAATCGTCGCGTTAAGACGTTGAAATCAATGCTTGTACCATATTTCAAGAAATGCTATTTAACTTTCAATCGGCGGATTGATGGAACAACCATTAGCTAAATAAATACCATTTTCTCTCCTATTTTCTTTCGTCGCTATGCATGGTCATTCGGACAAGCTCGTGCTATTTCATACACGCAAGAAAAGAAAGAAAAAGAAAGAGGGTGATTTCTTCGCAACAGAGAGGCAAAGAGAGACTAGACGGCGCCGGATTTGTCGTCGACGACGACGACGACGACGACGCGACGTCTTTTTCATCTGTGCGTACTACACTTTTTTTCACCCCTATAAATCCATGATTTAAAAAAGTGTTGATTACTCGCAAAGAAAATAAAGTTTGCAAATGGTCCGAGATTTCAAAAACCTTATCGCCGAAACAATTAGGCAAATTGCCAATTTACTCATTTGAATTTAAAATGAAAAAAAACCCTCTTCTGAGAAAAATTGCGACGAGGATATAAAAATGGTTACGGGAGTGGCATTCCCTATCGCTCGATTCCGGAGTCTTTCGGAATCGACTTTCGTATCACGGAAGGAACGGCGTAGATAAAAAGATGGATAGCCCTCGAGAATGCGAGAGAGAGAGAGGGTTATTCTGATGACGTCATACCCGACGCCATGGGGCGTGCGCCCGAGAAGCAGACATCCCTTGACGTCATTGCTCTCTCCTTCTCTCTCCGAGAAACGCTATTTCTCTGCCTCTCCCTGTTGCCCACTACAATCGTCTCGGATGTCTGAATTTTTATTGGCCACTCCATAAAAGGACATATTGTTAGTTCGAATTCGATAGATCTATCTATGCATGCAAATTCTCTCTCAAATGTCAAAAAATTCAAGCTTGTTTGTTCAACATTTTTTGTCCTCTGTAAAAAATTTCACATTTTCAAACCCCCCTCCCAAATTTGGTCAATGTGTTCAATACTTGTTATTGCTTCTCATAATTTGACGCGTGATGTTCACGTAGTGTAAAGAAGAAGAAGCGTACGAACGAGGGAGAACAATCTCGTGTCTTATAGGTCTTGGGGTGATCCCGGTCACCAAGTCGGGTTACACCACATTCTAGGTCGCTCCCTCCCTAGGTCCTGTTCCTCTTAAAGTAGCGTTTCTCGTGGGAGCGGGTCTCAACGATAAGCAGCAGCAGCAGCAGGTCGTTATGAGGCGGCTTGGCGACGTCCAAATTGCTACTTCTCCCCTTCTCCTTTTTTTCTCTCTTACTCTTCGCATTGCTCCATCTCGACGGGACAATAGTGACGCCAGTTGCATGTCGCGGCCGTGAGGGCATCACGGGGCTGAAATCGTACGCCGGTGGTCGCTCTCGTGCTACCACCATTTTTTTTTCTCCCAGCCTACAACCCTTCGCCCGCATTCTCCATCATAACCTTTCCCCGCGCGAGGACGATCAGAAGAGTCCTCTCGGTTGAGTAGAGAGAGAGAGAGAGAGAGCGCGCGCGCGCGCGATCGAAAGGGTCTGCGCATGAGGTGCGCCTCGCGAAACAATCGCGACCTCGAGGACGGTGGCGCCAACTTGCGGAATCAATAAGATTTAGCCTCGCCAACTAACACCAATCTATCTGCGGATGTGTGTGCGTGTCTATAGATAGATAGATAGAGATGATTTACGCGAATGTACTTATCGAATCACCGAATGACGAATCGAAAATTCACCGCTCCGCTTGTGTTTTTTCCTCCCAATTTTTTCAAGTAAAAGTCAAAGATAGAATCGAATGTGTCGCATCGTTGCCCTGATCCAATAAGCCGTTCCAGGGCCAAGTTTATTTGATTTTGTTCAAGTAACATTGAAAATAAGTTGAATGAAGCTTTCGCGAGCTTCCGAAACTTATCGTGATTACTGCACGGATCTCGCGAAGATTTAAAACTTCTTGTTGCGTCGGATTCTGTACGTTGCAACTTATTTTTTTGTTTTTTGCCCAAATACACATGTATATTTAAATTATTTGCGAGTACACCCAGACAGTACAAACATACGTCTCTCTCTCAGGAAAGACTTTTTTATTTGACTATGCTGGTGCTCTGCGTCCATGGGCATTCTTATCATTTTTCGACTTGACGAAAATATTGATTTCCGATTAAATGATCCGAGTTCGCACATACGCCAACTCTTTTTCTTTTCATACGAAATTCTTGGGGAAATAAATCATTGAATATTTAATTTGGGTTCAAAGGTATAAGAATACTTAACGCATGCATTCATGGCTGACGGATTATAAATTCACAAGTTGTCCCGTTTCCGGAATTGTAAGCAATTAACAGATAATTCCTTTGATAATTCGCAGTGGCTCTTTTTAATTGCATGACGAACGCGTCGTTATAACTGCTCTTGGGTCTATAATCGTGCAACTTTACAGCTCGACCCTCAATTTGCCGAGTGTCGGCGTGAAATGACAGAAATCCGTAATGAAACGCGATAAATAATTGTCCTCGATTCGGGCAAATTTTTTCACGAGCGTTTTGTCACACAAAACTCGTATTGATGAGTCGAACAAAAATGTAGTACCCCTAAAACAAACATGAAAAAATTGATCTGAGAAAATGATGCTCCCGGCCAAAAAACAAACGCGAACATCCACCAGAGAACTTAACCAGTGCCTGATAATAGATTCGTGAGGAAATTGAAAATTCAGTCGTTGATTGGAAAAATAGAAAACAATCTATAAAAATAAAAACCGGCTGCGGTAAACAAGTCCAGAAGGACAAAGAAACTGTGTTTGCAACAAATTTAAACGGACAAGACGTAAGTACCGTAATAATTATCGAAGCAATGCAATTAATAAGTATGAAATAATTAAGAGAGTAAGGAAAAAACGTGTAACAAAAACCATACAAGTTTATCGCGCGGTGTAAATGACATAAATAAATAGTCATCGTGGATGTATTTTTAATGCCCGAAGCATCTTCGAGTTCAATATACGTAACAGAGACAATTTATTAGTATAGAAAAAAATCTCATTACCGCTGTCGGACAGGGTTGTTCCTATGCTCATCGTAAGGCGCGTCATCGTGTTTGGCACTCGCGGGATGATGCGAGTAAACGTCATCGATGACGATGAGCCCACCGACGAGTGTGAGTAATGAGCCATTAATAACGCGGTGTTGGCGCATGTCTGTAAACGAATGAGTTAACTCGCGAGACAAAGAAACAGTTAAAATGTATGTGTAAATCGCGTTACGTGGGACTTTTTATCGCGCGATGAGATGGCATCCGCGTATAAACTCGTTACAGGAGCGCATTCGTCATACTACTATTTGTCTAGTGCATGATCGCATAGAACGACCGTCTCTTTCCATTGATTTCATCTACGATTCAATAAATATATATATATATACGTTTTCAATACAACGCGGATATCTTTGTTCAGGTGTTTTGCTGCAACTCTTCATTTCATTGGATTTTCTTTCTATAGCTGTGCTTTGGTTGTTAACATTGTTTATTTTCTTTGTCACAATCTAGCGACGAAAAAAAAAACAAATATACCAAATGAACGAGGCACGATCGTAAGAATTCGCGTTTAGCGTTGGAAAGATTTCGCCCATCCAATGACCGAGGGTTGTGACAGGCAAGGAAATGAAGGTGAAGCAATTTCCTAAGGTAGACGGGGTGTTCGCGCGGTGTCTCGAAGATTGTGATGTCGCGCCTTGTTACATACTGGCTGGTATGTCGTAATATTCACTAACGGACGTATCCAGATCGCTCTTTTATCTCGATGAAAATAGCTTGTAAAAATGTATTCTCATTGAGAAAAAGAAAAAAATTACTTTGATTATTGGGGGGTGCCTGGATCGACTGCATATGTCGTCATTTATAATTTTTCCCTTGACGCGTAAGAAAACAAAAGGAAGAAGGGGGGGGGGGCGGGTAAAGGTGCATGATATAGGATTATAAAAGCGAGAATGGCGGCATGTTCGTACATTCGCGGTTCATAATACAAGTTGAATTTGCACAGCGCGCCCGAGCTTTTATGTATATACAAAAAGTTGTGGTTACCCGCACGATGCTGTGAAAAGCGGTTATAGGTGCGTGCCGCCTCACCATTTTTTGTTCCTCTCCCTTATCGTCCATATCGAACGATGGTCTCGACTAACTAAAAAATATAAATAATGGATAATATAGATTTCTTATCGTTAAAAAAAAAAAAAAAACTCGAAAGCGAAATTCAACCGATTCGAAATAATGAATATAGATTTTTTTTGTCCATCAAGTTAATAGGTAGGTTTCGCTGCTAACCTCAAATTTTTTGAATGAGAATACGCGGCAAAGTGAGAGAAATTGGCTCAAAGTTTTCTATCGCGATCTATATTTTTTCTGATAAATTCGTGCAATTGATGTTTGAATAACTGCTGCATTATGCCATCACGATAGAGTGAAAAGGCAGTTGATACGCGAACGAGCTGTCTCGAAGAGTCTCGTCTCTCTCTCTCTCTCAATATTTGTGTTTGGTATATTAGACATCATTGATTACATTGGCGGTAGTGCGAGTGAATGAGGCAAGAACCGACCGGACAGAAGCAATATCGTTCGGTGATGTATGTTTGTGTATTTCTCTTGGCCGAGAAATTGCAAGTCTTTAGCGATGTCATATACATGCCCGAATGAATATTTTACTGTACACATACATATACTCGCGAGTATAATATATAGTAAGATAAAAATAGAAAGAAAGATTGTCCGAATCGGAGTGTGCATATATTCGCACTATGAAGTGGACTCGTTTTCAGGAAATTGGAAAATCGAACGAGCCTCAAATATAGGTATCTATCGTACCTGCTGAATCATTCGATATCCCTGCTCTCCTATATTCCATTTTTTTCTCAATTATTTTTTTCATTCTCATTCATTTTCGTTGTTTATCGAAAAGTAAAGATACCAAGGGGAATTTCGATCAACGGACAAGCGAGGCAACTTGTAATTTGGCCAAATAATCGTAATTTACCGTATGCTCTAAAACGATGCAGAACCCAAGTCCTACCTAATGAAAATCCTAGCGCGTCAAAGGGTTTCCCCTCGGCCCCCGTCCATTCCTTCGTTCGCCCCCCTTGCGTACACCTGTCCAATATATGGACGCTCGTTCGACGTCGAGCCACAGGTGCATCGCCGATCTATTCACATTACACGCAAAGTGTGTAGCGTTTATTCTTTTTTCACCTTTCACGTCCACTCGGTTCAAACTACAAATTCCATAATATGTCATTTGAAATTTTTGAAATATTTTTCGAACGATTGCGAGCTCACTTTTCATATGCCCCGTCGTCAAACATATGTGTAAAACAGAGTTATCGCCTGAATAACAAATACATATAAATTACAACGAGTTTCCTTTCGAGGCTATTACCTCGTCAACTATGAGATATCTTGGCACGATATCGATTTATTTGACTGACTTTACAGCGCAACTGCCCAAAATATATGTCCATTGATGAATTTATTGTTGTATCGATGATTACCTTGAACTAGAAAATAGACAAAGGCAAATTTATCATGTAAATCAGAGACCCTCGATCGATAATATTATAATAATGTATCTCTTATTGAGCCCTTTCGCTCGTACGGATCGTCGTTTAGTAGCGTTTCTGCCGGAGCCGACTGTGCGAGATACCTCTGGCTCATCGTATGTTTCATCATCTAATTCACTCACTTTTATTGATTGCGAGAGATTGTCGACGCGCGCGCGCGGTCTCCTTGGAAAGCGGATGGAAGAATTTGAATTTGGTTGGAAATTCGATAGGAATCCTAAATGACTTTGGTGAAAATGCAGTAGCCGCGCCGCCCCTTCTCCAAACGTGCCGTCGTCTCAATATTCCGTATCTACACAGAGTTCGCAGTTGAACCGGCTCTCGCTAGTATATACAGTAACGACGATAGTCGATACGTGTAGGTGTTGCTACTACTGCACTTGGATGAGCCTAAAGCTGCTCTCTACCCCCGGCTCCTCATTCTCTTTGACGACTACCATATTGCGCTGGGAACCCACAATGAAACGAGGTCAAAGCTTTCCCCTTCACCGCAAAGCCCTCGAAATAACTGATCTCTCTGAAGCCTGGCAAACAACCGGCGAGCATATTTCTCTTTTGTTGCGTGCAAACGTTTTTTTTTTTTTTTAAACAAAATGTACGAAAATTACGCAAACGCGCCAAATAACAGTGCAAATTTGCATTTGTTTTGTTTTGAGAAAATTCTAAAGTACAAAAGCACAAACCCGCGCTAATGTTTATGGGACGGCGGATCCTAAAGCAATATTTTATGTTTCATGTTGAAACAGCGTTTACGATTCTGCAAAGTGTCGAAATTCACCGCAGGTTTGGCACACAATTTCGTACACATTCTTCAAATTTAAACTTACTACGTTTAATTTGGTTAATAAGCTATATATGATAGGATGATTAAAGAGATTAACTCGCATCGGGCAGTTGGGAGCAATAAACACGCGCCCACCCTCGCTCACTGTATTTCCATTGCAATTGAGCATTCCAGTCCCAATAACATTAGTGACGAATTGTAGTTTATTTTTCGTAATAGCATTATTTTACACGATTGTATATTGTGTTTAGAAAATATTACGTAAATACATGCTTTGAAATATTATTTTGCCAATTATGTTATTGCGTTGTTGCGATATAGCGATATAGCGGAGGCGCTGCCACCCCGCGTCCGAGTCAGATGCGGAGATGGAAATAGAGAGCGAGAGCAATCGACGTTTTTTCTCGCCTCTATACACGCGGCATATCGCCCAACGGAGCCTCTCGAGCTCGCGAGAGTCTGCATTCTTTCCTCGCTATTTTTACGAACTCGCGCGCGGACACGCGTGTGGGACGTCGTTATGACGAGGAACGAGGCGCGAAGCGAGAATACGCGGCGGCCACTCTTTCTCTCTCTCTCTCTCTCTCGACCGCTTCGCCTTTTATAATTATATTGGAAATTATAGAGAGAGAGAAAAGAAAACGGGCGGCGGTATACAGTTATTGACGAGGGATAAATAAACCAATCGAGATAAAAATATCAAAGCGGGCGAGTAATAGTTTCTTACGAAATTATGACCTTAACGAGAATATCATTGGAAAAAGATATATATTGTTGTCGAGAAAATTTCGAATTTCGTGCCTTCTCATAATATAATTGAATGTCGGGAGGGATTGACGCTGGGCAAAGGCTATTGCTTTCGATATTCCCGCGGCAAAAACAAGAGATCCTACATTTTCTATGAAATTTCCGAATTTGATTCCATCGCTGCACGACTTGTGAACAATTGTGTACTTTGACGAGAGGTGCCAGAGAGCGAATATTATGAAAGATTGCTCCAACCCTTTATAGCCAAAGATAGATGAACCTGTGTAACCTAATGATTGATGCGTCGGAGAAACAGGATTATACATTCGTTAATTTCACCATATTATTTCATATACGTTTAGTGAAATTTTGCTCACGGCGTGTATTACTCGACGACGAACCGTGCGAGCGAGCGAGAGCAAGCTTATAAATAACTTTTCAACACGTGCTCCTCGACCACTTGGCCCCGTTGGTAGTGTATTATCTTATTGCATGGCCTGCCGGTTATACGTATATTACGGCGCGTGAGTTTTCGGAACCACAGCATAGACCACCTATGTGTCTAAACCATTCCTCGAGCAGCATCAATCGCATATTATTATTGTTATTGGAACAAAACCTTCCGAGATTACCAAGTTAATGAAGAATGTAGTAATCGTATGCTGCATGCTGGTGTGACGTCAATCGGAATATCGGAGGCTCTAGCGGCGGTGAGGCTCGAAGGCGATAAAATGGAAGAAAAAAATAACACGGTTGGGGCAAAGCGCCCAAGCTTATTTACAAAGCTGAAAACTAAAGGCAGCAAACCATTGTAACTGAACTCATTTTCAAGTTCATTTTGATAAAAACAAAACAGGAGGCAAATTCGACCGAAAAATTTTTAGTTTTCTTGGTGGGAGAGTCAATTATTTTTTCTCTCGATCAATGAGAAAAAAAAATTGATCGAGTTGGCCCGTGGAACACCCGACGAGAACTCGATTACTCGTTTAAATGCGAATGGCAGAGCTCGCGGGCGGGCTTCGAGTGCCCCTGAGTTTAAAGTATAGACGCCCTTGTGGCAAATCTATATAATAAAAATAAAACACAAGCCCAAATTATATCGAGTTTCACAAGTCCAACAAAAAAAAAAGGAAAGGAAGTATATTTGCTATAAGTAGATAGGTATGTGGGAAAAACAACTTGATTGTTGTTTGTCCGATTCTAAAGAAATTTTCATAATCATTTCAAAACACGAGTTGAAAGCCGCGCGTCAGTTTTTTAGCTGTATAGGGTTCGCTTCATATTCGCATTACAGTGTGACACAAGGTTCAATGCACGAATATAAAAGTAACGATGAGTGATTGTTGTTGGCGTACATTGGGACTATAACCGTATAGGGCTGTTCATAAGACACGCGTTAGCGAATATATATAAAACGTTGCGTTCGAAGCATCGAAGGGGATGAGGCTCCGACATATTTATGACTGATTCGAGCCAATTCGACGCTATCTGCATGTCATATTAATTTATTGATACAGGTCGGTCGTCACGTGCATCAGTCGTCAATTCATATAGTCTTGACAGTGACTTTGAATTCTTCTCAGATGCTAAATTACTCAATTTTAACCTGTAGAATTTTCGCTATTGTGTTAATGTAGGTATGCGGGCAGTAGTAGCTCGTTATCGTTATTATCGTGTTGCTAAACGAGGGGTAGAGAGCGAGACGAGAAAGGGGTGAAAAATTCTCATAATAATGAAGGTAAAGAGAGAACGAATTGGGCTTCGAGTTTGAATCTCGTGGTGGTACATACCTAATATTAAAGCGAATGTATGAAATTCTGCAGTGATATAGATAGAGACCATGCTTCGAAATTTCTACAACGAGCTGCAAATTTTGTCTCATCGAAAAATAGTGAATTTTCTATTTAGCATGAAATGGCTTGTCAACGAAACTCGGGGAAACTCGCGGCAAACTCGCGGCTCGTAAATTTCGGAGCTTTGTCCGCATGATAAATAAACAAAAATTAAGAGCGCGATTGGATCATTCGATCTGAATATGGCTTGGTAAAACTGGAGGGAAAATAAATGGAAGGAAACGCTCGGTTCTTCGGCCGTGGTGACACACACGATGTTGTTTAATACGTGGCAGCCGATCGACGACGGATGACGTAACCGACTCGATTCGAGGCAACGCGGATTCCGACGAACGACGTCAGAATACAAGAGCGAGGCCACCGTTGAAAAATCCTAGGCGGAGGAGGAGGAGGGCACGAGAAAAAACTTGAAATTTACAAGCGTATCTATATTTCGAGCCGTCCGAGCCATTTTGCTTTCAAACGATTCATAAGATTTTCTCCATTACGTATAGCGCTAGATTTCTCGGAACGGAGAAAGACAGCGCAACAAAGACGATTTAGCCTACTCCCCCCTCCTCCCCCGGCGTTGCTACTCGATGTTGGATATCATGCATCGGAGGGTACTCGCGCGTCCAGGCGACGCCCAAATTAAATGCGTACGTTATACCGGGTAAACGAAAATAAATAGTCGTCATTGGTAGGGAAAAACATAGAGACTGGAAGAGCAAACGAGAAAAACGAGTCTTGGCAAGCGCGCGCGCGCGCGAACGTGTGACTATTCTCACAACTACTTGTTCCCGAATCCCGTATACGACTGTTATAATAACAATAATTAAGTATTTTTATTTCTATTACTAAATCTGATAATAGCATCAAGTTGTTGTCTCGTGATGTTTTCAAACACTCGAGGCGTCGGATTTTTAATGGAATAATTCTGGTTTTATCGTCTCTCGAGTATTGGACCGTTCATGTAAGTCGTTCATGTAAAAATGTAAAATTCTCAAAATAAACTAAATACTTTTTCCCTTCGATTCCTGGGTATTCGGTGATCGATATCTTTAGCGAATTTGTTTGTTCCTTTATTGTTCGGTATAGGTGAGATCGAAGATGCCGCGGCCCCCCCCCCCCTCTCTCTCTCTCTCTAAGGCTCGAGGGTTGTTTCCCTCATTGACACTCGACCTCGTCATAATATAGACGCTATATCACACCCCATGATGGGGCCATGCTCCCATCATATTTATGTCTATAATATTTTCAAGAGAAACTCTCATTGTCCTTTCTTCGTCACAAGTGGATGACTCGCCGCCCTCGAGCTCTTTCGCTCTTTGTTCTTGTGCAGCATATATCGTAACGAGGAGGCAGGCCCTCCTTCCTTTCTTTCGTACTTTCGTTATAACGGAAACATAAATATCGTCAAGGTTCATTCTTGTACCGAATAAACGAATAAACAGATATTATTATAAAAATCTAAGATGAATGGCTCGTGGCTCGAATATTTAAAAAACCTTCTTCCGCTGCCATTTCTCGGCTAAATTGACAATTTAAAGAAGAAAAACACGAGGGTATCAACGGTAGGATACTTACTAACCGAAACCTTATTGTGTCGTAATGTTGCAGAATCTACCGAACGGATACGTTATCGCCTCGCGCCTTTCTTTCGCAAGAGTTTCGATAAATCGACTTCGCATGCTTCGAAAAGTACCGAAAATATCTGCAGATAATCCAAGGAGCACCACGCGGATAAGATGCAGTAGCGACGGCTGTCACGAATAGCAGGTAACAAAAACCTGCTCTCGCTCGAAATGCATTCTCACTAAATCTAAACAAAACATCTTTTCAATAGGAAATGGCGGCAAGATAAATATTGTTGGCAACTATTGGAATATGGTGTGATTCGGGATTGCAATAATTATTCAATTATAATCTTTCATAGATATTTATACTCTCGGACTGTTGACTATACTATAAAAATGTCTCGTAGTGACTCATGTTTGACCGAACGATGCATATGTATAAGGTAGATAGTTTTGATGGAAGACTCGCGCGGATACGAGGAGCGGGTACATTTGCAAATTGGTGAAAGTGAGGCGAAGAATGTGCAATATTGGTATCGGTACGAACCGCCATGAGGTCAAGTGAGGATTACGAGGTAGGCTCGTGGAATCGACTAGAAACCTATTGGACGGACCAACGTATACAGTTATATTACGAGAGAGACAGAGAAGCCATACGAATCACTGTCGTAGGTAGAAAAAAGCTTCGGTCTTGTCTTTTTGCAGCCTCTGCCCCTCCTTTCATTTTTCTTCTTTCTCGTTCATTTGTTCGTTGATACTTCGATGACGTGCCAGCACGAAACGGCTTGTTTTCTCAATCGTCTCATAGGCGGCGAGAAATTTAACGCAAGTTTTACGTTTTACACGTGAAAAAAGTCACTACGAAAGACTAAAGTGTGTGTTGTCTTTCAGAACATACTTGCTTTTACAATGTTTACGTTACTTTGCGCTTCGAATCATTCGACCGATTACTAGAATTTTTCTAATTGAGCGTCGATCATTCGTCATACCTTGCTGTATATAAATATGAATATGACGATAATCGAAGAATGGAAATGTATTGTTGGACGAAATCTGAGTCATTCTCGGATTGCGCGTAGGTGTATATTCTCCGAGGGCGATTCACGAAAGGTCGTTCCTGAGCTGATTCACCCAAAAAACGTGAATATTAATTTTTATCGCCAAGTATATAATTCAAACGATTACAATTTGCTCAAGTTCCGCATGTAATTCCATATGAATTTTATCAATATATTTACAATAGAGAGAGAGGGAGGGAAACGACGAACAAGAGGTATAAGAAAAGTCTGTGGCAGCAGCCGCAACAGCAGCAGCTGTAACCTCCAACAGCGTGAACCAAAACCGGGTGAGGCACTCCCCGTATGACCCAGAAAGCGAATAATCGAGCGAGCGATTCCCGTGCTCTCTCTCTCTCTCTCTCTCTTACACTTGCGCATCAAGGTAGAGCCGCCGCCCCGTCTCTCCGTATATTCGTACCTACGTCTATCATGTGTATTATTATTATTATATAAATAATCGAAGAAATGGGTGTGAGTACTATTATTAGCAGTAAAAAGTATAATACAGTAAACAATAATGCAGCGAGTCTCGAGTCTCCCAACTTGGCAAAAGACTCGGTAAATCGATCCTTATATTTACAGCGATACGGTGTTTAAATTTTCTTAAAATTTTTTTAAATGGAGGCTCAACAAATGGAATATTCTTTGCTGATACGATGATAATTAAAGCTCTATGACGAATGCGAGGATTATCGAAATATTTTGAAGATTAATCATAATCATTCGTGTGTTTGAGTAATCGTTTTTTATAATCCGCCATACAACTTAATGAGGAGATGGTTGAAACATTGACTCGCTGAAAAAGTTAATTTTCTTCAGTCGGTTTGGAACAAAGCGTGATCTGGAACGTCCGATAATCCTCTTGCCACGCATTATTATATTTTGTCGTTTTTGTCCTCACGGTTGAGCGAACGTACGCAATATTATTGATTCGCGAGAGCTTTTGCCGAGGAGTGGCTGCTGCTGCTGCTGCTGCTGCTGCTGGTGCCGCCGCTGCCGCTGCAGTGCCTTGCGGGTGGAGTCGTCGTTCTCTCTTTCTTTCTCCCTTCCTTCTGCATCATCTCTCTTGCTCTCTCCAGTTGCGACGTTATGTCACTCGTAGGGCTCTTCTCAATTTCTTATTTCCCCCAAACACGATCTTCTTAATCTGTATGTGGTATACCATCGCCGAATCGAAACAGCGTAACGAAAATGTCTACAAAATTGAAGAAAGAACCATGCTGCCACCGGTGGTGGACACTTGGTCAAACAAAGTTGAAAAAGCATTCGGGCGTTTTATGGATCACCGCGCATTCAACGGATTATAAGCTCCAAAGTTGCCCGAGAGTCAGAAACTCGGACAATCAATTTAACGATTTTTAATTTGAGGAATTTTGTAGTATAGGGGCGCGTAGGGGCGCGTAGGGGCGCGTAGGGGCGCGTAGGGGCGCGTCCTTAGGAATTAGCGAATGAAAAAAGAATAAAAGGGGTAGAGGAGAAGAAGAGTGGATGAAGGTACGATCGTACCGCCACCAACGGCGTCATTGCGAATTGCTGTTGGCGGCGGCGAGGCCGGTCGAGTTGGAGCGGCCGCCGTAGTACATCGTCCGATCAATACGGCCAACACAACCTTGCCAAACTTCTCTCTCTCTCTCTCTCTCTCTCCTCTTCTCCCCTTCTTTTTCTCCTTCTATTATTTATCTCGTCAACAATCGATCTTTTGCCTTTTCCTCTTGCGTCGAATTTCATCTCCCTCGTATATATACACACACTTTTCCAAACATCTCTCATACGCATGCATCTACTATCATCAAAATTTATCTCGAGCTCCAATATTTTTCTTTTTTTTATAAAGCAACGCCAACTATTTGGACGGACAAACACCAAGACACGCACACTTTGCCACAATTATACATCTATCTACGGTATAGATGTATTATAGGTCCGACGTCCGCGCGCGCCACATTCGAGAGGAACATCATAGCTGTGCGCACCGATCGATGGCGCCGGGACGCTTCAAGGACGTTTCGTAAAGCATCGCGCGCGCCGTGTTACAACCCCTTGGCTCTCGCCTCCCACCATCTTTTACTCTTATCTTTCGTACCTCTCTCAGATTATCCCAAATTTTTCTTTTTTATTCGCCATTATTCGCTACGCTTTTTTCGCTTTTCCCCAAGTAGATGCAGCATTTTTTATTGTGCTCTGCGGCACAACGATCCAACAATCCCAGCCAAATCTTACATTATTTTTCGCAACGATAATCACACGATTGTTAGGCTCATTCTCCGCTTTGCTATTCATCTTAAACTTTAAATTAATCGACTGTAATCAACCTCGCTCTCACATATATATATATATATGAACAGAAGCACGCGCAAACACTGAAGCGACTGAAGTCTGATTTTATTTGTGATGAATACGTCTTTGGTGTGGTCGCGCGCGCGCGGTTGCCTTTCCTCATCAGCGTTGACGACCTATATCCGAAGTGAAAGAGATGATATGTTGAAACATTAATGTAAACAAAAAGGAAAGAAGAGAGAGAAGTAACCTGAAGTTGGGGAACACGGTTGCCTTCGTCCTATTTTAGCGCTGACGAGAGCTTGAAAAATATTCAAGTTTCGAATTTCCGCCAACTTAAACTTCATTCTAAACCGAATACCCGCGCGCATATATTTTCCAACGATCGGGCCCTCTATTGCGGACGCACAAATTTCGAATTAATATAGCCTCGCCAATTCAATAGGTTTTTCATTAATTAATAATATTAATCAAAAGCATTCTTTGACCGCATTTCACATATTTCATAGAATCAACGTTTTAACGAAGAAAAAGCATAATATTTCTTCGCATATTAAGCATTTTATTGCAAGCATAATAACGCGTTAGAGAAATGTTTAAAAAATGTCAAGTAGGATATTTGAGCTTTGACGACGACGGCGACGGCGACGACCGCGTGTACCGAAATGCGTGCCAAGAGAAGAAATGCACGAGCAACAGAGCAGGGACTAAGCCGCGAGGTTCCAAGGACTCCTAAAAATAAATACTAAATTTCGTCCGAGCACACCGGAATGTCCGTGGAATAGTCTGTGCATGCAGATTTACACAAACTAAACAAAAAATTATTATCCATTATATTATATTAATCCTTTCATTTTTTTTTCTTGACGATTTCTTGAAAATCGATCGAAATTTTTGATAGCGCCGCGCGAACAGTGACAAACCGTTAGCAGCGGTTGGTGCTCCCCCCGATCCCTTATATTATTTTTCGTTCGTTCAACTACAATTACGACGTGTGAAAACGACACTCTTTCTTCTTCCACCCGATAAGCACAATCGTATACGTAGGTATATACCAACGAGAAATTTAACACGCAAATCATTCAAGTGCACTAAAAATTTTCGTAGAGTTCCTCAGTCCATTTTACAACACCGATTTTGTACTTTATTTCGTTTATTTTTTCATACAATTGTAAAGAGTTTGTAAAGAGAAAGACAGCCTTTTATTTGAGGTCTGCAGATTTACCGCGCTTCTTACCCTCGCACCAAAGCGTTTCCCATTTCCGATACGTTTGAGCAATAATGATGCCGCGTTATGAGGATCGAATATCAGTGTCACCTTTGAAGCGAATGCTCACTTCAATCGCATATATTGACCAATACCTTATTCAATCGCATTTTCACCCACATTTTTATCACCTTGACGAAAACAAATAGATAATCAATGACTTTGCCATAAAATTATAGGGGGAGCAGCGTGCCCGATTGTCTTTCCGCTTGCTCGCCTCTTTATCTAGAGCGATTTTTCTTTGAAAAAAAAATGCCATTGGAAAATATTATTTTGAGCCATCGAGCGAGATAATGACTCGAATATCGAGAAGAATTGAGAACACATCAGCAAATATTGGTGCAAAAATGTAAATGATTATTATTATCGAATACTCGAACGAATGTCGAGAAAGGCGTTCGGACGACGGAGTATATATGTACGATCTCTAATGTTATACGAGTCTGCGGGCTTCTAATTAATCAGGGAATAAAGTTTGTTCTCGTATACAGTTTCGTGCGTCGTTTTACCAACGGCAACAGATTAAAATGCGTGCATACACGAGCACACGCAAATCGTCACAAGATCCATTTAGTTACGTTCGTTAATTAAATTATAACGCGTCCAATCTATTCGTTTATGTATATCGTCGTTGTCGCCAATCAACTCCGCGCCGACCGACCGTACGTCGCTCGTTAAATCCTCGAGCATAGCCCGTACAGTCATTCACAAAGAGCTAGTCTAGCCCTCAGTTTTTTTTTTCTCCCCTAATAATCGTTTACGAAAGCTTTCACCTTAATTATATCATTTGTATTCAAACGAAGCCGCCTTATCCATTGGGATGAAAAGAAAAAACATTTATTTGTAATATGCCATAATATTCTTCGACAACCCGATGACGATTGATCGGGAGTCAATATTTTGCAATTCGGTCAAGTTATTTTTTGCCATTCCGGAAAAAACAATGCATGCCGCGAAAAATGATGGGCATCGGTGCGCTTTCTCCGTACATAAACTAATTACGATTTCTGATGCATCGCCCTTTGAATCATTCCATTCAAAAACATATACATATACGAATATCTAGTTGTCTAAATTACACCGCCGACTCGCTATAGACAACATTTTTCCTCTCTCTCACTCTCGAATTGTCGCGGAAATAACTTTGGTGAGCGCTTCGCCTCAATGCTCAAAGAGGATCTCGTTAGCCTATTGAGAGCATCGAGATTAAAAATTTCCGCCGAATTTTCATTTCATTTTCTTTGAAAAATAAAAATTCACGTTTTCGGGAGGGATTTGCGCTTTGCTTCGGTAGAAAACTATAGCTTTCACGTTGGTCGAGCGAAAAAAGAAAAAGAAAAAGAGTCAACTAATATAAAATTCTACATAATGTTCTCCGGTAGTAGAGAAATATTTGTATAAATTTCAAGTATACACGCGTATCAAATGGCGACAACGGAGCGTATAAAACTATAATGGACCGGAACGTTCCGGTTGATACCGGAATCTCCAAAGTTGGTCGTTCGTTGAAAGAACAGTTAACGAATGTGACGAGCATCCGGTCACATCCCACGATCATAAGCGACGTATGCGTACCAACATTTTTTTTTCAAACCGCTCGGACAACGTAGTGCGATCAGTAAAAATAATGAAAATTGGCCAAATTAAAATTAAAATAATGAAAAAACTCGTCGTGCGTCATTATTCGCATTTTTTTTTATGGCCGCGAAGGTCGCGCTTTAAATGGCTAAAGAAATAGCTATTTGAATAACGGATCCGCGCGATCTCAAACGTTAGTGACCGTTAGTGATCGGAAAGTGCGAGACGAAAAACAAACGAATTAATTTAATTGCCGCAACTGTGGCATTGACCCCGATACGCGTGTGTGTCGATGAGCGCGATCGTCCACGTTATATTTCGTAATTCCAAACTCCCACGGAGTAACAATTTAAAACGTGTTACATTCTTTTGTCGGATGACGAAAGGAGTGCTCTGAATCAACTGTAATCACTTATTTGTTATTATCTGTTGATCGGCGGGGCATATGTTGTCGCATATTTGTCGGGGCATATGCAACAAAGAGCATTTTCTCAATTGAGGTACAGCTCGATTGAATAATCGCAACTTAACAACGATGCGCGCGAATCATTCGCCTTTTTTCAAAGCATATTTACATGAAATTACTCGGTCTAAATTAAAAGGCTTGGTTGTGGTAAGTACGCGAAGAAATATTGGGTCAACGAATATGGTGTCGATAAATAGAGAAAATGGAGTACGAATGCATAACCAAGTGTTACTCATTGAAATATAAGTTGGTGCGATTGGAAACTCTGATGCGCTTGGGGGATTTAACGGTACGAAGGTAACTCGATTAACCTCGTGTCACTTTGCCGAGACGGAGCTCACCAGCTTCTCTCCATCAAATAGTCAATAACGCAACGCATCAAATACAAGTTGACAACTTTTATATCGCTATTTTCGCCAATATCATTATAATTATATGAATAATTTTATCACACGCGTTCATCCAACGCCTGCAGCGCCTACAGCGAACATTAAGAAATTAGCCTTATTGTATTATTGAAATCGGAGAATCGAATAATACGCGGGCGTTACATCGTATTCGTGATTTACGATGAAACACGCACGGCCCGGGTTATAAGGTATTTTCGATACGTCGTCGTGCAATCTGCTCTCGTGCAAGAGCTCATTGAACCTTATGGGGCTTCGCCGGAGCTGATGTGGCTTTCCTTGTACGATTTTTTTTCCGCTCTCACGAACCGCCGCGATTCGTTTACGCGATTTATGTCCCACGCCACCTGCTCGTACCGATTAAATATCATCAGACGCGATACCGTTACTCGATTGATTATTCTAAAGATAGGTATAGTATTTGCTCGAACGCCACGTTTTTATTATAACAATGCATGTTCTCGCGCTTCGATGAATTATCAGGTCGTTTGCTTATAGATCGCGTATAGCTTTGGTACATAATACCATTTCTATATACATCATATACGGGATGCGATTGCACTGAAATATTCGAGAGCGAATAATTGAAAATGTTGTTGCATCAAATTAGCAATATATTTGAATCGATAGAGATTACAGATACAAAGATAAAGAGAATAAGACGAAGGGTTGAGAGAGGATCGGCGTGTCTGCCAACGAGGTCGCCGAAGAAGAATGATAAAAAATATAATAAGAGAGAGGCGCGAGTACGTTGTTCGAGTCGGGTCTAGGGGGTTGGGTGGTGCAGGCAGGCGCGCGCGACTCGGATATAAAAGGTGGATAGCGGGCATGCGCCCGAGTCGCCCGCCGAGTTGGGTGAAACGACGTCGACCGAGCAATATTACGGAGGCGGCAGTGTCGTACACACCGCGGCCAAAGAAATTGCGCGTTAAACAATATACATACATATATGTGTATAAACGCGCGCAAATATGTATAGAGAAAAAAGAAAAAAATCGCGAGGGTTCGCGCGCGTGTGAACAAGCACACTATACGACACCGTAACCACGACCTTCTACCCCTAAAAAAACTCAGGGACAACTCATTGAGGCTCAAACGTCCGACTCCTCCCTTAAATCTCCCTCCATCGACCAACGGAGCCTCCATGTGCCCGCCTTGGATCCCACGACAATATCTCACCGCTCATTATTTTTTCTCGCATTTTTCTCGCATGGTCGTTGCCTTTGTGCTCACTATTAAAATTGATAATGACGACGACGACGAAAAAGTGCTAAAGATTCGTCGTCCAATGCAAATGCAATATTATAAACGACCGCGCATCCTCGCATTGCTCTTATCTTGTAAAAGTATCGCGCCGAGACGAGGACGCAAATTAAAAAAAATTACCAACAAGTGCTGCACACGACGACGCCTATCTTATTACCGAGGTTTCATAAGACTCCACACTTTTATTGGAATTTTAATAAACAACGCCTCACCGAGACAATCTTTCTCGTCCTTTTTTTTATAAAAGTAATTATTTTGATTGGTAAATTGGTGAAAAGAAAGCAATTAAATAGCCTTACCAAGAGTTACTGCGAAAATCCAAGAGGGCAGCACTAGCGACTTTGTCGCACGAGTCAAACACCGCGAGGAAGCAAGCTTTGTGTCTGACGTTTAATCAAAATCACCACCACCACCACCATCATTAACGCACAAACAAAGGATTTATATAGAAATTTTCATATTTATACGTACGTTGAGAGAAGGATGAAGAATTTGGAAAAGGGTTTGACCGGCAAAGGAATAAGTATAACAAAAGGAAAATGAAAGGGAAACAATTGCTGGGAGAAGGAAGAGTAAGGAGAAAGCGAATAAAGATTTTGTAAAAAAGTATTGACTATTGATACGAGTACGAGTAACGCCCTCTCTCTGCATGCTGCCATCAAAAGCCGGACCGAGCGAGCAATTTTATTTTTAGTTGCGTTACAATCGCAAGCATATACAAAGGCGTGTTTGCGCGTGCGAAAGTACGAAAAGTTGAGAGAAGAAGGTTGTGGCTCTGTTCGCGGCCGGCCAAGTGCCACCAATAACAAGCAAAACTGCATGAACCCATGTTACACAGTATGTCACGTCAAACTCTATAAACTTTATTAACTATTTTAATAATAACCCTCCCCTTCTCAATTCAATTGGAGATTAGTCCGAGTTGATGATCTCGTGGCTGGCTCTTATAAATCCACCATTTTCAATTGTAAAAAAATTGAACTTGTTCGCCTATTGATATACCTATCGAATCTGTACAAAGCTTTGTTTAATCGATTGTTAAATATATCGACCCTTTCAATATAAATGATGATATATGCGCCCAGGGCGGCGAGCCGTTCGAACTATGATGCCACAATGTTCGCCCGAGCAGTGGCTTCCCCCCCCCCCCCCCCCCGTCTTTATTCCTCTCTCGAGCTATGTACCCTAGCTAGTATAGCCCACCCCGGTCCACAAACAAAGAGTATTCAAAAAATATAGACGAAATATTAGTCTCAATATTATTTCTCATTATTATGCACGCATTTAAACTAAAATCATCTCGCAACGATTTTCATTAAGGACGAAAAATGAAATAATTAAATATATTCGATTGATTGAACATGCCGTTTCTTATGTCGATGGAATGACAAATCCGCGACCATAAGAATTATGAGGCTCCCAATGAGTAAGAATTTTTGCTCGATTGACGTCAAGAGGCTCAAAGATATGGCTTCTCTCCGTTCGCACAAAATATTTGAATAGAGATAAAATTTCATTCCCCCGTTATCATCACCCTGATATATTTCAAGAATGAGCCGCGATAACGAAAACGCGAGAGAACCTCCCACGTGGCATTGGTTTTACGAGATTTTTAATATTTTATCATTATCAACTAATCCGCACTGTAATGAAAAAAAATGTTGAAAAAAAAAAAAACACGACCAAAACAATTTCGTGATTTAACGCATCAAGCATTATCCTCAATTCGTATTAAAGTATAATTTTCATTAATTTCTTGTTTATTTAAAAAATATAGCGAGAAAAACCTGACGACCCCGTCCCTTCTTCGTCTTCTCTTCTTAAATAATGTAAACGTTGCGTAGCGGTGCGGTGCGTTGTTATTGTCAAGTTGGCTAGACTTGGAATCGACCTTTTGGAATGGACGCTCTTTTCGTTTCTATGTTGCCCGGGCACGAGGGAGAGAGAGACGCGGATCAGACGTTGTTGGGCGTAAACGTACGAGCCGCGGCACCACGCGAGAAAAAAAAATATACACGTAACACTCGCGACGACGAGAAGCGATGATTTCAGAACTGACGTAGCGCTTCGTTGAGTTTGCTCTTCTTCTATCTCTCGTTCTCGCTCGTCCCTTGCTGCTGCCTCGAACCTTTTTCTTTCATCAGTCAGCTGTGTCGTCTCGACACAGCTTCGTGCTCGTCGCGACTCGATTTACCGGCTCTGGACAATCATCATTGTTACAACTTAGTTGCCAATAAGTTGATTTTAAATGTGGTCGTTCGGTGAAGTAAATGATGAATACAGCTAAAGACGGACAGAAATAAATTTCATAACATCGCGAGTACGAGTAAAAATTTTTTAACATTCCGCTACTGTCACGAAACGTCGCGACAATTCGCCAAGGTTCGCACGCCAAGAGATTGCGGGTGCGTAGTACGTGTCTCATTCTCGTTAATCGTTTGTTGCGGCCACTATTCCGTGTATATACGTTATTACAATCATTTTCATTCCGTAGAAAGCACATGACGGCTTTTGATTCGTCACAAGTCATAAAATTAAGTCGTGAAAATTTTGCAAATACACTCATTGAAACGAGAGGAGAATATAACAATACGGTTTAAAAAGTACTCGAATGACGGACAAGTATAAATATGTGGGGGAAAAGATCGAAAGGTTGACAAAATAATGATTGGGAGGTGGTGTTATCTTATGAGTGAAAGATAGGATGATATTTTGAACATTGCACTCGTATAACGTATAAGCGATTGTGAAAACTTTTGATTAAAAAGTATGTGTGCGCGCGCGTGGTGGTTTTGTTGACGTTTTGCAGCTACTGGGCCTCCAAACGTACGGAGGTCAAGGGAGGAGGAGGAGGAGGAGGCGGAGGAGGAGGAGGAGGAGAAGGAGGAGACGGAACGAAGGAAGTAGTCCGAGGTGGTTAGATTTGGAGGAGCACAGGAGAGTTGGCACGGGCCAACTTGAGAGAAAGGAGACAGAATGGCGACAATAGACGGGCGGCCGGCCCAATATGGCATTACTCTGAAACAGCTCAGGGAGCTGATGGAACATCGAGGCCGCGAAGGTGTCAATAAAATAAATGGCCACGGAGGCGTCCAGGAGATTTGTAAAAAACTGTATACCTCGCCCAGCGAAGGTGAGAGAGATAAAATTTTTCATACGATAAATATGATGAATAAATTGTTTATAAAATACGATGATTACAGGACTGAGTGGATCAACGGCGGATATCCAGCATAGGCGAGACACATTTGGTTCAAACATGATACCACCGAAACCACCGAAAACATTTTTACAATTAGTGTGGGAAGCGTTGCAAGATGTTACTTTAATCATTCTGGAGATAGCCGCATTGGTTTCGTTAGGTCTTAGCTTCTATCAACCAACGGACGACGACGATGAAGACAGTAAGTCCAATTTATTTCGATAAGATAACATGATTTTGTTAGCCTCGCGAACGAGTTATTATAATTTTGATAGAACGGTACATATTCGAACTAACGGAAGCTTCTGATTCTTCAGTTTCCGTCGGTCATTTGGACGAGGACGAGGGTAAATACGGTTGGATCGAGGGTCTCGCGATTCTCATATCCGTTATAGTAGTCGTTATAGTTACGGCGTTCAACGATTACTCGAAAGAACGACAATTTCGAGGTCTACAAAATCGAATAGAGGGAGAACACAAGTTTTCCGTAATTCGACAAGGAGAAGTTAAACAAATTTCTGTATCGGATATCGTAGTAGGGGATATATGCCAGGTAAAGGAGGACCAACCACCGATAAATAATCATTCGACACAAATAATCGTTTGTCGATCGTTTGTTCTTTCAGATAAAATACGGTGATCTATTACCCGCGGATGGTATTCTTATACAGAGCAATGACCTCAAAGTCGATGAATCGAGTTTGACGGGAGAATCGGACCACGTTAAAAAGGGCGAAGCTTTTGATCCTATGGTGCTATCGGGTATACCCTGCTCCCTTCATTTTTCGCTAATACCTCCGATATAATCCATCATATGTATACAATATGAGCTATTTCTTTGAAAATATTTCAAGGTACACACGTGATGGAAGGCTCGGGTAAGATGTTGGTCGCCGCTGTTGGTGTTAACTCACAGGCCGGCATTATATTTACGCTCTTGGGTGCGGCTGTCGACCAGCAAGAGCAAGAAATCAAGAAAATGAAGAAGGGTACGTACTTTCCTCAACAATTTATCACATTATCGTTAAATAAATGTTTAAACAACGAGCTCTGGCAAACTCGCTCGATTTAAGATTTATTTTATCCAGGCAAGCGCAGTGGACCCCCAAAGTCTACGCATGGTTTTCATTTTGATGTGAATTTTTTAAACTCACGCAAGCCGTCCCCGTTTCAACCCAATTTTATTTTTCGCATGTTTTCGTAACCATTTTACAATTTTATTTCATTGACCGTCTATTAACTAGTAGTTGGACATTTCAATATTTTACAATGAAAAATTATTTCATACCCTTGTCGCGACCACCACCCCCCGATCGACCACATGCATTTTCGGAGAAGCAGGCGGCTGATTACGATCAATCTCTTGTAAATCGTGTTTTTTTTTTTTTTCTTTTCTTCTTATAAGCCTCCTGAGAAAAAGTTGATGATACAATTTTATATTTGTTCAACATACTGATAATAATACACACACGCGTGAAAGTGTACAAATTGGAAAATGAGCGATAATTGTACTCGGGCGTATCCTTACTCCGAGTACAATTATCGGCCCGATCCTTGGGGCGTATTTTAACCCCTCCGCGCTTCTCTCGTTAATCGTCCAAATCCTTCATAAAACCCCTTAAACATAAAAAACTTAAAAAACAAAAGAAAATGAAAGAAAGAGAAGGATTCATCGGACAACGATGCAAAAAGTAAATACATGTATTTGTATGCGTATATATATATGTATATGATAAGGTGTGCGGAAAAGATCGGTAGGTCTTTTCGTTTGCATTCACCAAAGAAAGTTGAATTGGGCTAATGAAAAGACATAGACCGTGTAACGACTGTTTATTTATTAGCAGGTAATTCGATTCGATAAAATATTCCAATTCGAATTATTTTGATTCAACTTTTTTTTGTCCTCGGTACGCAACCGAAAAGAAACTATTGATTTTCTCTGCATACTTTCATAGACTTTTTGCAATATTCCAAACGGCAGATATTTCATTGAAAAATTTTTCACATCAAATTTTCGTAACAATTGCTAATGAATTTTTTTATTTTGCATGCATTTTTTCTTTTTGATATCTAGAAGCTAAAAAGCAGCGGAAGAAGAAGTCTCTATCAGGTGACTAGAACAAACTTACATATTCTTTCGAACAAACATTTACAAATTCTTTTATTTTATTTTTTCTATTGCGAGGTCTATTACGCTTCGTTTCTTCCACGCGTTTTTTTTTTTTTTTTTTTCACTCGCCGCTCCGTTGTATCAAATGTTTGAAACATTCTTCGCATACGGACATGAAAGAATCAAGTATTAAAAGCAATATAAATTAAACAAAAAAGTTCGATAAATTGCTCCGTAGAGAAAATAAAACTTTCTTCATCACACCGAGTCATCTTACATCGATTAAACAACAAATGATAAATAATAATAGTCAAAACTATGCATCTCTATACCTCGTCTAACTGTCATCCATCTCTCTATCAGCCGTTTTATCTTTATCCCCAAAATAACCATCTTCCAATTGTTTTTGTTCCCTTTCTTTTTCAAACTCGTCCCACTATCAGTTTTTATAATATTAGGTGATGAAATTTCCCATTTCCGTTTTGTTTTATTTTCAAAAATTTTACACACATTAATCAACTGATGCTGGAATATGCGGTTTTTTTAAATTATATTTCACTATTGTGTAAATATTTAACTCTATATGTTTTGCTATATGACCACCTTGCTGATTAACCATTTGAATTATTTATCAAACGTTGGAAGGTGACGGAGGGATTTTGGACTCGTGACTCTATTTTCTTTTTATAAAAACATTTATAGGCATTTTCCATATAAAAGTCGCAGAATCTTTCAACAATATCGAGAGTCATGAGCCAAAATCTCAACGAAAATTAATTGATTCGTGAAAATACAATAAACTGACGCTTAAAAATATGTTGGAAAAAAAAAAAAAAAAAAAAAAAAAGGCGACGAGGTTGGAGAAATAACGGGCAACAGTCACACGAGCGGAGGAACGAAACACGACGGTGGAGAAAATCATCACGCTGCAGCGGCAAGCGGTGGTGGTGGTGGTGGAGGTCACGAATCAAAAAAAGAAAAGAGTGTACTACAGGCGAAACTAACGAAACTCGCGATACAAATTGGTTACGCTGGCTCGACGATCGCCGTTCTTACGGTCGTTATACTAGTCATACAATTCTCCATAACGACGTTTGTTATACACCAAAAACCATGGAAAAGTACGTATGCCGGAACTCTCGTGCGTCATCTGATAATCGGTGTTACCGTACTCGTCGTCGCTGTACCGGAAGGTCTTCCTCTAGCCGTAACACTCTCCCTCGCCTATTCCGTCAAGGTAATTATATATTTTTTACAATATATACCCACAAACAGTTTAATCGACGATTGTTTTTGTATTTTCTTTGTTTTCGCGGGCAGAAAATGATGAAGGACAACAATTTGGTGCGTCATTTGGACGCTTGCGAAACAATGGGTAACGCAACGGCGATATGTTCGGACAAAACTGGCACCCTGACGACCAATCGAATGACGGTCGTACAATCTTACTTGTGCGAAAAATTGAGTAAAACAGTACCGTCGTTCGCGGAAATACCCAATCACGTTGGTAATCTGTTGATTCAAGCGATATCGATAAATTCGGCGTACACGTCCAGAATAATGCCCGGGCAAGATCCTACCGATGTGCCGATGCAAGTCGGTAACAAAACCGAATGTGCCTTACTTGGATTCGTAATTGCCCTGGGCAAAAATTATCAAACACTGAGGGATGACCAACCTGAGGAAACATTCACGCGGGTATACACGTTCAACAGCGTTAGAAAGAGCATGTCGACCGTTGTTCCGAGACAAGGCGGTGGTTACAGGCTCTTTACCAAGGGCGCTTCCGAGATCATCATGAAGAAGTGGGTATTAACCAGGACTATTTCAACAAGACGTTTTAACGTATAGAGAGAGAGAGAGAGACTGATGAAAATTGTATTTCAGATGTGCCTTTATTTATGGTCGGGACGGAAATTTGGAAAAATTCACGCGAGACATGCAAGATCGTCTTGTTAAGAACGTGATCGAGCCAATGGCGTGCAACGGATTACGTACAATATCAATAGCGTATCGTGACTTTGTACCTGGTAAAGCGGAGATAAATCAGGTGCACAGCGAGAACGAACCAAATTGGGAGGACGAGGAGAACATTGTTTGCAATTTAACGTGCTTGGGTATAGTGGGTATCGAGGATCCGGTGAGACCCGAAGTGCCGGATGCGATTAAAAAGTGTCAAAAAGCAGGTATAACGGTGCGCATGGTTACGGGTGACAACGTCAATACGGCGCGTTCGATCGCCCAAAAATGTGGTATATTCAAGCCAAACGAGGATTGGCTCATACTGGAGGGTAAAGAATTCAACAGGCGAATAAGAGACAGTAACGGCGAGGTTCAACAACATTTGCTCGACAAAGTTTGGCCAAAATTGAGGGTACTCGCGAGATCATCGCCCACCGACAAATACACCCTCGTTAAGGGAATGATTGACAGTAAAGTATCGGCATCGAGGGAGGTCGTAGCCGTTACCGGTGACGGTACGAACGATGGTCCGGCGTTGAAGAAAGCCGACGTTGGTTTTGCGATGGGTATCGCCGGTACCGATGTTGCCAAGGAAGCCTCCGACATAATACTGACCGATGATAATTTTTCATCGATCGTCAAAGCCGTTATGTGGGGTCGTAACGTTTACGACAGCATAGCCAAGTTCTTGCAATTTCAGCTTACCGTCAACGTTGTTGCCGTTATCGTCGCCTTTATCGGCGCTTGCGCCGTACAAGATTCACCCCTTAAAGCCGTACAAATGTTGTGGGTTAATTTAATTATGGACACTCTTGCCTCGCTCGCCCTCGCCACCGAACTACCCACTCCCGATCTTTTGCTTCGTAAACCTTATGGACGCACGAAACCGCTTATATCGAGAACCATGATGAAGAATATACTTGGCCAAGCGGTTTATCAGTTGATTGTTATTTTTACTCTTCTCTTCAAGGGTGAGTTTTTTTTCTCTCTCCCTCTTCTCTTGCTATATTCTTTTCTACAAGCGCATATATAACTCGACATTTTTTTCTCATTTTCTGTTGTTGTTGTTGGACAAACAGGCCACGACATGTTCGACATCGACACCGGACTCGGAGTTGCCGAACACGGTGGTGGTGCGACCCAACATTTTACAATCATATTCAACACATTCGTCATGATGACCGTCTTCAACGAATTTAACGCGAGAAAAATTCACGGTCAGCGCAATGTCTTCCAGGGAATCTTTACGAATCCCATATTTTATTCCATTTGGATCGGAACCTGCCTCTCCCAAGTGAGTCTTTTTTTACTATTCATCATTATTTATTATATTATTCGTCTCTCAATTCAATTTTTTTTTTTTTTTTTTTCGTTTAAATAGGTATTCATCATACAATACGGTAAAATGGCGTTCAGCACAAAAGCTCTGACTCTCGAACAGTGGATGTGGTGCCTTTTCTTTGGCATTGGTACGCTACTGTGGGGCCAAGTAGTCACGTGTATTCCGACCCGCAAGTTACCCAAGATCCTTTCGTAAGTCAATTGATCCTCTCTATTACGTATAATAATGTGAGCCGCGTACATCTTTGTCCATATTCTTACAGATAATTTATTTATTTATTTATTCATTTATGCAATATTTCTAAGTAATCCAGCGCAGCGTCTCCCCCTCGCAAAGACTCAACCGAAGAACGCTCAGGAATAAGATTGACCGTTGCAGGAGCAAGCAGCTCCCATTCTTGTTGTTGTTTATTTTTAAATATCCAACTTTTAAGCCCTTGAGGACCCTCCGCGTAACTTGAAAATGATTTTGCGCCCGTATAAGAAATACACGAATCGTGTGTTTTCTTTGCACTCGCCGATTCGTTGTTTTTCGCCACACAATTATCATTTTCGTTTGCATTATTATGAAAATTGAAGCTTGGAGGAGCTTTGTAAATTCACGAATGGCGTTTAGCTGTTTAAAGTTGAATATTTGAAATTAATTTACCTTTGAAAAAATAGCGTTAGGAAGCTTTTAGTTAGAAATAGCACGATGATATGCGTACGATTATTCGTCAACGAGCGCACTCCGTTCGTCATATGTATTTTTGGTTGATTCGTTGATTGACATAGATCATTATTAGTATATTTAAAATGTGACAGTTAACGGGTAGTTAATAGGTAAAACAGCACGATGCCAACATTTGTCAACGTTTTACTTCTTAATCACTGTTTGTTAGACTCGAGTCGCCGCCCGCCGCTACCGTGAGACAAAAAAACTTAAATATTTTTCCTCCGGTAGATGGTTAATAATGTCCCATGCATGTTAGATTTGTCCCCTACAATCCTCCTCAATGAGCCTCAATATATGTATTATATTTAGGTTATTGTTCTCTAACAAATTTTACAAAAACGCGACAAGACATTTTTTTTTTTCAATACATTTTGCCGATCGGGGTAAAATATCTCAACGAATGTGGTAATTATTAATCGCTATTATTCGAAACTCTTCTTCGGACCGACATACGTCTTTCGTTCGTATCCGCAGGTTAGTGAAACAAAACACAAAGGAAGAAAGAAAAATTCGGAAATACACGTAGATACTCCTTTCGTTCCGTGCTTCAAAAGCAATTTTTACATTTCAACGGATGAGCGCTATTTTCCCACCGCCATTTTCCTTCTTACCATCATCCTGCTGACGAAACGCGAAACAGCCTAAATTTTCTCTCTACGAAATAATCAAATGTTGGAAATCGAGTCACGAGTGACGCTAGAGCTCAATATATCTTTTTTCTTCTCGCGTTGAAGAAACGTAGATTTACACAATTGCTCCAATACAATCGGACGTTTACTTATATATATATATATATATTTATACTTGTATGTACGTTTTAAGTGGGTGTTGCATGTCTACGGTCGTAGGAGAACTAACGAGCTAATAAATCTACGTACTTGTTTGTATGCCAACGATCATCGCTCGGTTAACCAAATGCCAAGCTAACCATTTTCCTCTCTCTCGTGAACCTACTTAACCACGAAGCCGCAAGTTTATTGAATAGTCGCTGGAATACTTGACACGATAAAGCTAAAATCATTTTTGCCTCGTTGAGAAAGGTATTCGCTTTATTACGGATATTCGCTAATATAATTTACCCCATTAACTTTCTTCCTAATAAAAACAGTACATTAATCCTCAACTCTTGTTTCTTTTATTTTACAAAATATCTCAAATCCTTATTCAATGTTATTGGTAGTGGAGGAATATAATTGTGTTACTCACTCAGTTATCGTATTAGTGGCTTATGATTCGTATTATTATTATTATTATTATTATTCGCAATATTAACGAATGTTGGAGGATACTTGAAAAATTAATGTTTCGTATTCGAGGGTAAAAAAAAAAATCTTGACACTCTCAGCTTAACGAGGTAGAAGGAGGCTTAATTTTTTAGTCGCCCACCGTCGCCCACCGTGTACAATTGGTAAACCGCTTTAACGTAGTTGAGGCCGTTCTATAGACCGGTGAAGAATGAAAACAAAAAGCTTGTCCTTAAACTATTGCTAGACCGAGAGACGCGGACAACTGAGACCAAAGAACTGGATAAAAACGCGTCTTTTGTACCTCTTTTTCCTAATTCGAGATTTTTTGAAAAAACAAACAGACTCGACGGAACACGGTAATGCGCAATTATGTTGCAATTATGGAGCAATTACCGATAAAACTAAAACTTGGAAGTGAAACGGAAAAATGTAGAAAAAGCAAGATCGTCTCGAAGGACCAAAAATAGACACGATTACTACTTGGATACTATCGGAATTGATTATCATTTTTCAAGGGCGATTTAAGTTTTATTTGACCAACCAACAACGTAGTTATTCATAACCGTGCAAATGAATTTCAATTAAATGTTGTCATCATCAACCCAAATAAACAAAAATTCGAAAAGCGGCGTTCGCTTCAACAATTATCACATTCTACCAAAATATTCGCGAGTGTCAGGAATTTAAAACATACATTAAATCATTCATTAGATTTTCATTGTAGTATCGTTCATTCCATTACGAGCAAAGGTACCACCATTACTTTTACTTTTCTTTATTACTCGCACTTATTATCTTCTACTTCTTTTTTTTTCCTCAACCCTGCCCTCAAAATTTAACTCTTAACCCTGCAATTCCTCGATTATCAATTAGCGGCTCCACTCGAACCCGAACCATGCCCCTAAAATATATACTCACAAAACCATTGCGTATTTACGAGAAAGAAAAACAGAAAAAAAAAAAAAAAAAAAAAAAAGGGAAAACCCTGTATAGAGACGCGCGACGAGCGAGAAATGGGACGCAAAAATCGAAGACGAGTGCATCGCGGTCGTCAACCAACTGCAAACAAAACAAAACAAAAAAAAACAAAAAAAAGTCAAACAAAACAACAACAACAACAACAACAACAACAACAAAACCTCCTTAACAGGGACCGAGTGATGAAGAAATGGTTTAATGTTTTTAAAAACAGATGGGGCCGCGGCCAGCCGGATGATATCGGTGCTATCAATCTAGGAGACGAGAATTACGACCCAGACTCGGATAAAAAGCCGCGGGCAGGACAAATTCTGTGGATTCGTGGTCTTACGCGGCTACAAACTCAGGTAACTATCCCTATCTCACTCTCATATCATCACTCAAAAAACCAATCAACAAAAAACAAATACAGCGAAAGAAAGAAAAAATACGACAATAAAACATTCTCAGATCCCATCACTAAAAGATTTTCTTACACCATCGACTCGAGAGAGCCCCCCGACCCCACCGCCCCACCACCCCACCACCCCACCACCGACACCCCTTATCAACGATGAACGATTTTCAAAATCGTTGCCCATTTTTTTGTTGGTTACTTTTTTTTTTCTCTCACATGACCAAGAAACACGGAACAATGATTGATTTTTAATAATGCAAAAGAGCGTTTTATATGGCAATATCGTCGACGCTGCCGATGTTGCGGCGTGGAAAAAAAAAAAAAACAAAAACTATAAACCACACACGTACCACAAATACCGTACCTGCTCCCCCCCCCCCCCCCCCCCGCCCACACACACCCCCGAACCACCCATTTTTTATTTTATGTTTTTCCTTTCAGTTATCTCGGCTTGCAAATTTCGTGAATCCCATATCTCGGCTCGCTTCCTGGTTCTACATTTATTTACTATTTGACTTTTTTTAATTGTTCGAGCAATTGAAATGGATGAAATTTTCGATCGAATATAAAGAAAAAAAGGGCCTGCTGCTTGAGATTCACGTATTTGCAAGCTTTGTCATTGCATTCGATAGGCAAGATTAAATCAAAGCGAAAATACTGAAAAAAAATATTAGTTAGGGCGTTTGTCGAGCGTTAAACGCTGTTGAGGTCAGTGGCACGTACACCTATTTATTCGAAAAGAAAGAAACTTTATTTTTTCTCCAACGTTTCGACAAGCAGGTTTTTGTGGCAGGTTAATCGTAACTTTTTATACGAGAAAACTTGGTAGGTTACTTCGAAGGCGTTCGAGAGGTGACGAAAACCGAAAAAAAAAAAACAAATCACGTACGTCCGACTGAAAACCCTCAATACAACGGAAATATTTCAATGACGAATTTTTACTCGACGCAATTTCCCGTGTTGTACATATATGCAAAAAAAAACAACAACAACAACAAAAGACTTTCGTAGCGCGTAGCTTTTAGCGCTTGTACCCCAATAGTATTTCGATAGATTCCTAGAGATTATTGTAGATATTGATTTTTTGAAAATTGATACGAGCCATGTTTTTTTCAATACAACTCTATCGTTAAAGGATTCACTCGCTCACTCGTTCGAGTTACCATCGAGGGGTTATTCCAATCGAGAATAGTTCGATTCTTCAAATATCGCTAATAATATTCCGATTTAATCAATTTATTCAAGTTTATGTACTTCTTGTTTCTATATACACATACATATATTATATATAATGATGGAAAATATGGAAAAAATCCTTATAATCGACGATCCAAGTATTTCTTGAACAAAATCATTCAATCCGACGAAATAATTACACTTATATTGATAATAAAATAGTAGCCATTCGTTGAGAAATAATCTTGAATCAACATTATTCCGTCGGAATAACAAGACGATTTATTGAATATTCGAAATTTTATGAATTTTCACAACAACTTTGGCATTATACCCATTTAGAAATGGTCCACGCAGTCCTCGACCACAATATTCAAGGGATCTTTCAATGATTCCACCGCGAAAATTGCTTTCTCTCTTTCGTTATTACACAAATTCAATCTCCATTTTCTCTCAACCTCAATCTTTTTCTCTTTCTCTCTCTCTCTCTCTCTCTCTCTCTCTCTCTCTCTCTCTCTCTTTCCATACTTTTCTCCCTTCGAAATTTTCTGATGTTTGAGAAACTACATTAATCTATTATTTTGCGAATCGAAAAACCCGAGGATCGTATTAAGGGAATACGCGCGAAAAGTGTCGAGCGTATTCGCGTACAATAAATGTATAAAATGTAAAAATGAAAGTACTACAAAAACCTACAGAATGTACATAATTGGAGTGATTGTGTTTGCACCAGCTGAAAAAGGAAAAAAAAAAAAACGACAAAGCGATAACTCAACAAGCACACTGACAGAAATTCAACATTGATAACTCATTCGAAGGAATGCTCCATTGATAATTCCGAAAGTTTGCGTGTTATGGAACGAACGTATTTTTAGGCACATATACGAATGAATGAAATAATGTAACACTTCAAGTTTTATTATCCTTGATAAAATCAACAAATCATTTATAAAACCATGATAATGAAGGTCTCTGCAATTTGAGTTGTAAAGGGATCATCAATGACCGTGCTCGTAATGAAAAAAGTACAAGGATATAATAAAATGGAAAATTTCGAGCACGGTAATGATGATGAAAAAAAAAAAAAAAAAAAAATCCTCCCGTCCATAAAATTTCTCTCTCATTTCCTCACATCGATGCGATATCATTTCGATATCGATGATGCTTGAGTTTAATGATAGTCGCAAGGAAAATAAAAGTATCGCGACACACATATAACGACGATAATGAAAAAAAAAAAAACGTAGACATAAAATTTTACAGAAATTGATGAAATAATGAAATAAATCTGAATATGTAACCTACTTTCAGACGAGCAATAGAACTCTGGTGCAGAATGTATCTGTGACAGGCAGATCCCCCTCTCAGGATTACTATATGGTTAGTCCCTCAAAACAACTCCGCATCGTTTGACCGTATTTACATTATAATCTCTGGTTTTATACGTTTTCTTTTATTCTTTTTCTATCTCTGTCTCTATCTCTGTCTAATAAGCGCCTATAACATTATTCTCCTCTTTTTATTTTGTCTTTTTTTCAATAATTTACGTTGCTAACATATTTCACGATTTAATGGCAATTTATTGTTTGTTTCTTTTTTCACTCGTTCGCGCTGGTATAAACTCGTTGTTGTCGCGATGCTCCTTAAAATTTTTTATTCGTCTTAACTTTGGTCGTTCGCGTCGACCTCAAAACCAGATTGATTTGATATTTGTTTATTGAATAAACCGGTGACAATAATGGCTGCCGTAAATGCTTATTTCAATATTGAGTTTACGACATTGAGTTTATAATAAAAAAATGAAAATTCTATCTTGTATCAATTTGATCGAGCATGTCTCACATTTCGGACACAATGAAGCTATATACTAATTTACGAACGTTACTTGTTTCACTTTCTCAATGGTGACGGCCGATACTTGAAAAAATAATATAATATTCAGTGTTCGCTTTCTACTCTATATTTCACTTATCTTTTTCAATTTTCTATTATCTCTCTATATGCCACTGTAAATTAAACATTATTTTTTCTTTTCATTTTCTTTCTGTTTAACGCAATTTGGTGTTGCTGTGATATATATATATATATACATATATGTGTATACGTATGTATGTGTGCGCGTGTTGGCGTGTGCGTATATATACACATACATGCTATATCGATTTGGATGTACGTACGTACGTATATATGTGTGTATTAACGTAACAATGTGTGCTAATATTTAAGTTAAAATTACTTTATCTAGTTTAAGTCTATCCGGTCACTTGATAAAATTATTCTTGCACTTTTATACAATCCGCTTGTAAACTACTATATAAAAACATTCGCCATCTTTCTTGTCGTGAGATGATGATGATGATGATGTACCAACCTCTTTCGAGATGCTTTCATCTTCAACAATTAATATTAATATTCAATACCAAATGAACCCTTGAAGCGCCTTCTTTATATACATATTTATTCATTTTCATATTCAGCTACTCGCTGATTATTGTGCTAAATTTCATTTCTTCTTTGGACGATCAATCATTTCCGTATAAAAAACAAGTTTCGTTGTATTTCTTCTGTTCATCTTCGTCACCAATTAATGTCTTTAATATATATATTATTTTTATTTCAAACGAGGAAATAATAACTTGGAGAAGATGTTACGAGGAAAATGCGACGAGTATCAAACGATATAGAGTATCTCGGAGATGGGCAAAAAAGGAAAAAAAAATATATAACAACATTGTACAAAGAAGAAAGATTGAAATAACGAACGTGAATCGCGATCCTCCTATCGTGTGAGATTTAGGCAGTTTTGTACGTCGATCAATAACTTTTTCACTCACATTGGTTATTGATTTATGATTTGTTAGCCAGCGGAACCCATACGTGAGACTGAGGTATAACAGAGCGGCAGTCTTGCCCGTCGCCATACTTTTCCTGTCGGAGTACAAACAAGTACGTAGCTCACCTAGATTCGTCGTCGGTATCTGTCGATTGATGATACGCTGTATGAGACGTTTGCATACGCGTGTGAGGCTCTCCTCTAACCGCATCCGCGCCGATAATACTTTACCCGATATTCATTTGAAAAACAATTTAACCAATTAAATTCAATTCCAAATTGAAAAAATTATTGAAAATTCTATTCGTTGGTAATAGAGTGTCATCCGGTAAAGTATTTCGTCCGTGTCGAACAGAGGCATTTTTTCTTTTTTTTTCTTTTTTTTTCTTTTTTTTTTTTTTTTCTTTTCGACTTGTAATGTTGGATGATGAACGTCGTTTGCGACGGATGACGTCTATTAATGGTGACATGATATTCAGTTTCATTTTTTCTTTTCCTTTTCCAATGTGTGAATTCTTTTCTCAATGTGGAAAATAATATATATTGCACCGATTGAAGTTTTCTTTCTTTGTGTGGTGCGCGTTCGGGACGATCGAGATTCCCTCGTGAAAAAACATGCAAAAAAATAACGAGGAGGAAAAAAATTTCTTTCGCCCACGCATCCCCGCTTTCGTAGTATATATAGATGTCTGAGTGTGCTGCGTGTTATGTACTCCAAACAACAACAATAACAACAACAACGACGCTTTCGATAACAACATACAAGAACAGAGCAAAAACGAACAAATTCCTCCGGAATAAATGTGCCGGTTGAATCGAAAACGTTGCTGCTCCGCGGACTTTGTATCGGTCCGAGAAAAACATGCATTTTTTTACTTATTTCTCTTAAACGCGACTTTGTGAAAAAAAAATAAATAAAAAAATACTCGGGGATAAACTTTTCACTCTTTCTCTCTCTTACTTCGATCGAGGTGATTTTTTTTCTTAATCCGAAAGATTCGATCATGAGCGCGAACTATAGTTTTTTTTCTTCTTCTTTACACGATTGAATATTATTGCAATACGGAGGAAACCCGAGGACGAGCAATTTTTTTTTTTCATTTTCACAACGAGGGAGAATTAGTATTCTCTCTCGAAAATAGCAATGACTCGATTTTTCGAACCATTCTTCTGGCTATTCCTCCCAAATTGCACTCGATTGTGTGTGCCTTTGTTTATTAATATTTTGCGTGCCATTTGCGTGCAGTGAAAGTTTGGGTTAATATGTTTGATAACGATGAATTATAGGAAAAGAAAAAAGCTTTCGGGCCGTTGACGCTTTCACGTAAGTTTCGACAATAAAAACGCAGCCTCATTTGTATTACTAGATCACACAACTAAACAAAGGAAACACCAATGAAAACGCCCCGTCTTTCCTGCGATGCCGAAGGAACAAAAAAAAAACCTTTTTCAACGTATATTCCAAAACGAGCGCACACCAAAGCTTGATAAATTTGTTTTTACATAATCACTCATTCTCCGTCCAAGGGTCATAAAGAAAAACGCAATGGAGGAGGTACCCGTGTGTTAAGGTGTATCAAATAAAACTCTCCCGGACTATTGAAAACTAAATAAAAGTAAAAAAATGATAAATTTTTTGAAGAAAATATACCGCCCCTGCCCTTGCTTTTGTATACTACACAAACACACACACAGTCCTGGCCTGCAAATGACACGAAAATCGCTCGTAAGAACCGACTGGCGTACAGAAGCATAGTTTTCTCTTTGTTTATTTGTGTAACATCATTGGCATTATGAAAAATTTGTCATCTATGAGAATGAATGTTTGTTAGGCTTCTGTGTATACCGAGCGGTGTTATAGACTAGGTTTTTTTATTCTTTATTTTGTTGCGCACGCCATCATAATTACTCTATCGATATACCGATTCATCATCGTGTTGGATGGAGTTGTGAGACCCACCGGTGAAAAAAAAACAACCAAACGAACCGACCGTTACGGGAGATGAGCTTTATAAAAATATACGCGCTGATGTGAGATTTTGCCTCAATATTCTCTATAGACAAATCTTTGTCATTTTTTATTTTTCTAATTTTGGCACGATTACGCGAGAACGATATGATTGCTTGAAATCGAGATGCGCACTTTGCAATCTCGCACGCGTCTATGCAGATATGATTCGTCAGTGAAAATAACAAGATAAACTCGTATTAGACGAAAAAAACCATTGATTCGAAATACGATCGTAGAGACCAAAGAATCACAGAGCGACAAGATAATATATATCCTCGAAAATATTAATGACGTAAGTTTTATGATTAATCTCCAACTTGTGCGTTTCTCTATTAACCCTCTATAATGCGTCTGTCTCAACCTCTGTGTCTCTCTCTCTCTCTCTCTCTCTCTTTCTCTCTCTCTCTTTCTCTCTCTCTCTCTGTCTCTCTCTTACTCTTATCGCACTTCCTGATCCGCGTTTTAAGGATTACGAAGAAAGTTGAGTTTACTTTCCTAAATACTATTTTCGGACTGTAGGGGACCATTCCTAATGCAAATATCGTATTCCCCCCCCATATACGTTTTTTTTTTTTTTCGACAAATATATATTTATTTTTCGTTATTTTTTTTTTTTACCCACGCGATGACAGAGGTATATTCAGTCTGCGGTTTCAGTTTAACGAGAGAGGAGTATTCTTTGTTTTGTCAACGATATACCGATATCATTGGTCTTTCTTTTTTCATTGAACAATTTTGTTTTTTTTTTATCGAGTCGCCAACATCGCGCAATCGTGTATAAACACTGGCAAACCAAAGGAGCATTTGGATTTATCGTTCGGTAATAATTCGTGAAATTCAGCCATTTGGGCCGAACAATCATTTTCGAAAAATATTTGTCATTTTTCAATTGTACGTTTGGTGTAAATATTAAATCAATAACGAATTCTACCATTCTCTGAAAATTCTTCTACCCACGCGTCGTTACTATTGTCAACAGACACGATTTCGCTTCAATTGCCTACAAGTTTACCAATGAAAACCATAGCTATACCGATTTTTTCCACCTGTAAACAAATCAGCAAAATATAGTAAAAACTTGAAGACAACTGTTGTCCCACCGACAAATTGTACGTGCAATATTTTTCGAAAATAGCGTTAAAGTAATAAAGAAAAAGAACGTTTGACAAAAACTAAAAATTTCTATTACTATTTTTGTCTTTTTTTAAGTAACCTTTTGAGGCATTTTTTGTCGAAATATCATAGAAACTATTAATGAATTTTACGGAACGATTAATCTGCCTGTTTTTTTTTTTTCGAATTTCTCAAAGCAAGGCTCATCGTTTGAACTGTGGTTTGAATTCATCAAACTCGTTTGCAATCACAATATAAGAATGACGATTTCTCGAAATGAAATGGTTTTCCGTTGAAAAACGCGAGATATCGCTTCGATCGCGCTCGGAATTGGAAATTGAATGAAAAAATGGGTGAATACTAATAAACATGTGTATAGTTCGTGCGTGCCACAGTTACCTGGTACCTGGCATATAAAAAATAATTAATAAAATTGAAATAAAAAAAAAAAAAAAAAACGAGAAAAATGTTATGAAAAGGGGAGGCTTGCCAAATCGTAAGACTTGCCACGAAGTATTTATGCAACGATAGAAAGAGATACCTGCTGGAAAAACAAAGAAATGAAAACCGATTGAGGCCTGTGAACGAAAGGAGCGAAAAAAAAAAAAAAGAAAAAAGCCACGTGCAAGAAGTTGATAAAGAAATGAAAGGGGCTTGTGTGTATTCGTTGGGCTCTCTACCGCGCGTCCTCTCGCCTCCTGATCAGAACGCCCTCTTACCTATTTTTTTCAGCTTCGAGTAATCAGAGCATTCAGGTCGAATCTGGAAGATCTGGAGGAGCGTCGTTCTGTCCATAGTTTACACAGCTTGCACAGTATGAGAAGTTCGAGAAGTCACACCGGACCAAGACCATTGTCCGACTTCACTTACATCGACGAAGATCCGTCGAATCCAATATTGACCGCCGGTTCTAGAGCCGCCAAAATAACGAACAACAGCGTTAACGATAATAATCAGGACATTGATAATCGTGGTACGAGGATTAATTCCGTCAACAGTCCGGCATCGCCGCTTCTACTCAACGTACCCGGTGCCAATAATCTTTACAACAATCATCATCATCATCATCATCATCATCATCATCATCATCAACATACGAACAACGGTAGAAATTTCAACAGCGTTAACAACGGCCAAGCCCCGGTTACCGAGTCATTCTCGAACAATCGAAATCCCGAATCCCTGACACATTCACCCTCCTCGGGATCCGCCGAAGCGATGCTACCCGACTTACCGAAACTCGTTCACGAAACCAGCATCTGAGCTCCTACCATCCCCTTTCACTCCTACTACTACCACCACCACCACCACCACCACCCAATCAATCGACATTTTCAACTTTTCCTTTCTTCTTGCCGGTTATCAAAAATTGTAACTTGTGAAAAATTCGAGCTATCGAATCGCGTTCGTACGAAATTAAAGAACCTTAAAAACAAAAGAAAAATCACGTTCAAATCAAAAGAAATCGTAAGAGTCATAAATGCTTGAATGCGCGAAGCTGTACTTAAGAAGCATCACGAATTGTCGAATACCGTTTTAAAGATCTTCTATTCGCGCTCGCGGTTATATTCTCCGACTTGCCACTCGCCTCATTCCATCTACTCCTCCCCAACTACAGCTACTTCTTTCTTTCCTTCTTTATTTTTCACTTTTTCCCTATAATGTACTTATCGATAGAAAACCTTTGAAAAGAAAGAAAAATAAATTCCAAATAATACTCATCGTTGATATGTTGGATTTACGAAGCGGACAAACCCGTCGCAATTATCGAGGGCTCTAGGAAGAAGAAATTGGCTATATAAGAAAAGAGCAAAGATAAAGAAAAATAATAAAATTGTTTACGCACCATCGATAGCAGAGGAAGCGATTCAAGATTCACAACGGTTTAATCGGGGCCCCAAAGTCGACGCTGCTAAAAACACACGCATATTTTCAAGAAAATATGAATCATTTGACAAAAACCAAACAACACGAAGAACGAAGCATATACAAACACTGCTTTACAATGTATATTTTAAGCTATGTTTATTTTATTTTATATTATTTGTATGTTTTAATGATTTTTAATATCGGATTGGTCGAAATATATATATATATATATCTATAGATATATTTATAAAATCATAACGATGGAGCAAAGAGCAACGGGACTTTCGATCTTCGGTTTGGCCCACGAACGAATATGACTGCCGTCTTTAATACCGTGTACATGAGGTATACCACGCGATTGAGAGCGGCCTTTTTTTTCCTCTTGTCACTATAATTTGTTAAAAAGTTTGAATTTTGTCGTGAAAATTGAAACTTCAATTATTCAAGTTTTATTTTTATTTTTCCTTTTCTATGCTTACTTCCATGAAAACCAAAAATAAAATCATTCCCATAACATTGTTTTTCGTTTGTTTTTTTATTGAGAAAATAATTTGAAAATGTGAAAAAGAGTATTTTTCAAATATAAATTGGTCGGCCTCGTGGAATACCTCATAATATAACGGAAGATTCATCCAAGATGCCCTATTTCTCACTGCCCACGTTTTTTCTTTAATCTTGTTCACGCGCTACGCACAAATGTACAATCTTGCTTTTTACTTGGTTATTTTATTTTGTTTGTTTGTTTCAAGCAGTACTTGCGTTGTACATAATCTTTCTTATCCATTCCACAACGGTTACATCTTAATGTGGATTCGTCAGATTTTTTTAAATTTTTTCAAACGAACGGTAATATATTTTCAAGCTTATGGAAAAAAAAAAATAGAATAGGCTCGTTACTTTGTTGTTATCGACGTTTCGCGTATACGCTCTTATAAATTTTTCTCTTATAAATGACCGCCCCCGAATAAATGGTAATTGGCAAATGAATCATACAATTGTAATCGAGAATCGAGCCTCGCGGACATTCGTGCCTATCGGGCAATCAAATATCGAGAGAAAAATAAAGATGTACTTATTTTAATAAATTCACTGCTCTTGGTTAGTTGCGGCACTCGGCGACTTATGCGCGTAGTTTGGTCTAAAAAGAAATAAAAATGAATCGGAAGAAAAAGGATCGGCGGGCTCGTAAATTATTGCTAATTTTATTTCTTAATCCAATAGGTTTGTCTAATAGCGCGCGACTCGATCCTATTATTCGTAACATTAACGAAAAAAGTAGAAAGCAAAATAACTACTGCCACACACCGTTACCATTATATTCGATAACAAACAACAACAATGATGAAACAAAGAAAAAGGAAATTATTGAAATATTTCAAATTGAAGGATACTCTAAATGAAAAACATTGAAACACAATGAAATTATTAACAGCTGTATTAGAGACTTTTGTAAATGAATGCTTCCGAAGACGAACTATCGAACAGTGAGACGGAACAAATGTTTTGCCTCTTCGGATCACTTTATTTTTTATATTAAAGACAAATTTTCATCTGAAACATATTAGAGAGAGAGAGAGAGAGAGAAATCATCGGCTGTGGATAATTTCGTTCGAACGAGTTTACCGAATACCACCACATACCACTATGAAAATTTTGTACGGTACGCTACCGGTGCTTCGTGTCAACACTTGTGTCTTTTTGTCATTATTTATTTACATTTTCGATTTGCAGCAATCCTTCAATGTCTAAATTCTTTGCTAACTCTGGAACGCCAAACTTGGCTCTGGTGGACCTGAACAATTCGTGCTTTTCCCTCGTGGGACGATATAATGTTTGTTTGTTTTTTTTTTTTTTTGTTCTTTTTGAAAATAAATTGTTTATACACATAAAGAAAAAACATAACTTGAAAATGTAAAAAACAATGCGTTGACATTTTAGCGATTTTACGCGGTTTTTCATCTCACGATCAGAAAAATAACTAGAAATTATAATTGTAATAAATCGATGAATGAACAATCAAACGAATCGACAAAGTAATTATTACACGCACCCTTACGAAGGCATAATCCGGACGACGAACGATCCGACAAATTATTAATCAATCTCAACGAGATGATGGACGCAAAAGGAATTGACGAATAAATCAAATGAACTGTTGAAAATTCTACGTAATTGGCGCGTTTTTTTTTCTTTCATCAGAGAATTAGAGAATCGCCTCTATAACCGCGAGCTTCGAAGCCATGAGAAAGAAATGAATCGCAAGTGAAATGATAAACGAGAGTGGCTCGAGGAGATTAGTGATAATTAATTATTTACATTGTTATTAAAGTATAATTGAAATAATATATATTCATATAGTTAACGATCAATTTTATCTTGCGATATATATCTGAGAATAAATATACGTATTAAATTTTAAGACCGTTTTCATGCTACGTTACGTGAGTTATTATAAAAGCGAAGGAAAGAAAATCACCACCGGCCTCGAAAGAAGAAGAAGAAAAACAACAACGACGACGACGACGACAAGAAGAAAAAGAAGCGAACCAAATGACGTTTCATAATTAGACGTATCGGTACATCGAACATGAACGAAAAATACGCAACTTGAAGAGCAACCGACATATATAAAATGAGTGTAGCAGAAGTGAGACAATCAACCGAACTGGATGTACGTGGCCATTGTGGTCATATGACATTCTGTGTCGACATTCCTTTTTTCATGAAGCTAATTTGAATAATCACTTTTGTAATCGTGCAAATTTTATGAAATCATGAAAAATTATTTGCACGCAATATTATAATATGATAAATAATTGTTAATTATCATATCGATCGCACGATCAAAGGTATGGTATAATATCCTCGCAATCGCGTACAAACACATGTTGAGATCGTTTGAGGTCAATAAAAAAACACATACCGTATGTCTCTTACGAAAGTTTACGTTTTTTTTCTTTTCTTTTTCTTTTGTTTTTTTTTCTTTTTTTCTTTTTTTTGTGAAATCGATTTTATAGGGATCAAAGAATTTTCTAATATTACTCGCGGTGGATGGAAGGAAAAGACGCTAGAGATTCGACAGCCATTACGAATTGGAGAAATTTTCGTATACAAATGGGTAAAGGTCATTTGTCATTTTATCTCGACTCGCTCACTCGTTATACTCGTATTATACATATCCATACTCGCACACTTTTTTCAAATTACATTGTACGTCTATATTTGTAGATACATTAGCGGTCGACAGCGAAACGAGCATATGTACATATATCCGAAACTTTACTACTCGAAATTTGTCCCTTTGCGTATAAATTTTTGTAAAAAATGTTATCCATCAATAGGCATCGGATGCGCGATTTAATTCATTGTTACATGACTTTTTTTCTTCTTGTTACATTTGTCACGAATTTTTCCGCTTGAGATTCGACTCTCAATCGTTTGGGTAAAAGAAGCTCCAAGCCGATTACTTTACCGCAGGTACTATCACCACAAAAAGTATATTTCACAATTATAGTATTCCAAAAGATCCGTTAACAAAAATTTAAACCGCTTTCGCAGGCTTTGATTTAAAAATTAAAAGTATATATATGCGTATAAGCAGGATTGCGAAATAACTTTGCATTAGCCGTGTATTCGTTTATCATTATCACTATACAAAAACATAATCTAAACGGCATTAAGTTTACGAAAAAACAAAAGGAATTGCTTATTCCTCTCCTTGCTCGCTCATTCCCTTCTTCAACCTCGATACCCCTCCTCCCCCCAACTAAAAACCCCATCTCTTTGACCATCTCTCTAACATATATATATATATATATATATATTAATACACACGTCATCGAGCGTACTCTCACCGTCTGTCTCACGAAACTTGACTTTTTCAAATTTTATTTACTACTCGTGTCTTACTGTTCTGTGCCCTATTTCTTGCGTTTACTTATTTTATGTGCCGGTACGTGCATCCGTGATGGTGCCCGATCTCAATTTTTACTCTCAATTTTATCACATTCTCTCTCTCTCTCTCTCACTCGATCACTCACTCACTCACTCACTTACTCACTTTGTCTCTCTCTCTCTCCCCCCCCCTCCCTCTTATCTCTCGTTGGCTCTTTTAACAACTCATAGCTACGGGATAAATGATATTGCATCTTTCATTTTTTCTTTGCCGTGTCAAAGAAGAAATATGGAATTTCAATTGGTCGAGCACCATCGCGAACGTACTTCCTTGTAAAAATGTTGCCCCCTGTATAAATATATAAATCGTCAAGTCGATGGATCGATGTATCGAGCGAGATAACAATACTTTTTTGATCGATTGACGATGAAAAAAAAATTATTTAGTAAAAATAAAAAGTACTTGAAAGAAAATGCATTGTTTCTTTTGGTTGAATGAACGAATAAGAGGAAAAAATAATTGCAAAGCTCGCTCGTACATCAACGATCTGAGAAAGAAAAACATAGATCGCTATTAAATTTCATCTTTGGTGATGCAAAAGTTTTTGTGCTTTGGATTGGATAAAAAAGAGAAAATGAAGTAAAAAATAAAAAATGGAGAAAAATGAGAAAAGTCGTCAAGAATTTAGTGCCTATGCCATCCTGTTGTAACCATTATATTGCCCTTTACTCTTGAAGGTGATAGGTGGCGAGTTGCAGGAACGTTTGATACCGGTACCCTACAGCAAGAGCTCGACAGACCAAGCTGTAAGCGCTCCTCTCTTGCTCTCTCTCTCTCTCTCTCTCTCTCTCTCTCTATCTCTATTTCATACCGTTGATATCTACTTTCTGTACTTATCGCTTCAGTCTACGTTGTATTGCCAACAGCTTTCTCAATTCCTCTTCCTCTATTTTCTTCTTACGCAACTACAATTGTTCCTAATTTCAAATTTTTTTCCATCAACTTTCCGCTTTTTCTATCCTTCCAATCTGTGTATCTACTTGATTGTACTTTCATACTACCACTACAATGCTACTACGGCGAACTCATCCATTTCTCCATATACCAATCACCAAATTATTTCAATATTTTTCAAAAAGGAAACCATTTTTTCCCTCCTCTTATGTCCCATCATGGCGGTCAACAATATTTTGACCTTCAACTTTCAACCGCAGCTCGTTAGTTCCCCCCTCTCTCTCTCTCTCTCTCGCTCGCTCGGGATGATATTTTTTTTCCAAATTTATATAATTTTCGACCGCGTGGGTAAAGAGCGAAGGTCACAGTATTGTTTTAATCCTCTTTGAATTAAAAAAATGTGTCCATTTCCAACTCCCGCGTGTTCTATGTCGTATTCGCATTACGTCCTAAACGTCTAGTAATAAACTTTTTAGAATCATGTTTTTCATTTATTTGTGGCTTAGCATCGCTTTACAGCAATTTCGGCCGTTTTTCAATGCCCTTTTTCAACTTGAACTTGAGTTAAAAACGCAAAGTATAAGAAAAACAGCTGTCCAGATTTTTTTTTTCATTCGTGCTCAAATCGCGGCGCATACGACCCGCAAATTTTCATTATTATTTTCAAATCTATTTTTATTTCTCTACATATCCCACGTCTGCAATCCTCTCAATAATGTTGCCCGTTAAAACGAAATATCGTAAAACTGATGGCAATTTGATGAATGAAGCTCATCAACGAGTGTAAAAGATGTGCGAATTTGGGAATATGTTGTTAAAATGTTTTCGAAATGTTCGAAACGGGGCTAGCATTATTGCGAATGAAGAAACAAAGTTTGCAAATGCAATTTTCCACTCACCACCGCTTAAAAACCGCGCTGAAAAACCTCGATTAGTGCTTGTGCATTTATAGTCAATGGCTGATAGAAAAAGGCGAATTGCATCACAATTGGTATATTTCGTGAAAACTACGTACAGCAACTCGTCACTTTCGAGATTTTTTCTTTTTTTTTCTTCAATTGGTCCCTATTTTTCTATCGTTGCAAGTATTTTTACTTTACAATACTTTTACAATATTATTTTCGTCATTTTACTAAGCAATATATTGAGAATTTTCATGCAGGCGATAACACGTATTACGGACAAAACGAAAACAATATAATAGGTATATTGGATCGTTGAACGAAAAAAAAAAAAAAAAGAAAAAAAATGCGATAAAAAAGCAGTGACCAAAGGTAGAATGTACTTATTAACCTAATCCTACTTATACGTAACAAAGGATTACATTATATCTGTATTTACATATGTATACACATATTACTAATGAAAATTCAACTAATCGTTTTAGATAGCAGCTCGCACGAGTGAATGAAAATTAGATTTTTTAGTTTATCTGCTACGAGGGCGTGTCGATTTTTACAGATAAATCAATGCACACATTATATTTATTTATTGCCTCATTTATTCGTTACTTTATTGATCGTGTTGATCGGGGTTAGGATTGGAACAAAGAAAAAGGCCCACCACCACGTCGAAAATCACCGCGAGAAACAAATAAATATTATATAATCATTCGATTTGGGGCGAGATGGGGAGATTTGTATAAACTATATACTGCTTTCGAGGGAATATCGAAGGAAGGAAAAAAAAGGAAAAAAAATTGAGCTTTGGCATAATAATGCCCGTGTCGGACAAGGATCGCGCAAAAAACACGAATAAATGAACAAATAAAGAGTGAAGCATCGTGAGATATGGTGCGTGCATGGGATAGATACCGATTGTGCGATGCAACCCGTTGCCGTGACGTACGACATACCTGCGCAAAGTCCGTAGTTCGATGGACCCTTAATCATCTATCAAACGTGTCCGTTTCTCGTGTAAGTATATGATTATACGAAAAGAACATTGATACCACAAACAACGACCACTCGACGAAACACGTCGCATTTCTCGTGTTGAAGCGATTTTCAATATACACAAACGAATGAATTATTCAAAAGTCGAAAAGCTATATTGTGCACAACGAAGGGTGGTGGTTGTGTTAATTATATTGAGATATTTAGATTTTCAGTCAACAGTTTACATTGCCATCCGCGGTGAATGCGGTGGCTCGATGCGGTAGTTGATGGCACGTATATAGGCATTATAATATTTCCTATTTTACCGGAGGAAACAATTTCTTCTTCAACGGGGTACGCCGCTTATATCGTCCAAATTTCGAAATAACAAACGATTATGAATAATTTTAGAAGAAAAAAAGAAAAAGCGCGCGTATCGCGCATGCTCGTTGCATGCCGAATCTATTGTTACCATTGTACGTTGATATGGTATAATAATATTCGCTTGCCGATTGTACAACGGATCGTGAGGAGGAAATAAAAAATAAAATAAGCTTACTGGTTTAATGCGAGCGTTGCAACTATAATAGAAGGCTTCATTATTGATTTTTTCACGCATATTATCATATAATATTGTATGTAGCTTTATTTATTATCTCATTGTAGTGTAAGGTTGAAGAAATCGTGGCAATTGGTATGTGATTGATGCGCATTGTCCAAGCAAGTGCTGCCTATGATAATAACGAAATATTTATTACTTTCAGGCCTTTCCGCGACACCAACGATACGATTTCAGTGATGATTTTCCATGATTCGAAGAAAAATCACGACTTTAACCATTTTTTAAATAATCAATCAATGATCCGCCGCCGCCGTGCGCTTTGAGTATATAACTACTACTGTCGTCTCGTCGTCTCGTTTAATAATGTACATAGCAAAACATAACGCATGGTTCCTCCCTACACGCAAAATCAAAAACGTCGAATCATTTTTACAAATTTACCCAGCTCAAGACCAGCTGATATTGCTTTTTGTGTTGTTTAATTCATTGTTATTATACGTGTATACGTTTATTGTCGGCGCGAGCCGCGATAATCGACTCTATATTATATTTTATACGTATACCTCGTACCTTCACACTCGCTTTTCGCTAATCGCTAATGCCGCTTATACGCGCGTGCTTTACATTCGTACACCTTTTATTTTTCTTTACCATATACTTTTACTACCGTTCATTGTTTTCCATCATTTCTAGCAGCATCGTCGTGTGTTTGTGTCGGAAAAGAGGTGCCAGCGGGTATATCGGACAATTTATTATAATTATTCATATACTCGAGAGGCGCATCCAACTTTATTCGGAACGTTCGATTTTTCCTCAATACTATACACACATTTATTCTATAATAGTATGCGAATAAGAAAATCGTACGTTCCTAATATATCAACTTAAAAATCGATGTTCGATCGTTTGCATGAAATGTTTAAGCGCTTAATATATATATAGTACCTTATTGTACTTATTTTTAATTGGGTATTTAAAAATATAACATTATTTATTCGATCGCGAGGTGAATCAACAAAGTTTCCTCCATTTCGTTCGACAAACTCCAATCAAAATTTATATTATTTCCATTGAATTTCAAAGCGTTAAAAGTCGTTGACCCATAAGATCCTAGACCCCTACAATATATTTTTTCGACGGGGTCGAAGCTATCTGCCGGAACAAAATAATCAAATAAATTCCGGCTAAAATTGATTTATTTCAATTTCCGCCACCTTTCGTTCGTCCATAATCCTAATAATATCCTAAGAATCGTTCCAACCTGTCGTTATTTATACATTTTATTTGCTGCTGCGCATACACGCACACACACACACACACACTCACACATCCGCAATTGTATTTGTTGAAATTTTTGCTTCTTGTGAACGCATGAACGGTAGTTTAAACGCAAGCCTTATTCGCTTAATCTTTTGTGCGTGTGCGTGTGTAATATTTATTATTTCGTCGATTCGATCCTGCCTCCTTCTCTCGACTATCGAGAGGACAAAAACAAATGTACGTATTATTATTTTATTATTATTTTACAATACCTTATTGCAACACTTTGTTCTTTCTTATTTTCTCAATAAACCATTCTTTATCTCCAATGCCAATATTCATTTTTTTTTTTAAACTTGCTCAACTTGACTCTCAATTAATTTCTTCCTCGAAGCATTTTTAATTGTACAACTTTCCAACCAACACCACAACCCCTTTTTCTTTTCTTTTCCATATTTATCCATGTGTTATCACCATGAAAATTTGAACCGGAGGTCCGTGTCGGTCGACAAATTTTCACGGCCTTCTACTTTCCTTCTTTTGCTATTACTTTTATTAAAATCCTTCGTCGAGGCGTATATTTCACGCGCGCGTATGTCGAGCAAAGGGTTGGAAAAAAAAAAAACAAAAAAAAAAACTAAAGACAAAAATAAAAAATTCAAACGTTGCATTACAGATCCGCGTAGTGAACGCATTTCGGCAGGGCCTAGACTCGCGATACGGCGAGCACAGCACCGTGACCCTAGCGGAGGTACTACGGAAGCAATCAACACTGAACAAACGAATCTCACAGACGAGCAGCATCGATTACGCGGACAACATACCGGACGAACTAACAATACCGGAGATCGACGTGGAGCGCCTATCCAGTCACAGTCATACGGAGACGGCGGTCTAGACGACAAGGAAGATGGACAGGCAACACCAGCACCAAGTGGCCGAGAGATACAGCAAGAGAGAGAGAGAGAGTAGGGAGCGCAGAGACATTAAACGAAACAAATGAAAATGAAGGAAAATAATTCTAACCTGCTTCTTGAAGCCCGGAGTCCGTCCTCGTGCCGATCCCGATGATGAACAACGATCCGAAACCAATGAACAAGCTGACGTTAATTCTGCGCGGCTCGACCGTTTAAATATAATCACGATTCGGGGACTACTCCGGCTTTGACGATACGCAGCGAAAAAGCCACCGAAAGTCAGCGTGGACTTGTTCAAAAAAATCTAACTGTGTATATATGTATATATATATACATATATGTGTGTACACACATGCATAATACGTAAACATTCATGTATGTGCATATATATGTGTATATATCAGTATGTATACCAATGGTGTGGTTCGCGATCGAACGAAGAACCAACAATGTTGAAGCGTAAAAGTGAATAGTACCGAGCCGCAAAAAAAAAACAATAGAGACAAGGCGTTTGTTAAAATTAAATTGAGCGTCGCCGGTGCGGAATTTTTCACCGTGAGACTATCTTGCGAATTAACCCCCGCCCCGTGCTCCACTTCGCGCTATTTGTTTTTTTCACTGTTGGGCCTCTGAAAAAATAACCATTGACAACTTAATGCGTTAAAAAATGGTAAAATACACGAGCCACGGAAGGGAATGAAGTTCAAAATAGGGTATTATAATGTATATACATATATTAATATATATATGTATAAAATTTAAATAGGGATGCAATCTTGAGTGCCACCGTTGCACAACTGGACCCGGAAATCCCAGCGATTCGCTTATTAATTAGTCATTACCGATGTAACGCACCACTGCCTCCGATATTAAGTCGTTACGTTTTTTCTTCACTCTTTCCTGTCTATCTCTCTTGCTGTCTTTCCCCCCCCCCCCCCCCCTCTAAACTCATGTTGTCACAAATATTTCACTCGCTATAATTTCCATACTCTCCAACTCTCTCTCTCACGTTTCATTTCCAAATTGACTTGTTCCAGCATTTAACGCGAATGCACTCACAAATCAAAATATGTTTTCTCAACATTTTTTTTTCTTTTTCTTCCTCTATTCAATTGCCTATTTTATTAAACAATTGAATATTAAAGTTATCATCTTTCACTCTCTCTCTCTCTCTCTCTCTTCCTCGCACACGCGCGCGCGCGCACACATACACACACAGAGACACAGACACACACTCTATTTGTCCGTCATAAAGTCTTTGCGGTCGAGGCTACGGTGTTACGTGACTTAAGGATTTATCTAGTCATTTAGTTTATATTAACGTACTTCCGCGTATAATTCTGCACTGGGGGTGCCTTACCGCGAAAGGAATAAATAAATAAATTTAATAAGTTTGAAGAAAAGCAAGCAAAAAAAAGTAGCCATTGACACAAAAAAGGGGCAAAAAAATGGTATATAAATAATTGAAATACCGCTAATAAGGTACTCTGAGAGGAAAAAAAAACGATAAATGCGATCGTACCTAAATGACACGCTGGCGGAGGCGAAATGTTATATCGACAATGCGGTACTTACTCGTGGTAAAAAGAGAAAAACATTAATAAATATATGTAGGGAGGGCTACTACCTGTGTGTTGCCGACGAAACAATGACGAAAAAAGACGACGAAAAAAACAATACGAAAGAGGAAAGAAAAAGCGCCGTAAGCATTACGCTTAGAATATTTTTAATTATAACGTGCAAGTCCAAGCGCCACGGGGACAAGTACGCGAGAACAATGATTATAAGTCGTTATTTAATGGTAGAATTGTGTCGAGTGCTTTAGAATGATGATGACAACAACAACAACAACAACAACAACAAATACAATAAACACACAAAACACACGCGTACTTGGGAAAATTAACATAACGAGTAAACACAGAAACTCGCGTAATATTAACGAACGAGACGAGAAGATAAAATAAAAAAAAGAAAAAAAAAAAAAAACTTTAGGAAGGAAGACCGCTTGAAAAAGATTTGAATAACAAAGAAAAAGGGCGTGCCAGAGGTATCTAGTTTGATGAGCTCGAATTTCGATTAATTATCGTAGACGAAGTAAGCATGTAATGAGCGTTACTTTTTTCTTGACGTTTGTCCCTTGACCTTTTGTGTTGCTTTAATAAAACTTGTCGAAAGGCCGTGTATTAAAGCATTATCGATAGATGGCATACGTCGAATAGAGAGGAAGGAAAAAAAAAACGAAGCCGACTAGCGTCGTAAAAATTCAAAGTACCGTTATTCTTTTTCATCGAAATAAGTTGATCTTGAAATAATTCACGCGAAAATAACGGAGTTGAAAAAATCGGACGTGCAATTTTCGATCGAATGAAAATGAGAAAACAAAAAAAAAACTAATAATTACCTTTTTATGACCCTTTGACACTCGCCAAGGAGAAGCTACAATCAATTCGTAAAAGTGAAAAAACAAAAATGAAATACATTGTGACAATCTTGGATTTTTTTCTCTCGTTTAAAAAAAAAAAAAATTTGTTTTTTCATCGCTGCCCTCTTTGTCGGATTTTTGTTTGATTGGGTTTAGCATCGTGTATACTAATGTTGTCCCTGCCGCGAACACCGAAAGAGCTTGTTACATTTGTATTTTTGACGACGAACGAGTGGGAATGTAAAGAGTTTTTATTTATTATAAGTTGCCGTGAAAGAAGAAGAACATTATTGTGAAAATAAGGAGAGTAAGAAAATGATGATGATGATGATGATGATGATTATAAAAATATTCATTGTATCGAAATGTTCAAGAGGGTGAATTTTTTTCCGAGATTCGCCATCGTTATTAATTACTATTACTGTTACTGTTATGATGCATATATTATAATTATTATTACCAATTATCGCCATTGATTCAAGACCACTGAAAAAAAAGAAAAAAAAAACAAACAAACAAACTAAGCCTCGGTTTCATCGTGTTTATTCTCATTCATCGTCCTTTTTATTTTGTTGCACATTTCGACAATAATGTGACGTTCAAAATAATACTTTATCGTTGCAAGATTCTTATCGCGCGAGTGCTTCGACGAAATAACAAAAAAGAACGATCGATTAAACATGGTTTGTGCACGACTACGAGTGATATTGAGAGTAGCATCTTCCACATGCCTATTGATGAATTTTTTTTTCTTTCCTCCAACAACGCCTAATTACGCGTTGTTGAGAGTACATTTGAGACAAAAAGCTTTGCGACGTCCTCGAGGAGATAAATTTTATTGAATTCATTGAACGTAGGATTTTTCATCAAAGTAACGAGAATGTATATGCGCGACGTTTCCAACGACGGCCAAGTTTTCGTCTCTAAAAATCTTCCATGTATTATGAAGACACACCACCGGGCGATTGATTGAGTTTTATTTATACTCTCGTATTTGGGTTACGAAAAAACGATCGAATCATTAACCGGCAACGTTCCTGATGAAAATATAGTATGTTTTTTGTGGAATTTTGATTAATAAATACAAATTATTAGAAGTCGCGCATTGACTTGGAAAAAAAAAATAATAATAATAAATCCAACGCATCGATTGTGACCCGAAATAAAATGATTAAAAAACTTGTTCTCTTCGGTCATAGCTGATTAACAGTATAAAATTCATCCTCGCAAAGATGGATAAACAACTTGTGGAATTGAGGAGATGTATAATGAAACTACGCAAACTCGCTATCTCGCTCCTTTCGATTGCGAAAAAAATTTTTAAATACAACAGTGAGTCAGCGACAAGCTCTATATATAATAACGTCTCTATCTTTTCTCTCATCTCTCGCTCGCTCTCTCTCTCTCTCTCTCTCTCTCTCTCCCTCCCTCCGTCAAAATTTAAATTGGAAAATACTTGAACATAAAGATGAAACACGCGTACTCTCCGCTCTCGCATAGCAATATTCTAGAGTGAGAATTCTGTGAAGAGGGGGGGGGGGAGAGAGAGAGAGAGAGGGAGAGAGACTATAATTGGTATAGTAAGGAGGAAAAAGAAATAAGGAGTAACTGAGAAATAAATGAGAAACTAAGATTATATAATTCACCACTATGTGTCTTGTGGCTCGGTGATCGAACTAGTGAATTATCACAATAGATGACAAGACTATTATATAGGTATTTATATAATTATTAATAATTAATAATAATTGAATAGTCGAAACAAGTAAAAAAAAAAAAATAATAAAAAAATTTCAAAAAATAAAAAAGAAGTGAGAAAAAAATAAAACTGCAAATATTCGTTACGTTCGAACGAAAGATTTCATCACTCGCTAATGTAACACTATAATTACCTTGGAAGTACTTTGATGAGGATAAAAAGTTGAAAAAAAAAAAAAAAAAAAAAAAAATACATTATACCAGCTACTGCGAATTAACTAATAATGTTACTACTAATTTATTGTTATTCTTAATATGTGACTACTAGTCGAAAATGAATAATACTCGACGCAATATAAACGCATTGCGTCAGGTATTGTTATAACTATTGCTGCAATTCTTAACTTAATCCGATACTTATGAATTAAATACAACGTGCATTGTATTGTTGCTGAATGAAAATGTTCACATGTCTATATTCAAGTAGATGCGTGATTAACATAAATCAAGTAATCAAGTATGTGAAAAAATATATTTCGGTCCCTGTTAAAATTCCTCCGACAAAAAGCGAACGGTGTTAACGGTGCTAATACCTCGATTAACAAAATGCAAATAGACGCAAAAAAAACTTGTCCGCACCGAAAAAAATACTAATACATGTTTAAAGAATAATGTAAAGAAACGGGTAAAGTTTGCGCTATCGCACTTGCGCTACGCGGCAAAGGAGACTATACGCGAATGGTCTTATCGAACGAACAACCAGAAAGAAAGAAATAAAAGTTGTCGTCTCGCTACGGTTGGGACCAAACGTCGGTAGTTAATTTGTTCGCGTCTACGAGTCAAATCGAGAACAAGCCCCGCGAAGAGTGTAGCCGCAGCAAAACAGCCACCTTCCAATATCGCATATCTAGCAAACCATTTACAAGAATGTGCAACAAGATTAAATGCACGCGCTATTGCGTTAATAAATTATACGTAACCGCGCGCGCAAATACCATTTTTTGTTTTTGTTTTTTTCTCTTTTCTCTTTTCTCCTGTCATACGAGACACAACATTGTGAATAAAATAAGGAAGGAAGGAAGGCAAATCTACGATGCTACAAATTTCGAGTCCTCGTATGAATTTTGCTCGATGTTCGATTAGCCTAGCTCTCGAATCCATGCACGCCCTCGTGTCCTTTCAACTTGTATACATATACATATACGTAGTTGGAACAAGGCTAAAAATCAATATTACCACTAAAAATATAATAATAAGAAGCGGAGATGTCAAGGAAGCGTGCGTACATTGTACGAAATTAAGGTTCCGTATAGATATACAAAGATACACCATCTATTCATGTAAATATACGATTATGTAAATACATACTTGTTTTAAATTTGAATATCGGTGTCATCGGCAAAATCACTACGGCGACGACACGAACCAACTCGTTAGTATTTTGTTTTCATTAATTCGTTCAATAATTCTCGGAATTTATCCTATCTCGTTATCTCGCACGAATTCGCAATCTTGTCGGCATTAACTACGTTTTGTGCAACTTGTTGAAAAAATGGCTGCACGTGGGCTCGTTCGGCGGATCTATGTACAAACTTGACTCGATTGAAAAGACTCTCTGGTGCATCGTTATCCTCGTCATTTTTGTACTTGATAATATCGAATAATAATTATGCATGTTTTTTATAGCGGAACGTCGCGAGTTTCGCTCAAATATTTTTCAAACAATCCCCGATGCAGTTAATTTTTTTTCTATTGTTGATGATTTCGCATTTCACGAAAACCAAGAAACCGTTTACAATTATTATTATTATTATTGTTGTTGTTGTTGTTGTTGTTGTTGTTGTGGTGGTGGTGGTGGTGGTGGTGGTGGTGGTGGTGGTGGTGGTGGTGGTGGTGGTGGTTGTTGTTGTTGTTGTTGTTGTTGGACGTATGACAATGCATCGGTGATATTATATAGAAAGACGTTGATCGTTATAATATAATACTATGCCGTCGAGGAGCATCGACGGCAAAAATTTTCTTCGCTTTTACGTTTTCTCCATTATTTTCATTGTTGCGGTGATTCGCGTTTCTAAAATCGGTCGAACGAGTTTTGCCGCGCTGAGTTAATTTATCTATTTTATAACATACGACTCGACGATCGTGTTCCGATGACTTATTCGTAAAGCCGCCGATGAGATTTCAACAAAAGATAAATGTGTGTACCACCTCGCCGAGTGAAGCCAACACACAAACTCGAGTCGGAGCGAGGCGAATACGGAAGAAGAGTAAGAAGAGGAAGAATTAGAAAGAGAGGCGAAAGGTGCTTGACGAGCGTATATTACCGAGAGTGCACGTAGCGAATAACTTCGTTTGAGGAAAAATCATATTTTTCTGTCGTTACTGTTATTAATTAGAGTATCGTAGTCGCATTTAAAGTAAAAAATATTGAATATGTGAAAAAATAAATAGAGCAGCCGAGGATGGTTCGATCGATAATTGGTCGAGTGTGGTGAATATGCAGCTTATGGATCGGGCTATAAAGGAGGAAAAAAAAATAATATTGTAATATTGTACGCGGGCGGTGCTCAATCACCATTTTTAACCGATCGTTTCTCTCCAATATACTTGAATTCATTTTTTCCACATTTTTCACACAAATCGTACATAGTAGTAGATACTTTAAAGTCGCAACGGTAGAATAATATTTTCTCATCGTGTGACGAGCGGCACAACTTTGCTCGCTGCGCGACGACAATTAAACAAACGCACCAAAAGCCATTTATTTGTCCTCTTATTAGCACAATTGCACGCAATATATTTTTGTTTTCCTATAACAAAGGATGCTTCGAAATTATTATCAATATAAAAACAAATAAAATAGTCTCTTTATCGAGGGACAAAGTTTGAACGTTTGCATATGTGTTGCGTGTGAGCAGGCAGGCATGTATAAATGCAAATATTGTTGTGAGAAAATAATGTTGTCACATAAAATATCTAGGTATATGTACACGCGAGAGAATGCAATTTTACATGTTTGTAATAAGCTCTTACGTTATTATATACATTATCGGATAATCACCTAGAGGCAGACGGACAAACGGACTACAGCGGACGAAACCAATTCAAAAACTTGATTTCATAATGCATGGTTTCGCCCCCATCAGCAGTTAATATCTCAACTAAATAAGTTGCGGTGAATTAAAAATCTAACACGAGAATATGAATATGAAATGATATGCCGTGGGCTCGGTCTTGCCTACGTTGTACATAAAGCACTGCCCCACTTATACCTGAAATTATATTTATTATTATTACGAATAAATAAATAATAACGTTAATTGATCCACGCGACGATCGGCTATATACTCGCGAAGCGTTGAAATCCGAAGAAATCCAGAAAGCAGCGTGTTCTCCGCGAGGGCTAATCGCGTCGTCGTCGTCGTCGTCGATCGCGGTCGAAAAAGTGACTAAATAACAAAATGACAACAACAACAATATAGCTTCGTTAAATGTTCGTTACACCGGGGAGAAACATATAGCTTTCCGATGCGGTAACGTGGATATTTGAAAAAAATTATTGCATGCCGACGAGAGAGAGAGAGAGAGAGAGAGAATGCGAAATAAACTTGTCGCAAAACTATGCTGTACTGCAAATTAAACGCGAGAGAAGCTGCGTGAAAAATTTATTCTAGACAATTAATACAATCCTTGTATATGGTATGAGTAAACAAAAAAATATAAATAAACAAACCAATTAAATTAATAAATCACTATAAAGAATATAACCGGCGCGGTCCTGTTTAACGAACCGCCCGAGGATCAAAGACTATACAAGGCGCGAGAATAAAGAATAAACACACACGCGCACACGCGCATACATAATTATATATGTATTTATGTAAATATATAAACATATATACATATATGCGTGCGCGTGGGGGTGTGTGTGTGTGTCTGTGTGTGTGTGTGTGTGTGCGTCCGTGCGTGCAGTGGAAAAGAAAAATAAACAGCAACAACTCATTAATATATTGAAAGATTATTATAATTATTATTGTAATTAATCAATAAAAATAGATATTATTATTGAATTATATTGATTTTAACGATGACTTTTGAAATACTGTTTGAAATCATAAGGGTTTTTCCCGTTTCATAATAAACACGAAAGAGAAAACTACGACATCGGAGTTGTCTGTCCGTGCATACCGAAGCACCAGCTACTTCAATCAATAACGACTATTATTGTTCGCTTTATTAAGAATATGAGAAAACTTTCGTTGTCATCGGACTTGGGATAGTTTGGGCGAAGGGTGGTCGGCGGATGGCAAACGAAAAAAAAAAAACAATTCTTCCTTCGTGTCATTATGTTCTCTAGCAAAGATATTCTACTAGAGAAAATAGCGAAAACATGTATGTATATATATATATATATATAGGCATCAACGATGCTGCATTGGAGTTTTTACTTATTGTGACGGGAAAAATTAATCGTGAATGTCATTTTGTTCGAGAAATCAGCCGTCCATTCATCTTATTTACGTATAAAAACTGTGATGAGAAAAAAAATAATTACCTGGAAGAGTAAAATCCGTATATATGTTCACCTGTAAATCGCGAGAAGAGCATCCAATAGTGATTCGTCGAAAGTCTTTAATCATATCAATGTTAAACATTTTCTCCCGCGAAACACAACATTTTCACGAATATCATTCGGATTATATAGTCGCACGAGTTCTCACCATCGTGGCGGAGGAGCAACAGTAGGCATCCTCTGGTATAATATATTAATACCGAAAGGAAAACGAAAAAAAACACACACACATACGTTACGAATGGCAACTGACGATGACAGAAATTCTCTTCAAGATTTGTATTGTCGAAACACACAATTCACATTTCGCCGGCGAGAACGCAGGAAATATAGATTCGAATCAATGATTATAATTATCTAATCATCATGATAATAATATTAATAATAAATTCCCGTCATATACGTGAATTTGTAACTGTTTATCCAACTATTTCTGGTCGAAAATTATTCGCTCTGGGCGTCAAAATTAACCGAAACCACAAATTATATTAATGAATTATTGGAGCAAAACAAACCAAAACTGCATAGACGTCTTACAAAAGAATATATAAAGGACGCGCGCGGTGAAACATGTATATATTTATACGCAATACCTTGTACGAAATATGTAAATATATATTTGCTGGGAGTGGTGCTCGCTGTCGAGCAATATATAGCGAACTAAGATTATACATTATGATTTATTATGAAAATCGGAAAATCGTAGTTTTTCATTATATTCTTGCCGATCCCGCGGTCATTTCTTAAGTACAAATATGTATATATAAAACATTCAATGCTACCAATTATATCATGTCTAAATTAGTAAAATGTGAAAATTGATTCGGCAGAGTAACAAGTGCCCACAGAGCCCATCATCGGGGCCCTCTCTCTCACTTGGTTGTTAGTTGGCTCCGCAGAACTGTTATTTAACTTGTACTTTTTGCTTGAAAAAGCATCTCCGAATGAAAACGAAATTGAAAAGAAAACAAAAAGTGTAATAAGCCTACGACGCGGAATAATAAATGAAAAATGATGGACCCGCATGTTTTTTTCGTTTCGGACGAACGACGGTGTCGGAAAATTGCACTTTCGGATACTGCAGCCACTCTCTCGGACAGCTCAGCCGGTATATGAGGCGCTTGGCCGACTTGGCGCTCACTCGCTCTGCTCTCATCTCTCCTGCACTTATAGCGCCCGCCCCCCAGTTCCCCCACTGCTTTGTTCAACGATCGACACTGCCTGCAGTGAAGACAGGTTAGTTTTTAGTTTATGAATTCAATAAAAATGAATTATTTGACTTATTATAATCGCTTATTCGTCATCAATCGAACCGGAAGAGTCAAGAGTGAATAATGATGTGATTGCGTATTATTCGAATAAAACGATTTTTTCGTACCAATAATAGATTGCGAGTTTTTTGCGAATAAATTTGCAAATAAATATAAAACATGTCATTTTAATAATCGCATATGTGTTTCGATGCGATAATAAGGTTTGTTTCGTATTTCTTGGGGCCGAGACGTACAATAATACGTACAACCGATTCCTGGAGTACAAGAAATACATGGATCGAGAGGAGAATGGATGAGACAAGCTACGACGAAGACTTGTCGGAAAATTCATTTTTTAAAGTTCTTCGTCAAGAGTACGGGTCTCTCTTTGAAAAAGCGATCAACGAGGGTTTGATCGTTTGTGTACCGAGATGCGGAACTTTCACCAAATCGGCCCTCGTCAAAGACGATTTTCTCAACCATATTCTCATGCCCGAAGCGGATGATAATTCGAGTCCTCGCTTTCGCACTTTAGCCGGCAAAGAGGTTAAACTTTCTAATCGTGTGCTCACCGTTGAATATGACATTGCCAAGCCATGTTCGGCTCATCTACTCTTCGAGGAAACTTTTTACTCGGACGTGCGCTCAAAGTATTCTTTGTGGTGAGAACACTTGTCGTATGGAATAAACCTTCGACTATTTCATTCTAAATCCATTAGATGAAAATTAAGCATTTGAACCGCTCGAGCGACGATTAAGTAGGCTTATCGTAGAAAAACTTTGCACCTTTTCTCGATTTACCAAAATAAAAATCGATATAGTCTATACTAATTTTTGTGTTTTTCAAGTTTTTTAAACATCTTTTTGGTCAACTCAAACCCTTCTTACCGTCTTGTTGTTACGATCGAGCTATGATCGTTTCGATTCCTTGGTTTTGCATTAAATTCATCGCGCGTAAGATTACAGTCGATCGGAATGAGTTTCTTAGGGTCGCGCGAATCCGCTCTCGGAGCATTCTGCAGAAATAAAAAATATGTTGCCTGGTTTTTTTTTTTTTTTTTTTTTTTTTTTTTTCAAGTTCCGAATTTATGATAAGATTGTAGAGAAAAAAAAAATGAAGTATATAAGACACAATTGACTTCTAATAAAGGTGCATAGAGCATCCTTTGGAGCGGAGTATCTCAGCATCCGGCGACGACTCCGTTCTCGTGGTGACGAACCTTCGGGAAGCCCTCGATTTTTTGTGGACCGAAGTATTTAACAAAGACATAATAAAGGATATGACTATGGCTATCGAAGAATTCCAAGAGAGTCATGAAAATTTGGAGAACGAGACGATCGACGCTCAGCGAGACCTCGTAGGTCGACTTAACGCGATGAATTTGCGAATGCTCCTGCAGGACGTACGTTTGCGAGCCAAAACCGAGTCAAATCGTCATTATTTCGAAAAAATAAAAATTGCAGCCGAAACGTATACGCTTCATGGTTTACGAAATGTTTTACCAGGTTCAGTGGCGGCTAGAACGTGTCAAGAGGATGCCTCGTTGAATAAAACGATCAAGAACCTTCACGATGTTCAATTGCGCGATTTGGGAATAAGTTCGGACACGTATGACGGAATTTTACGTGGTAAACTCGAATTATCACGTCTCGGCGTATACTCAACGGTTTTGGGTAAAATAGGCTGTTTAAAAAAAGCTATACGTTACGCGACGGATGAGAGTACGGGCAACCACCGCCATCACCGCAACCGACGGCGCAATCACCGGAGCAACCAACAACACCGCCGCATTCTATCCTCCGATGATATACTTCCCGTACTCATATTTCTCGTCATAAGAGCCGGTGTGCCAAATTGGATCGGTCAATTGACATTTATGAGGCAATTTCGTTTTTCTGCCGATTCGAGAAACAACGAGGCCGACGAAGCTGCTTTTTTCATAACGTGTTTGGAAGCTGCGATCGAGCACATTAGATCGGGAGTTTTCAAGACCGACTCTATCGTTACCGCTACGGTGGCACATTCGAAAACGAATGACGAGAATAACGACGACAACGACGACGACGACGACGAAAAATATGATACGAGCTCACTGTCAAACTTGTTCAAGGCCGTCAGAGAATCGAATTTGTCACGCGTTGATGCGATACTCGTTCGCTCGGACGATAGCCGCTCAAATAAAACAACATGTACAACCGAGAGGTTGAAACTCTGTCATCCTCTGTGCGCGTGCGAAAAATGCGAGACGAGAATAGCTGGAGCGTCATTGAACCATTTACCAAGCGTTGATTCACGGGACGATCGGGGAATGAGCGTAATACACGTTGCTTCGTTGTGCGGTCACGTAAACATTGTTGACTATCTGCTCGAGCACGGGGCTGATCCAAACGATTCGGACGCCGATGGCGCAACTCCGTTACATTGCGCAGCATCCCGCGGTCATCAAAATACTCTTTTGCTTTTATTACACGCGAAAGCCGATCCAACGATAAGCGATTCACGAGGAAACACACCGTTGCATCTCGCTTCGGATCACGGACACGAGGCTTGCGTCAAAGCGCTCTTTTACTTTACCGAACAAATGGCCATCCCCATTAATAAAAGTCCCGTTAACTCGAACGGCGAGACGCCCTTGCATCACGCTGCCAAATGGGGATACGACAACATCGTCGAAATTCTCATGGAACACGGTGCCAATCCCCGAGTAACCGATCGCCGCGGACAAACTCCCCTCGCAATCGCCCATACTTCTCGCATCTCAAAAATTTTGCATCTTCATTTATCCAACGTTCGTCCAACCGATCGATCTCCCCCCATATTTTTGTATCCCGCCGTTCGAGCAAAGCCTACTACCGCGAGCAACCACCAGCAACCGCTACCGCCGTCGCGCCCTAACAAGAGTCACAAAATTCACACGCTTTTGGCTGCCATTGTCGAAAATGATTTGAGATTAGCCTGCTATTATCTCGGTCTCGAAGTTCCTTCGTCATCCGCTAGTAAATCTCCAAACAGTTGCGTTCTTCGTCATCGCACTCTCTGCCATCCTCTCTGCAATTGTCATATATGCCACGTGGGTTCCTCTAGTTGCGACATTTTTTCCGTCGATGAAAAACTGTCGGGCGACATGCGTCACGACAAAATTCCAACTTTAGGATTAAATATTTCCAACGAAAGGAACGAAACCCCCTTACACGTGGCCTGCAATCACGGACGCGAGGACATGGTCAAAATTCTACTCGATGCAGGAGCGAGCGTTCATTTGAAAACAATCGATGGTCATACTCCTCTTCATAACGCCTCTTCCAAAGGTTTCGTCAATATCGTCAAATTGTTGCTTAATTGTGGCAATTGCGACGTCAATGCCACCGACATTCTCGGCGATACTTCGCTTCATCTCGCCGCGAGAAACGGCAATCCGAGAACGGTACAACTACTCGTCAGATATGGTGCTTGTACCAATATACGAAATTCGATAGGCATCCTTCCACTGGAACAAGTCGAAAAAATCATTACCACCAATGATGATGATGCAGTTATGACGACACAGTCTTTTTCTAGCATCGCCAAAATACTCAAAAGTAATCGAGCCATTGATTATCTCTAATTACCATTAATATTACGGAATTAACCTTTCATAACAATTGTCAATACGTTATTTTTACTTGAAGCATAACGAGGTGAAATCGAACATGATTCAGCAGCATGAAATTCAACTCTATAATTAACTTGTTATATATTGAGAAAAAATGTACACCACGATCACACTATTATTTACAACGACAAGTTCATACTAAATAATAATGTATAAAGAGATTATACATAATATACATAAATATATCTCTATTCTCAATTATGTATGTATATATATATTTTTTTTTTTCCACACAGTTTTATGCATGAGGAAAATAATAAAAAATATATATCCTACGCGTGCCTCTGAATTATTCCATCAAGATTTCATATTGTGCATTCGCGTCTCACTCAGCACGGTATTACATTTTCATTATTCACTATACTCTATTCTTAAATAAATGAATTTCGGTGCATCTGTATTCTTAATTAGAGAAGAAAACATGATTATTTTTCTCGAGAAAACTTGACAGTAACAACCTTTTATTCAGCATTAATTGAGAATAGAGATGTACACGCAAAGAAAATTGTAAAAAGTTACAGTATAAAAATACAGATGTATCCGAATGAAGATGTATATGAAAATACAGTTATTGAAGAATAAATATGTAGCACCGAGGCTGTGACACGTGCTGTCATGTTCGTTCAATTGATTGTAAGTACTATGAAAAAAATGTGTGTGTGTGTGTGTGTGTGTAGACGGTATTTGTTGAAAAAAAAAAAAATTGTACGAATTTGGTGGCGCAGCTGTAGGACTTGAAACAGATAGATACATTATATTTTAAGGTTCGTATATCACAAAACACTGCGAGCGAGACTGGAGTAAGTTTCGATAAATCGCAGGTTTGGCCGGGTCCGGATGTGCTGCCTAACTCGCCGGTGGTAATGACCAAACAACCGGCTCCTCGACTTTTCTACGATCCTGCTTTCTTCTCGCACCACGAAATCTCGCCCGGTTTGGACTCCAATCGACACTCTCTCCAACCCGTACTCTCCAAGCTGGCGTTGTTGAAACTGTCGCGGTATGATGTTGCGATACGCTATTCCGCTGAGCTTCTTCATCATCCTTCTCCCGTTCATCGTACTCGTGAATAAATAAAAAATCACGATTATAGTACTCTCGAAATGTTGGCTCGCTTCGAAATTTCTGCATGCAACACCACGTATGCGATAGCAACAAAGGAAATCTTGAGAGCCAATATTCCGTGAAAGCTACCGGTATCTCCCCCAAACTCGCTTGTGCTTCTGGAGTCAATTCCCTGTAGTGGTGTTTCTGAAACCGGAATAAATATTATTTTTCACATATTTATTCGAAAAATCATTAATTCGTTTCTGATTAGCTTCAAAAAAAAAAGGATCGGCCTGAATTCTTGGTTAAATTAGGCAAATAACAACAAACTTTATTTCTGAGAGCCCTGAGAAGATCTCTCACGCTCTCTCCTCGATAACTTCTGTACTTTCGTAGGTCGCTCGCAACTTGCTGATCAATGTGTATCCTCCAATCGGATTTTACGATACGACCGCCACCATTTTCCAATGCCAATAAAGCTGGACTGCTCGGTTCGTCCTTTTCTACCCGATCGCTCACGTCCTACCGATACGCAATACTAAATCAATATTTTCCCATTTTTCTTTCGCGGTTACTCAACATACGCTTGTTGAAATATACAAAATTATTCAACATGAAAAAATGTGCAACACTTTTCATATAAAAATAGCTAGATGAGAAATATTTACCTGGAAAAAACCGAGAATATGCGCAGCTTTCCAGAAAAAGGGATAATTTTGAACAACGAGAGCGGACGGTCTGGAGGTTGGATCACTCGCGATCATAGCTCTTATCAATATCAGAGCCAATTGTTTGTCGTTTTCGGTAATGCTCTGCAGGGACAGCAAATTACTTTCGCCACCTGCTCATCGCCCAATCGCCAATCGTTTCATCATTATTCTTTCTATTGTCATTAGTATTATTATTATTATCACGAGGAAAAAAATCATACATAAAATATTGGCTTGTCTTCTGAGCGGATCACCAAACGGATGTTTCCCTCCGGAAAGTACATAATAAAAGACACAGCCGAGGGAAAATATGTCGACGGCGCACGTAGTTCGCTCGCCGTTGAGAATCTCCGGTGCGATCCAACCGTCCGTACCGGTAACACCGGATCTCCGAGAAAATGACATACGACCCAATTGAAGCTTTTTACAAAGTCCAAAGTCCGATATCATCGCTCTGACTTCGCCCCTCGGTCCGGCCACCGATAATAAAACATTGTGGGGCTTTATATCACGATGGACTGCGATAAACACACACGCACACACAAAACAAGGCTATCAAATGAATATTCCACTTGTAATACTCGATTTGACCATACCAAATAGATCATTCGATTAAAATAATATTAGATCTTGATCCATTGAATCGCGTCAGGGATACACTCACCGATATCGAGAGAATGTAAATGAGCAAGACCGGAAGTTGCTTGGAGCAAAATACTCTTTGTCGATATCGCATCGTTGTTATAAGTTCCGGCAACGTAATCGTGAAGCGTTGCTTGTGCCAATTCAAGGGCGATGTAACGAAACATTCTGTCCTGCTCGGTGCAAAAATAACGCACAACATTAGCGTGGGCATCTGATTCTCGTAGGAGAGCCACTTCACGATCGGCAAACGTGAAACAATCGGGTAGTAATCTCTTTACCGCTACGGATCTTCCGTCAAATTGACCTCTGTTTTTATTGAAAAAAAAAAATAAAAATAACAAATAAATAATAATCGTCGCCGCCGCTTGAAAATTTAATTTCGTAACAACTGATAATAACAAATAAATATAGACGTATATAAACTCACTTGTAGACGAAGGTTCCTTCGCATCCTTTTCCCAAAACTTGTGTCGTATTGATGATAATTTTGCCCACCCTAACGGTACCTTCGCATATATCTTCGACAATGGCCAAATTATCATTGCGTCCGCTGCTATTCGTACGGCTATTTTCTCTCGAACCCTGATCAAAATGCTGCTATTCACATGTAGGAACAATGTTTAAAGACCCCGCGGGTTATGGGTCGTTAATGTACCGTGTAAATTCATTGAAAAAAGATAAAAGATATTCGAGAGGTTTTCATGATTGAAAATCATTGGGTCGCAAATGGGAAAACCAAAATCAAGACGTATGATGGAAAATCTGTCATTACCTGCGACAATTGTTGAACTTCTTTGTTCATAGCAGCGACATACCAGCACATCGTAATTATACATCCAAAGAGTATTAAAATAAGCAATTTGAGTCCTTTGCTTTCTTGCTGATTGAGCCAAAGTTTGCTCGCGTTGTAGGACGTAGAAATTGCTTTTCTCCATCCTTTTGGAGGGTGATTATCGACAACGGTGCCGTTAGTTTTTTCATCCGTCTTTACCGGAACTACTAATTTGTTGCTCGCGTTCAATGCCGGTGGATTAGTTTGTATAATAGGATCGGAACGACCGGTTATTTGCAACGGTTGATTTTGGGGCTTGTACTCGGCAGGAACTTTATAATGACCGAGCATTATGAATTTCTTTTCATCGAGTCTACTTTGACGATAATCTTCACCGAGGCTCTCGATACGAGTTATTTTAACTTGGTCACCGGGAGCCGGAATCGTATTTTCATCCGTATAAACGACCGGAATCGTGTGAGGCCCTTCGAGCATCATGTGTCCCGCGTTGCTCGATATAGTCGGTATCGATGAATCGACCAGCGATGGCAGCGCGTACAAGCCGTGGCGATGCTCACCAATGTATAGCGTCGGGCTAAACAAAATTCATCATATTATGTCTTTACGGGCTATTGTTGGCAGTGGCAATAAGTGGATACTTACAACAGCTTGACGTCGCTTCTTTCAAGACTGAAAGTTCGCAGAAGATTGTTCAATGTACCCTCGGCAACGCTCGTAAATGGAATGGTAACTAGGCCATCCTTGCTGAAGGTATAAGCTCCGATTACGGGACTTCCCAAATCCAATTCCCACAGTGCTATTCCGAGTCTACCATCGAGCGTCACCACTCGACCCGTCGAGCTCGTCGTAAAGTGTACCAAATCTGCCAAATATATTCCGCCATCGTTGCTCAACATTTTCTTATTCTCTTAATTAAGATACTTAATATTGATCGATTTATTATTTAACAAACCATAACTATCGACTCCCTCTGTTTCCATTTTCGTTGCCGAATAGTCGTAAAACGTAACGTTCCACTTTCTATCCTTGTTCTTCGTGTCGATCATAATAATGTTATATTCGGTTCGACCGACGTAAATTGCATCTTGGATCTCGAGAGGGCATGTATTTTCGACCTGATCGAAACCCATTAAATGTTCCTTGTCACCCGTAAGAGGATCGATGCTGAACCACGTATCGATTTTTCGTCCCGTGTACAAAATACCGTCGCTGCTACGACAAGGACTGCTCGCAACCAATTGTGGTATTGTAAATGGCAACTTTTTTAATACTTCGAATCCAGCCCCAAACAAATAGAGCGATCCGTCTTTCGGATCCGGCAAAAACATAGGCCTGAAGAAAATTCATCAAAAGTCATGCAACTTCTCAAGTACATACGCCTCTACCGCTAATTACATCATTTTTCCTTTTTTCCTCCTCTCGTCAACGATCAAATAGTTATTTTCTCTCTACTCATGACGAACCCCATCGTCTTTAAAACCATTGCCGTAAGGGCAAAAGATGCTTGAATTATGTATACGTACACGGTAGTTTGGCCTATGTTGTACGGGACTTTAACTACGGGTTCTGCAACAGAGGTAATGAAAATTTAAAAAAACAGCCATACGATAAAAAAATGTTGTTATAGTAATGTATAATTAATGTATGTACTGAGGAAAATGCGGCGGTCTATACGAAATACGCAAAGCTGATTTCACAAAAATATTGTAAAATATAAATTACCTTTTCGTCAAATGGGCTATTTTTTTCAAATCGTGCAATTTCAACTTGAAAAGGGAACTAAATAATGGGGTGAATTCATCGTTGCTGGTGAAAAATCAGAATATTATTAAAATCAATGTAGTATGACAAAAATTGACCGTCGCGAGATCTATTTCGACCGCTCTGACATTCAATAAAGCAATTTCAAGATGTTACGAAAAATTCGTAACATTATTTTCTTATAAACAATATAAATTCGAGATTCACCATTGTCTTGGCGCCAGCGAATAATGCCAGTGCGCCTTTCAATTCCGATGAGCGATCCGCCGAGGGTGGAAAAAAGTAAAAGCGCGTCATCCTGCTCCGAAACAAGACCCGTACTGTGATTCTAAAATAACAAAAGAAAAAAGCACAAATTTGCAACTTCTACGGTGTATGAGAAAATTTTAAAATGCGAGTTTTTGGCGTGCGGTTGAAATTGCGAGACGATAATAATTTCAACGAGTTTTCATTTTCATTCGTCGTACTCGACGCAAACAGTCCAAATTCTTTTCTTTCAAGGAATGCATCGTATATAAATGCGAGCGCGTTAGAAAATTAATTTCTCAAGGGATTGACGCTCGATCGGCATTATTGCTCTATGTCTAATAACTGAATTCCTGACTTTCTCCATTCACAAACAATTTATTGAAATTATATCAACGAATAACTAGTCATTCGAAATTTGTCGTTAATATGTAAAGTAGTAATACAAGCGAATGTAAGAATTATCACAGAGCCTGAATGATAACGTTAAAAATAAGAGTGAATTTGCATATCATACTTCCGACGGTTGTTGCGAAATGCCGTAACACAGCGGAACAAACGTCACAATAAACGAAATTCGCATGAAAGCGGCGAATCGTTTGGAAGTCATATCTTCCAGAACTATACGAGTCCGCTATGACGAGGTTATTTGCGTTCCCGTTCCCGCTTACGCGAACGACTTTGTCCGCCTGTAGAACCATATGCTCGGAATTTTTGAAATTTAGTTATATCCTACGAGTTTGTAGTGAAATTTGGAGTTTAGGTGAAACTCGTTGCTCATCGCGGCTTATCAGTCTCATCGACATGGTATTCGCTACTCCAAAAAACTCTCTTCACTCGCACAAAATTTCTCAGGTTGCGTCACTTTTTATTATTGCCTCATTGTTTTGCACTACTAATATTGTTCATTTTTCGACGCGAGAGCACACTCGTTGTTTCGGAAAACCGACCTAGTTTTATATACGTACTATTCCGAACAAACAATCTCAAGTTAACGTTCAAACGTTCGCTACAAAAGCGCTTCGTCGACCTTTTTTTATACGCGACCGTAACAATCTTTCCTTTCGCGTGACATTTGTTTTTCTCTTTAGCACTAAATTTGTTGTTGCTGCGTTGTCTCCCTCTGCTTTGTTGAGATGCATGTAAACTTTTTTATTATTTTTTTTTATTTTACTACGATACTACGTATCGTAAGTTTTTTGTCCTCGTGATAAAGTCAGGCGTACCAACTTAAATTTTTCTCCTTCTCTTTTGTTTTCTTCCTCGTCGTGTGGTGGCGGTGGGTGGCGGCGGCCACGCGGCGGCGGCAATGGGCAGCAGCCTTAGGTAGCCATGGAAACTAGAATGCACTATAGAGAAGCAAACAACCACCTCATTTTGAATGCGCAATTATTTCGAAAATTAAATATGTACATTTTTATTCATTCGTTACCCTATAAACAAAACGGCGTACAGTACTGGTACAATCTCAGAGTACACCGTATTTTTCCGATGCTAATATCATAGAAACTGTTTTTGTTTTTGTTTACTGGGTACAACAATTAGGAAACAAGCAAAACATCTGCTGGCGTATATATTGTTCTCGCGCGTCATCGAAGTCGGCCGCTCGTGAGTACAAGTATCGACTGTGCATTTCAAAATTTTACAAATAATTCTATTTCGACGAGTCGCTGGTCTCTCTATTGTTTCGTAACTTCACGCATTCTAATAAAGTATCTCTTATCTCTACTAGCTTTTCGTTGATCGCGCGTCCAATTGCCGACGAATTAATTAAAAGCCCCCTAGGCTCTATATGGCTCATCTATATTTTGCCGCCGCCGTGCCATCACACGTTGTTCACACGACGCATGTACCCCCGCCGGGGAATGTCCATTGTCCCACCGGTCGCGCTCACTCGTCGCCGCACGCCCGCACCTCATTCTGTCATGAATGCACGTTGTTGTTGCTGGTTGCTTGCTGCTGCCCCTGCATGCTGCACGTCGATGTTATCATCGTCGACGAGGCCAGCTACTTCCGGTACGTGGCGCTACTCGCGCCTCCTCACCGTGCTAGCTCGTCGTCGTCGTCGCATCCACTGATCAAATCCAGTTGTCCAGTCTCAGTCCGATCAAAATCAAGTGATCTCTCGAGGAAGCTCAAAAAAGCCTTCGTACACAGAATATACAGACCTCATTGTAAAATATAAAAATATATTAAAAAATTCAAACGGATGGAAATATACAATATATAGCTTTGGCGCTGCAACAAAAAACAGTGGTAGTAAACCGCGCAGCGCGTACGACACGGAACAACGCGAAGCGTGACTAAACGTACCTAAAAACGCCAAACGAGCGCCAATCGCCAATCGCCCGACAATCCGACCAACTGCCACTGTTTATCTTTATCCAAAGTAGTCGTTTCCCGTGTGTGACGTTTACGTTTCTTTTCATTTTTTTTCCCGTATGCATGCACGGTTACTTCGGAAGGTCTAAATAGAAAGAAGAGAGCATAAAAAAAAAATAAAAAAATAAAAAGTCTACATACGGTCGCGGCACGAGTATTGGGAAAAATATAATAAGTAAAGGAGGAAAAATAAAAGTTGGTCGGCGTCGTTGAAGCATTGCGTGGCTGTCAGATCGCCCGTCGTCGCTCCTCAAGGTGGATTGAAGAACGAGAGGACAACACGACGACATAACCGTGTGTGTGGGATAACAAAATTTCTCACCTGGGCGTACATCAACTGCCAAAAATAAGTACGTTTAAAGATATTGTTGTTGTGTAATAATTGTGTTGCGCGCGTACTCAAAGGTATAAAAATGTTGCGAAAAAAAAGGTGTATACATAGAAATATATATTTTTTTATACAACTGCCGACAGACGTCATCGAGCACAGACACACGTATTTTGAGGTTCTGAGCGCGATACCGTCATCGCCGCCGCAGCCGCCGCAGCCGTCGCAGCCGCCGCCACGTACTACATATCACCGATAAGTGAAGCAAAAGAATAAAAAGCAAACGCAAGAATGGGCTTGACGATAAGCAGTCTGTTGACACGTTTGTTCGGCAAGAAGCAAATGAGAATTCTGATGGTAGGTTTGGACGCGGCTGGTAAAACTACAATTTTGTACAAATTAAAATTGGGTGAAATAGTAACTACCATACCGACAATTGGCTTCAACGTGGAAACCGTGGAATACAAAAACATTTGTTTCACCGTATGGGACGTCGGCGGGCAAGGAAAAATTCGTCCTTTGTGGAGGCATTATTTTCAAAATACGCAAGGCCTCATTTACGTCGTTGACAGCAACGACAGAGAAAGAATTTCAGAGGCGGAGAAAGAATTGGCCAATATGCTCAAAGAGGATGAACTCAGAGACGCCGTTCTCCTAGTCTTTGCCAACAAGCAAGACTTGCCGAACGCCATGTCAGCCGCCGAATTGACGGATAAACTTGGACTCAACGCTCTCAGAGGACGTCATTGGTACATACAAAGCACGTGCGCCACCCAAGGTCAAGGCCTCTACGAAGGTCTCGATTGGCTGAGCAACGAACTAGCTAAAAATTGATCGAGCATCCAACTAATTATCGACATAAACATTTTCTCCGCAATCATTCTACCTCTCGCGATCCTCCAACACCAAAATTCCTCTTTCATCTTAAAATCGCCGCGCCGAACGTCTGCTCGACCGCGCGCATTTTCACACCAAACGTCACATAATATTGAATTTTTTCTATTTCATCGTTCGTCTCGAGACTCTCTCTCGCTCCAACACGCGACAACCCCTCTGTCTCGTTGCTATTTCGGTTTCTCAACAATGTACCAAATCGATGGAAAGAGACAACAAATATAATGATAATATTTCACGCGATCGTCGACGACGAAAAAAAACAATATCCTTATTCTTTATTCGTATTATTTTTTTTCATTTTTTCTTTTTTCTCTTTCATCACGAACGAAAAATATATGACGAACCGAGGTCGGATCGAGCCATCATTCGATATACGATCATACGAGAACGAAATCCTTTTCTCAAATTGCAATATTCTTTCATTTTCATAATTATTTCCATAGTGTTGACTATTTGAAATATAGTTTAAATGTTTATGTTTAAATAATTCCGAAAAAAAAGTGCGACGATCGACATCCAAGCAAATAGCAGGTACAATCTGCTCCACCGTGAAACGCTCGTACATAATACTAGACACTTTTGTACGGTCGCCCGTTCATTCTTATTCAACGTTTATTGTTTTAGTACATGAACGATGCTTTTGGAAATATTATTCTCAAGTATTTCGATGTGTTGAAATTTTTGTTTAAAAACCCGCACAAGTGCGACCCACACGCGAGCATATTAATTATTGATTATTCATCATAATATCATGCACGGTTCATGATAAATTGTTATTTTCTTTTCTTTCTCGATTAAGGTTTAGCCGTTTGGGCAATGGAATAAAAATAAATAAGATATTAAATATATGTAATATTGATAGAGGAGTTACTCGAACCTTACATACAAACCATATAGGTCAGGGAGAGCAACTTAAAAAATTCATAGCCCGACCTTGATCAGACTCATTAATTCGTACTATTGAATAATATAAACAATATAATATGCCATTGAACGACAAACAAGTTTAACAAGTTTAACAAGTTGGTCTTTTAAAATTTACATTTAACGCGGAACCCAGTGATTTCCAAGAGTGATATTTATTATACGTTCCGAGACCTATAAAAGTTGCATGGCATTATGGCAAATAAGCAAAGTAACAAATTTTCACTCGAACTAGTCGAATGACTTTGCTTCTCCTCATCGATGATTTGATGTATATATCGATTGATTCTTCAATTGTTTCCCTGCTGCTGCTGCTGCTGCTGCTGCTGCTTGGATCTCGCTTGCACAACGATCCATGATTCATCGTCGATGATCCTGAAGTACTAAATCAATTCTCAGGACAGTCATACTTTGGAATGACAAGTTCTTGGAAAGCTGGCTACGTCATCCCCGAAAACGAAAAATGTTATTACAAGCCATGTCGCAATCCATGTTCGAACATTCATTATTTGTACCGACATTGGGAATGAAAATGAAATTTGTCGTATCTCTCAGCTTTCTGCTCGGGAGGGGTAGCAGTACCGCTGTCGGAGAAGGTAAACAAAATTAATTCTTATCAAATGAAAACAATCATACGACGTTCAGGGTAAAATATTAAATTGGTCTTTTGTGAAAAATTGAGTTTTTTCTTGTCATTAACGATCGCTCTCGCGGTTAATTCTCGCGAGGTCTTGTTCGAACGGTTAAATGATTAAAATAATAATAAAAACATATATTTATGAATGAAGGTACACGCGTTTATATCCACCCATACTTGCGTAACTTTATTATATTAATGTATTGTACAAAACAGTACATCCCAGAGGTACATGCGTGTATTCTTGTTATCTATCAAACAATTTGTTTTGTTTTTACATTTGGCGTTGCTCCGTTGTAACTCGTCATTACTTTTATTTATTTCGATTCTCTACAGCGTAAAATCTCGGTTGTACACAACAGCTCTATGGTAGCTACGGAAACATGATACCAGCGATTTATTAAAAATTCTTTTCACATAACGTTATTTTATGTACAGTGACGAATGAATGAGGGGAAACTCGGATTTGCCATTTCGATCGTTCAACGAATGAAATGCGAATCGTACCGAGTACGAAATAGCTTTGTGCGAAGTTCAATATGAAGTTCGAGCGCACGTATTTCGTAAGGAGGAGGTGGTGGTTAGGTGGGATGCGATCGACAGTGGCGGGATGGCGGGATGGCGGGGTGTATAATTTGGACGCACAAGGCAAACGCGAGCTTCTTTTTTTTGCAAGTCTGCGAAGAAGAAGACTAAACGAAAAAGGGAGAGAAGAATAAATAGAAATAAAAAGTAAAGTAAAATTTGAAGCGGGGCCCGAATATCAAACTTTGCGAAGAACCCAAGTTGTTGTTGGTGGCAGTGTCGTGCTCGACGCATCGCCGAGAGCTGGAAAATCGTTTTCCATTGTGTGACTCGATAAATGAGCTTTTTCGTCGCTACCAAATTTCAATATTTGTCCGCATATGTCACAAGCGTTCAACGTTCTTATTGTTCCGTTTACTTCGCGACAATGAATTTTAAAAAGTTGTTGCTGTTTCTCGATGTCGGGAAGTAACACGAGCATCTCTGCAAATAAATTATGAAAAGTGCCAAGCCCTATTGCCCGACGACAACGCTTGTAATAATCCTCGGCGTTGCAATCGCCTCTTCGAAACGAACCGCTGAGATAACGAAATTCTTGTATGGCTTCTTGATCACCGAGTATCTCGGTGACGCACTCGATCAGGCTCTGATTGCGTTTTTCAAAATCGGGCGGTGGAACGTACGCGCTAATTTTCTCGTCTTCCCTCGTTTTCATCGGTAAAATAGTGTAACTCTCGCCCGAGCTGTTTGTAAATGTCAAACTACCGCTATTGTCGTTCGGTGTACGATCGTCGTAGTTGGATATTTTAACCGCGAAGCCCGGAGGTGGTGGCGTGGTCGTATCAAAACCAGGCGGTGGATTTGTCAATTTAGTCGTGGTCGTCGTGATTCGCCCGTTGTTCCCTCGACCTACCGATTTGCCGATACTCAAAGCTGGAAATTCTTCATTTATCTTTAATACATTTTCGTTTGAATTCAAACTATCGATCTTCAGCACCGAACATTTTCTCGTAGTTTCGCGGTTTATTTGTTTCACCGAATTTCCTGATGACGTAACCCTCGAATTATCATCGTTGCTCGAACCTTCACCACCAGCACCAACATTCTCTGCTTTTGCCTTGTTTTTGCTTTTATCTTTTTTCGACGATTTCTTCGTTTCATTAGTTTTCGTTGAAAAAAAATCCATTTTTGGCGTTGCTGCTACCGCGGCTTCTGATAAATTGTTTTTCGTCTTATCGCTCATATTGGTAATATTGTTGTTAAAACTCGAGACACCGGTTGATTCGTTGCTACTACTTGAATTATTGCCACTAGTTGCTTGTTGCTTAACTTTTTTCTTTTTCGTTTTGCCTTTGGTTGTGTCGGCTATTGTTGGCTTCTTGTTGTCGTCGTTTTCGCATTTTTTCACTGGACGTTGTTGCTGCTGCTGCTGCTGCTGCTGCTGCTGCTGCTGCTGCTGCCAGGAGGATTGTTGCGGAAGAACGGCGATGGAAAGTTGTTTTTTCGAGCGGGCGGAAGCGGGTTTCGATAAGCTAGGAAAATCTTCGGTGGTTGGTAATCGCGGTGGGTATTCGGGGAATGGCGAGGGAGCAACTTTTTTTGCTTTCGACGTCTGTTCGGGTGGTTGTTTGACGCAAGTTACTTTGGTCCATTGACCAACGTTAGGGTTAGTCGCAGCAGGATTGAAACGGCCAAGGGCCGGAAAATCGCAATCCATCGAAGTACGTTGTGGCGGCTGTCTTATACGAATATTTGGTCCGCTAACGCGAGTCGTAACCGTACCGTCCGTCTTGTGATTTACCCGAATCGATAAATTTGGTGGGTTCGATTTAGGCCGTTGCGACAACGAACCACCACCAGAGGTCTCCGTCGTTTTTTTGCTACTGAAAACGCTGAGGTTCAGAGTTTTCGAAATTCCACTAGCAGCGGCCGCTGTTGGACCGGTTGGACCGGATGACGATGCTAAACCTCCACTATCCGGTCCTAGAGCCGGAAAATTTTCATCCGTCACCGCTAGAGCTTGAGGCTTTAAAGTACCTCGTATCGTAAGATTTCCACGTCCACGAGATTGTCCGAGATTCGGTATAACCGGTGAGGCGTTGCCGAGGGATGGAAATTCTTCGGTACTTCGTACGTCCGGTTGTCGCACGAAAGCAAAGCTCTCAAGTTCAAACGGTGTTTGACCAAAATCTGCGAAATCAGCGGCAATATCAGACTGGTTGTAATCTCTCGATCCCAACCCCGATGTCTGTTGTTGTTGTTGTTGTTGTTGTTGCTGCTGCTGTAAATGATCTCGATTGTTGTGATCGCGAAATCGGCGAGAATTAGATTGGGAAATAACGCTGCCGGTATTTCCGCTTGATCCACTCGTTCCGCCGATTGGTAATCTTCGATTATTACGATTGTCTCCTCCTCCTCTAGGCGCCAACGTAAATTCCAATTCCAAAGTACGCGCTTGTTTAGCCGCGGCTTTCCCCAAATGTTTACCGTGAATACAAGCTTTATGCGCTTTCAAATCAATGTCAGTTCTAAATGCACCCGTAAACATTTCTTCCACGCACGCTCCCTCTTCGCACAGATAATGCTCGTTTCTAAAATGCTCCCTCAAATCATTGTGCGAATTGTAATAATGATGAAGGCCATCGGCGTCACAAAAATGACAGTATAGATGATCGCGTCGCAAATGACGATACAACTCATCGTTGTCCATATAGCGCAGGTCACAGAATTCACACAACGGATGACCCTTGTGACTCTTGTCATCCGGATCGCCCTTTCGACGATGTTGACTAAGATTCGAACGAGTGTAACAACGTCTCTCGTGCGAAAATATCTACGAAATATCGACAATTTACAATTAATTACTACTTAAACAGCCTCTTTTAAAATTTTGCGCTCAAAAAAACCAACGCATTTAACATATTTCTTCAAAACTCTTTTTAAAATATTTCAATATCGCTACTATTACATCTACAACTTCATTTATTCATTTATTTACTTTATCGAAATTGTTCTCGAAAGAATAAAACACGTATATTATGGCCGGTGAAAATTTTTCATACAAAGTCAAGTTATACCTTCAAATTGTCGACGCACAGATCGCAATAATGCAATTCGTGTGCCCGTCTCGTGTGATCCTTGAGGCCGTTGAAATTTTCAAATACTCGTTTATCCGGACAAAGCGGGCAAACGTGAGCCAACAGGGCATCAAATTTTTCCTGTATATCCGGACTATCGAAGTAAATATTGTATCTCGTATCCAACAAATTGCTTCTTCTCAAATGACGAAATGGCTTGACCATTCTAGTAAAGACTACTTTTGGCAAGTCCTGACGACATATCGGACACTCGTTCTGTTGACACAGCACCCTCATTCTTGTACTACATTCGTAACAAACCGGATGTTCGCACAGTCCAATGCTGTAAATCTCCACGTCTCTGTAGCAAACGACGCAGGCGTTGGCGCCTATGTTGTCTCCGCCGCCGTCCGAGTTGCTCCCAACTCTGGCGGATTCACGCGAGTCTGACATCGGCGTTCGTAAATAAGAATCTACTTCCTGTATCGCATCCGGAAATTCATGCGAAAATTAAAAAATCATTATTATCAAAATTTAATAAATGTCCGACGATCCAAGGTCGGCGATAAGCGCTGCAACAGATTGTTATGGAATTGAGGTCGAAATCGAGAGAGAAAGCTCGCGCAGTTTCTCCGCGATAACAAGAAAACGAGTATTACGAATTCTCGACGAACAAGCTTTCATTGAACATTACGAATTTCGAAGCTTCTCTCGGTTTCGAACGTACAAAATCCACGTAACCTATGCTCTTCGTGATGTACGAAAATAGAACTACCAAATACTGTCTTATGATCAACGTACATACGTGCAAACAGATGTCAATGAAACTTTTTTATTTTTTCCTCGTGTTGTTTTAATTTTTTTTTTTTTTCCTCTCCGTTGATACACGCAGTCGAGAAAACTTGTACTCGGGAAAAACTTTCAATACGACAAAAGAGAGGTTATCCAGCACCGTGGTTTTTTCATCCATAAATTTCTGCTAGTATTATTTATCGCGATTTTTTTTTCTCTTTCGTCAACTCTGTACCGGAACAGACTGTTCTAATTCACTGCTTCGCGTAGATTTTTTTTTTTCTTTCGTTTTGTAAATATCCTTTTTTGTCAAGTCGACAAGTGCGGCTGTTGCTGCTGCTGGCGGTGGCGCTGGCGCTGCTGCTGCTGCTGCTGTTCTCAGTCTCGCTGGCTGGCTCAGTGTCAGTGCTGACGGACGAGCCAGTATAACGTACAGATTGGCCAAGTGGGAAGGGAGATGAAAAGGAGGGGCATGGATGACATTTTTTTCCGTTTCACATGTAATATACTTTGAAGAAAAAAAAAATGTTGCATAAGCATCGAGTATAATACACATTATGTTGATTGGAAATATAAATAAGTGACTTTTTTTTTTTTTTCGTGATTGTTTTCACACCCACTAGCATCATCAGTCCGCCGCCGTGAGAAATTCTACAAATATATGCATGTCTACTATCCCACTGAAAATGGTCTACTCGCACAGCAGTCAACAGAACTGTAAGCTGCTAAATTACATTGTACTTGTAGGACTTGTCCCTCCGAGGCCTCTCTTTATCATTTGACTATAATTTGACGCACTTGACATATATGTTTGGCTGGCGTGTGGTGTAGGGATGGTAGGTATGTATATCATATATCCGCCCAATGGCCCGATTCACGGCCAACTGCGGTCACAGCGCGACTCTCGGCTTTATATACAACTTCAGGGGCGGGGCTGATGGGCGCTGCTGGCGAGCAAAATGACGGAAAAACTGCCGGTGGTGGGCCACCACGAAAATTAAACTCCGCGTAAAACAGTAGATCTTCAATGCCGCCGATGGAAAGTGAAATTATAAAATATGAATGTTGTCGTCCCCGTCATTATAGCTAGGGACAAAACGTATCGATATACATATACGAGCGAGCGTACTGATAATGATTTTCAACTCTCCAATAGAAATAAGTTCCAAAATTTGGATGTTTACAGCGTAAAACCCATATCGAGACTTATTTTATTAAAAAAAAAATGTGGATGTGGAATATTAGGAAGTAATAATTGTGAAATGTCGCATTTTCATTTTTTCTTGTTGTTGTTGTTTTTTTAACACGATAGATGATAACATTTATATGCAATTTGAAGTAGGTGGCTGGCATTTTCCACCGGCACGCGTATCATACAGCTAAAGGACTCCCTCCCCTCTTATTTTTATCCCACTGTCATTTCTTTTCCATCTTTTAAGTTCGCTTCCTTTAAATACTCTCAAATACATTATTTTGCACTACTTATGAACCGCGTTTCAAATAATACTACATAGATTATATATACGAATAAACATTCATACAGTCACGTCACTTTGGGCCCGAAACACGCCTCTCGCCTATTGCTTCATTATACACACACCAAAATATTACAATTTTTCTATTTATTTTCATTTATTTTCGCCAACTCAATTTATTTTATTTCATTTTTATTGTTATCAATCGTGCATTTTTGTTGCTGTTTGGATTTGTTTCTCGAGCGGAGACGGCGCAGCGAGTCAAAGTTCGCGACACGACTTACACGATTATACCAATATACAACTTAACTTCTATGATACGAAAAACGAAAATATACAAATAACTTGGATCGAAGATCTTTCATAATATTGTTTCTTGATCAAGCTTTTTAGCTAAAAATAAAGAGATGGTGAACCTGCAGCGGCGCTCTCTCTCTCTATTTCCTTTTTTCTCCCATTCAAGTTCCGTTTGTGTGTGCCTATATGTGTGTTTTTGCATGGCATACATCAAAATGCATATATGCGTGACTAGAAGCAAATGGAATACATATGGTTTCACCTATGTCGAATTTTAAAATCCGACCAACGATCGGTCGACTCTCAGTTCTCTCTTTTTCAAACGAACATCGTCAAACTCGTTCTTACACTCCGTCGAGATTATTATTTGGGAAGGAATTTGAAGGAGCTGCTTTCTAAGAACGAGACACGCTCGACGGAGAAAATATTTAGCGCCTTAATTTGAGATATTCAATTTTCATAAATTTCCCACCATCCAACAACATTTTTTCGTTCTCGAGCAAACTTTTGCAAATTAGCACATATATAAAATTAATAATTATTTCATCATTTTCGATCGAGAGTTGATGAACTTTTTGTTCGATAACATCACGACGCTACCATAGTTTTGGGTTTACAGCTTAAAATATTCTCCAGTTGGTGCGGAAAAAGTTGTATTGCTGTTAAATTAGAAGAAAATAAATAAATAAATAGAAATCTACCAAGCAGTTTGAAAAATCTTTTCTTCCGCGAATAACCAAACCGTCGAGTTTCTTCAAGAACGTTTAAATGGTTTCACTAAAATAATTCAGAGCTTCTCGTAATCGGACTAACTCAACTATTTTGTTTTCTATCAATAAATGCGATGCGCCATTACCGTATTATCTCCTTTTCCTCTTCGCTACACCTTTCGCAACTTTTTTACCCTCTTTATTGAAGAATTACTATAGTCGACTCGGTTGGAACAGGTTGCACTAAACGAGCCTCGCCTCAAGTATTTTAACTACGTAGCGAAGTTTAATTGTGTCATTTTATCACCGGCTTCACCGACGTTTTGACAGAACGTTTTTTTTTTTTTTTTTTTTTTTCATACTTTTCCATTCTTTCTTTCTTACCAGATTCTTTTTGCGCAAGTATATTACTCGCAAACTATCGTATGCGGCCTTTTTCGTCCTCGTGTTACAACGATCATGAGGCTCCTTAGACACACGTACACGCGCACAAACATACACACAGACAGTCTCAATATCTGATTGAACATTGTCGGAATTTGTTTTTTCTCCTCTTCGTAAGATATATATACTATTCGTTCTTGTATACATCTTACACGCGAATCTTCAACATAATAAATAAATAAATTAAAGTAATCGTACAATACGGAACAGTTGCACTGCCAACAAACTATACATATTTCGCTGACTCTCTCACACTCTCTAATTTCGTTTGTTCCTTTCTTTCTTTTTCTGCGATTTTTGAAAATTCATTTCCCTTTAATTACACAATCTTTTATATACTGGAAAGAATAAGCGACGCAATCACGCAATACGCTGCCAACTGTACGCGTTGGTCGATCCTTTTGGTACGAGATCAGATTGTTTCGGTGAATGTTTTGTTACACGTATATACATATGTACTACGTATATTTGTATTTTTAGTTATTTATATATATTATTATTATATATATATTTTTCGTATCAAGTTGTAAATATCGATCGAAACCGAGTGGAAGAAGAATAAACGTTCGTCATCCTTGCCCAAGATCTTATCGATCACCACCCAACAATCGAATCATTGGCAATGTTTTTTTCTGCACGGAAACCCACGGAAACCCAAGGATACAATAATCAAGACGAGACGTTTTGAAAATTCTCTCTCGTTCCACGGTCAAAGAGCATCATTTTTTTGATGAAACATTTTTTGCTCTCTTTCACATTTAGCATTTCTTATGAGGCCTATCGCGTTCTGTTTCGGGTGTTGAAATATTAGAGTATCCTCGTAAAACAATTCAATCAAGCACGCATGTTTCAAAATTTTTGTCGCACACACACACAGACGCGCGCGCGCACCCACAAGTTTATGTCTAATCCTATCGGCGAATCGACGATTTTACTATTTCAATTGTGTATGCATATATAAATATCGATATATACCCAGCGATATATAAATATATTTATATATTTTTTCAAGAGTACGACGACGGATATAATATTCGAGAGCTACAAGAAAGACAGACGAGGCTCTATAATACAAGTGCGATAATGAATCGGTACTTAATATGTATATCAATTCAAAATGAATGGAAGAAAATAAAATGTTAATCGTTCGGTTGCTCAGTTGTTTTCGTGTTTAATTGTATATCGAACGTCGCGTCTCGCGTCAGTAGCTCGGTGTGCAATGTAACTTTGAAAATATAATGTATTTTCGGTTAAATAACTATTAATCGGCCAACTTCTCGTCTCTTTCACATTGCTTTTTCATAAATTTTTTTTTCATTTTACTCTCAATACGCCGGAGCTTGAAATTCGTTCATACCCCGTTGTTGTTGTTGTTGTTGTTGTTGTTGTTGTTGACCGAATGGCGGTTCTTGATAATTCGTGTCCGCAGCATCCGGGTAACTCGTATAACCCGCACCACCGGCAGGATCCGCTTCGTAACTCGGTGCAAATGCAGCATCCGTTCCTTGCTTGAATCTTTGGAAGGCGAACCAAGCGCTTCCGGCCTGACAAAAAACACAACCAATTCGAACAATCATTTTTTTCCACCTCCAATTTGGACAAGCGAGTTTACTTTTAGTTTTTACCAAACAAACTCGTGAAATTTCAAGCTACTCGAATCGATGTTCGGCTACTGTATGCCAAAGTTATTGAAACGATTTTCACAACGAGTCGGTATAAAACTCTTACCCAAGTGAAGATTGAGAAAAAGGAAAAAGCGATTGCCGCTTGTACGTTGTTGACTCCGTATTCGCCGATGGGTTTCTCCGATTTGTTCCATGCGTTGGTCAAATAGCAGAATCCTACAAAGTAAAGGAATGCCCAAAAGCCGGAAAAGCTGAAAGAAATCAAACGAACCTTCGAAGCGGCCCAACGACAACATACTTTTCATTTTCTAGAAATATAATTAGTCGTAAAATGCGAGAGTGAAATTTACTTGAATCGAAAAAAATAAAAAATAATTATTAAAATATGATTGTTCCTCCGCCTCGAGAGCAAAATATCAAAATATTTCAAAATTGCTTAAAAATTTACGAGCGGTCGCGCGACGATCCAACAAACAATTGGTACACAAAAATAGCATAGTTTAATTAAATTTAATACGATAGCGGCCAATCTCACCCAAGATCCAGAAGAACATAATGTTTCCTGGTTTTGACAGAAGACATTTGCTCAAAGAGATATTCTCCAACGAGAAATCCTATGGACGCTAGGAATGCCAAAACGCCAATACCCACTCCATAATTACACGCATTGGTGTCATTGTTGTAGAGACAATGCTCTTTGCCATCCTCTCCCGACAAATATCCTTTGCTGCTGATACAGCCAAACACTATTATCGCAAAAAGCTAAAGAATAAAAAACAAACATACATATTTATGAGAGAATAAATGGTTGGGACGGCGAATAATATTGATGAAAGCAGCAAAAGACAAAAAGCTGTGCAGCAGGTGCAATGTTTTCGTTTCGTGGCCGATTGTGAAAAGAATTGAATGCCATTAGAGGACATTTGTCGAGATAACGCGCGGTCGGGTGTGCGCGTAGAAAAAAATTGCAAGTTTATGTTTCGCAAGAAAAACGAAAAAAAAAAAAAACACGATGCCGAATCGCGAGGAATGTTTATGGCAAGAGCGATGACAAAAATTTGCTAGATGATCAACATTCAACGGGAATGAAGAATGTGTTCCAAATCGATGAATTTTTCGGCCAATCTCTAAAGATTTACCGTCTAAATAGACAGCGATTGAATTTGTTTTTTTTTTTTAGTCGTTGGATTGAGAAATCGCGACGGGAAACGACGTTTTATGGGACGTATCGCTTTAATAGGTGAAAAAATCAATAGAACAACCCCATCATCGTTCAGATGGCGGGTGGTAAGGGCGGGAGAGAGGGAGGGGCGAAGGCCGGAGGGAGGATGCTGACTATTCTCATGCACTACCCTCATCAAAAGGGGTGGTGAACGTCGTTTCCTTTTAAATCGATGTCAGTCCACCATTTATAAAATATATACAACGGTATATCTCAAACAGTCAAATATTTTGGCTCAAATATCGCAATCAAGTCATTCGGTACATTATTTATTTATTTATATGTTTCAACTCACCAAGCATACAGCTTTGAGAATAACGTGAGGTCTCTGTACGAATGTAATCGGGTCAAACGGGGCTCCAGCCTTTCCACCACCGTAAGCTCCACCACCGTCCATCTTAGGGCGACTGAACGGCGAACGCAAGCCTGAAAATTCAAAGCTCTCTCGAACTCTCGAAGAAAAGGTGGTGAATCTGCCGCGCAAGCGCAGCAACGTTCCTCGTTCCTCGCTCTTTGTTTTGTCACACCTCCCCTCCCATCTCATCACTCGCTCGTTCGCGCTCTCTCTCTCTCTCTCTCTGCGTGCGCCTGTGTTGAGAATAAAAATAATAACGAGAGCAGGGCCATATGTGCACCAGGGCATGGCGTTTAGGTCCCGAGTGTTTGCGCTTCCCGAGCGATATGACAGACAAATTTGTTTGTGTATTCCATTTGCACAAGAGCAACTTTCAAGTTATTTATGCAATTTTTTAAATGAAAATGTTGGCCGAACCTCATGATCTATAATGCGTTGTGCGTGCGGTGTGCGCGTGGAAAGCATATAGCAGCGATTGAATATAGCGTACTGCGCGTACTCACGCTCACCTAATACAAGTTATCGCATTGATGAGGAGATGGTGACACATTTAATGAGCAGTACAACCGCAGCAGCAGTCAATGATTTTCGTATATCCACGCATATAATTTATTGTATTAGACGAAGAAACGCAGTTCTTACCTTATCTACGTGTGTCAATCTCTACTTTGTTGACCGTTCAATTCAACACCTCTGCACCTCTATATATACATGTACAGAAATTGGGCGCTAGCGCCATCTACACAATAATATAGAAAATGGTCGAATCGTTTGAAGTACCATTCGTTATTAATACTATTGTTATTATGCCCCGTTGAAACACCTGCCGGATCGATAGGATCGATGCAACGCAGCAGCGCCAGCGGCAGTAGTGCGCGCATTCACGCACACCTGTTTTTGTTTGAAAATGGCGACCGAGAACGATTTGATCAACGGTAATTCAGCGGGATTAATATATGATTTATTGTTTATTTAATTTTCTGAAAAAACTTTGATAAAATTCATTAACATGTTCGCCAGCCGTCAGAGATTCGCTCGAGTCTGATGGTGTACTGGGACGATTAAAGGCGGAAATGCGTACCGAAGTGATGAGACTTTTGGACGGTCCGAGCACCAACTCCAACAGAATTACGAAAATTGAAAGCCCGCGAAATGTCATTCTTATGAATGAACTTGTACGGGAATATTTGGATTGGATCGGATACAAGTACACTTCTTCGATACTAATTGCAGGTACACTACCGATGAACCGATAACGGAATATAAAAAACCATTTCATAAAGAGACGCCAATAAGTATTAAAAGGGAACATTACATACTCGTCTTACATACTCGAATATGGCCTTTTCGTGACGTCACCATTACATATTTCAAATATGACGGTTTTGGTGTTTTTTTTTTTTTTTTTTTTTTTTTTTCCGTTAAAATAAAGATTTATGAAAGATGTAGCCTTTGCGTATTTAGAGAGCGAGAGAGGGCGGAAAAAATTCTACGAATTCGAGTCTACGCGAAACTCAAAATTAATAGAACAATGTCTTGTACCATTTTTCTAGAATGCAAATTATCGAAGCAGCCATTGGACAGATCTTTCCTGGCTCAAGATCTTGGTGTTCGGGACAACGAGACAACAAAGAATATACCGCTGCTTTATAATCTCGTAGAGATGACCAAGTCAGCGAACAATTTGAAAGATAATTTATCATAAAGAGTAGATGGAGAAAAAAAAAACGAATTATTCTTTTGTAATTTAAAAACGGAAAAAGATGCAACCACTCGCTTTAGAAGAATTCTTGTATCTTGTTTTATTATTTAAAGACTACTTTTACATATCGACATTACAAAGTACAATATAGCTTTTAATATTAATTTAGCAGGGAGTTTCTTTTTTTTCTATGCTTCCTCACTACGTTCATTTTTTCGTTATTCGTTGAATACAAAACGAAAGAAAAAATAATAAATTTTCGGGCCGGTGTTGAGTAACGGTTTGGGTGCTATACGCGGACACGCGCCGTTCAAATTCGCGAGTCTATTTATCCTCCTCGTGACTTAATCAATTGATTCATCTTGCTTAGCCAGAAATAATCGAGTCGCTACATTGTATATCGCACTATTTGTTTCTTCCATTGCTCGCATTGTGTATCAGACGGAAGAGGGATGACCCCGTTGTTGAGTACGAACAATAAGACGATGGATCAGTAATGCATCATTAATTCTCGAAAAATAAAATCGAGTTTTCATTGGGAAAACGGCGGTATATTGAAATTTCAATAATCCACGTTGACAAATCCTTTTCACACTTGTTATTCAAATTCGTTCGTTATTTTTTTTTTTTTTTTTTTTTCCAAGAACGTTGCTCCGATAGCTCGTTCGATAGCAGCAGCGTTTATCTAACGCCGTCATTTGTGTTTAGCCTTTTTCTTTTTCTTCGCCTGTTTGTTCTTGCTCTTGGATTTCTTGGACTTTTTCTTGTGTCTCTCGTCCGAACTCGAGTTGGAAGAATCCGAATAACTGTCCGAATCTGAGCTGGTGTCTCTCTTTGATTTACGTTTTCTGTGCTTTTTATGTTTCTTCTTTCGTTTCCGGTGAGAATCTTCGGAACTGTCGGTTTCGCTGGAGGAACTGTCACTGTCACTCGTTGAATAATCTTCCGAGCTCGTGGATTTCATGCGTTTCTTTGCAATCTTCGTTTCGCTCGTTTTTTCCAATACACCCCCCCCGGTCGAAGCAGCACCGCTAATTTCGAGCTTCGCTTTTTTAGGGGGCACAACATTAACGGATTTGCCACCAACGCCGCCCTCTTCCACTTCGGAATCAGAGTCCGAAGCTGAATAATCGGGCTCGAAATTTGCCTCGTCGAGTACGCTACGCTTCCGATCCGAGACGAGCCTCGGGTTTTTACGTTGTTTCTTGATCGTCCCCGGTGTTGGTGTTGGTGTCAACGTCGTCGCCGTCGCTGTCGCCGTCGCCGTCGTCGTCATCGTCGTCGTCGCCGTCGTCGTCGTCGTCGTTGGCGTCATAGTAGTCGCCACCGCTGACACCTCATCGACACGAGAATTGTTATCGTCTTTTCTGTTGGACTCGGTAGAAGCTATTTTTTCACGATTCCAAGTTGTCATCGTCGAAGATGGTACCGTCGTCGAGGATGTACTTGCATCTTTGTGTTTCTGTTTTTTATCCTGTCCCTTGTCCTTGTCTCGTTTGTGTTTTTTCTCTTTGCGTTTCTTGCGGTCCTTGGATTTGCTTCTACTTCGGTGTTCCTTCTTCCGCTTCTTCTCCTCCCTTGATTTTTTTTCTCTTTTCTTCTCAATCTCCTCCTCCGTTATACTCGCACTTCCCGCACTCGTTTCTTTGCGTTTAGCAGCAGCAGCAGCAGCAGCAGCATTCTTCAAATACTGCTCTCTTTTGTTAATTTGAGTCGGTGGTGTACGAGTACGACGATAATCGCCGCGTTCTCTTTCCATTCTATCGCTCCTCGATCGAAATTCCAATCTAGCGTCGATTCTTGATTCTCTCGGGTCACCACCACCACCACCACCGCCGCTCCGTGACTCGTGCCTCTCGTTGCTGCTCTTGATGTCCGTTCGTTCGCGCGGTCTCTCGCTTCTATCGCGATCTCGCTTACGATCGTCCAAAAATACTTTACGATCGTTGTTCGAGACGGCGATCGGTGCTTGATCACCGCTACGACGTTCCGACAACGGTGTTGATCTTCGATCTCTCGAGGCTCTCGGTGATCGCGAACGTTGCCTCGTTGTATCACCCTTGCCCGAATCTCTGCGCTCCGTGAAATGCCTCGCTTGTCCTCCCCCCATTGACATCGCCGTCGCTGTCACCGTAGCCGTCACCGTCGCTGGTACCGGCGGTGGCCTCGGCCGTTTATCTCTTTCATCCTCAACTTTGTCACCCAGTCTCTCTTTCGCCGACAATCTCGTCGGAGAATTGTTCAACTGGCTGTCCGGCACTGCTTTGAATTTCGTTCTATCGAGCTTCGATTTCTTTGCCATTTCAGTTATTTCGACGTTTCGCTCATTTCTACCAACGTTTATCGTTACATTGACACTTTTTCGCGGATCACGATTTGTAGTTGCGACCGTCGTGGTCGCCGTTGCTACTGTCGCCACTGCTTCAGCCTCCATTATCTTTGGTTCAGGATTCTGATAAAGTATTTTACGACTTTCGCTTATCTTTTTAATCTCGATCGGCCTGATGGCGTTAATGGCTTTTTGGAATATTGCATTTTCCGCTCTTTTCAAAACTTCCGATGTAACAACCTTGGTCGACTTGGAGTCGTCGGTACTACCGGCAGCTGCTGCTACGGTCTCATCCGTCGACGATCCTTGGATCGTCGTGTCGAATTTTTCCGTTGTCTCGTCGCGTTCCCATTTCGAGAGTTCCGGTAGTTGTGCCAAAACTTCTTCCTTCCTCGGTGATTTACCCTCGGTATCCGCTGGCGCTTTCATCTGCTTCTGCTCTTTCGTCGATCGGCTCGACATTGTCCCAGCGGCTGTTGCGGCTAAACCGCAATTCCTCCTTTCCGTCTCGATCGATGATGTCATCGCAATCTCTACTCTCTTCCTGTTCCTCGTCTCTTCTACGTCTTCTTCTTCCTCTTCTTCTTCCTCTTCGTCCTCCTCTTCTTCTTCTTCCTCCTCCTCCTCCTCCTCCTCCTCCTCCTCCTCTTCTTCCTCCTCTTCATCTTCTTCATCCCCCTCGTCAATTATTTTCGGCGAATACTTTTGATCGACTTTTTCCTTCTCTCCATCTTGTTGTTCTTGTCGTCGTCCTTCTTCTTTGCCTCCGTCGCCCCTTTCGCTGCCTTCGCCCTCCCCTTCGTCCCCTTTGCCTATCTCTGGGATTGGTTTGAAATTTGGATTGGGCGGATTGGTGCCGAGTTCCGCCGTTGTTGACTCGATCACTCGTTTAGCTTCTATCGACAATTCTGGTGGTTCGGGATTTATCGATAACGATATATCTTCGAATTTGTCCTTGGGAATCATCATCGACAATTGTGCATCATTCTTCAATATCCTTATTCTATCTGGTTCAACGAACGCTTCCTCCACCATTACCGATGAATTTTCAAACAAGCTCGTTTTAGCCTCGGTAACACCGCCGCCGCCGCCGCCGCCGCCGCTTTTTCCGACACTCTCCGTCGTCGTCCTCATTTTCATCGCTGCTGCCTCTTCTTTCATTAATTCTTTCAAAGACGAACGCTTTTCCTTCTTCTTTTTCCTCTTCTTCTCTTTCTCCTCGCTGTCTTTTTTCTTTTTCTTCTCTTTAATCTTCTTCTCTTTCTTCTTCTCCTCGAATCTCTCCTCGTGTTCCTTCTCCTTTCGTTTGGTCGTGCCGGTAGTACCGGTAAGGCTGGTGGTGCTGGCGGTCGTAGCGGCAGCGATGCCAACGCCAATACCGCTACTATTAGTACGCTCGGGAGAAATATCCTTTGTATCGTTACTGCGCTTCGTCGGATGAGGGCTCGAGCTCTTTTTAATCTTTTTACGATCGACCGAGTGTCTCTCGTAACGCTCGTGACGATCGCGATCTTTTTCCACCTCGTAATCACCACGATCCTTGCGCTCTCTTTCCCGACCACGTGATTTATCGTCTATCCGATGTCGCTCGCGATCCTCTCTGTAACTGTCGTCGATAACACGCGTAAAACACAACAATTGGACATGAAAATAACAATGAAATACTTGCACTTTTTTAGTGCTTCAAAGTCGAACTATTAAATCATTTAATTCGTCTTCAAACATATAATTACCGATCTTTCTCGTAATCTCTCTTATCGATCGATCTCTCATCAGTTTCTCTCCGATCCCGAACGTGTCTGTCATCGCGTTCCTTCTCTTTGTCTCGTCTTTCGCGATCCTCTTTTTCACGGAACCTATCTAGATGATCGCGACCGGATATTGCTCGATCTCTTGGATCGTCTCTTTCACGATCCCCTCCCCTCTCTCGTTCTCCCCTGTCCCGTTCGCGCTCACGGTCCATCGGTCTGCGATCGGTGCGCTCGTCTCGCTCACCTCGCTCACCTCGCTCACGTCCACGATCGAAACGATCCTCTCGTTCACGATTCCTGAATTCATAACGATCCTCCGTGTCATACTTGTAAAACAAACACCATGTCGGAAAACGGAAACAACTATAATTTTACAATACCTTTCGTCCCTGATTCCGATGCGGTCGCGTTCATCAACCTCATGGTCTTTCGCTCTTTCACGATCGTCGCGTTCTTTTGAAATACGTAATTTGTCACGTTCGTCGCGAGAAAATTTATCGGGATGATCGACACCGGGCGGTGGTAAATCATAATATCCCTCCGTACCGGGTGGGGCGACATCATCGAACGGACGTTTGTAAGTAGTGTCTCTCAATGGGCTCGCAACGCTGCCAAATCTTTGTGAACCTGGACCGGAATACCTGATAACAAAACAACAACAAAATCAAGTTTTATCAATACTCCAACGATCTTCAATGTGCCCTTCTTTAAGCTTCATTATTCGATAAACAGAAAAAAAAAACACTTCATTTTTCTGTTCCTTTGTAAACGAATTTTTCGACCAGTCCCCCCGTCGATACCATATAGACATGGGAACAAAAAAAAAACTCGTTCCACGTTCGTACACGCACTTTTGCTCGCCACCACACGCGATCATCTTAATATACTTATTCATTTCCTTTGATAAAATTAATATCCGTTAATCTCCCGTATATCATTTCTCGTTGGTGTTGTTTTTGTTTTTGTTTTTGTTTTTTTTTTCTTCTATCAATTGTTTTCGCCATTTTTTTCCATCGAGGATATTTGCAGTGGGGTAGGACGAAGACTTATAAATTGATTAATCACAAATATTATCTGAAAGAAAAAAAAGTGTAACGAGATATACATGTGACGAAAAGCAGGCATCGGAGACACGGCACACATTTTCATCAAGTTTATTGTTGATCGTAGAAAAATATAGTTGGCTGAATGCACAAAAATTTGCTGTCTCACAGTATGATGTGTTTGCTGAAATGTCAGAAAATCGTCAAGCACGATTTATATTTTGGGCGCGCTGTTGGAACATTGAAAAAATGTAATGGTACATGCGAATGAGACTGACGTTGTTGAATCGCTGGTGAAACTGCAAGTTTTTGAATGAAGAAAAAAAAACAAAGGATAATTCGTATATTATAAGAAGGAGATATGGTGTAAATCAACATTCGTAATTTTTGACAACCTCTGTCACAATTGGCTCATTTTTTTTTCTTCTCCTTCGATTGTTGATCTCGGAGCGAAACAAATGTTCATTTTAACCAGAGAAAAAGAAAACGAAACGAGCTAATTGTTACGTACGCGTCAGTGAATAATTATAAATATTGATTTGGTCCTGAATTCACCTGAATCAGAAACCGAGTAGTTGATGCATCGTTCAGTTCTGCAGAGACATTGTGAATCCATGCTTCAAAGTCCGGTACCTCGTGTTGTATTCTTTCACTGCGAGTTCTGCTCCTCTTCGATTCACTACGTGAATTATCGCGCTTTCTCTCTCACGCTCACGCTCACTCACTTCCACACTCTTTCTTTCTCTCTCTCTCTCTCTCTCTCCCTCCTCTCCCCCTTCCCTTTTCGTTCTCTGTCTTAGCCACGCTTTATTATACATAGTTTATCAATACAATGTAAAATGTTACGTAGTAGTCATGAAAACGCAGAACAAGCACAAATTCATCACAATGCCGCTTTCAATATCGTATTATTTTTGTACGTGTGTGTGTTCGTGTGTGTGTGTGTTCGTAGGTACGTGTCTGTGAGCTGATCTATATTTCAACTTGTAAAGCTTTGTATTACGAGGTGCAGTGTGAAATCAACGAATTGTTGTTACAAAGGGGAACGTTTAAAAAAATCCAAAGTGTGATTATCGATTGCCTAAGGATTTTTTATTTTATCTGATTAAAATGTTCTTAAGGAGGTTCGGTTTATTTCCGGTTAATCAAGAGTATTTTTTTTTGCCACATTTATAAGTAGTCTCACAGATTTCTGTCTTTTTTTTTTTTTTTTCAGAACTTGCTCCGGTGTACACGTAGCCATATGAAAAAAAGACTTGGCAAATTAGGTAAATCCACCATCGAAATCGGAATTCATTTTTTTTTTCAATAACGTACATAATAAATCAATTCCAACTTACTGGTAGATTTGGATGTATAAAAAAAATGTCAGTAGTTACAATTAATGCACAGACAAGGTACACATTTTTATAATGATTTAAAATTGTCGAAAAAACTTTTAATTCACTAATTTTTAGCATCCTTTATTCTTGAAATAACTTAAATTCATTTTAGTTTCGCTACAATCACATTGATTCTGAACGATTCTGAATAAATAACTTTTCTGCAAATGTATCCAAACTCTTATGGTACTATTTGTACTGTTGGATCGAAAAATGTTCCTTATTCTTCTTCAACTCGACCCGTCTTTCCCTCTTTGTATTCATGTTCGTACAAATATTATTCGTGTTGGCAAGTTTTTTTTTGTTCATCACTTCGCGACGTTCGTGGGGGGGGATTTAACACGAAGAAAACAAATGGAGCGCAAGATCATTCAACGGATGAAACATTTTCGTGTAAAATAACAATAAAAAGTGAATATAAATAATGAAATTCTCTTGAACTTGCCTCATTCACCGAACCTCATCAAGGTGCATTCTTTAACATTAATAGATATTTTTTGCTCGTTCGTACGAGTTAGATAAATTATAACATCATACAAGGGCCTCCTCGCGATAGCCGATCTTACAACAATATTCGATCAACTTTTTCGCGGGAAAACACAAGGTCACCACGAGGAGCTTATCGTATCAAGAGCGCGGTCATCCTTTTTCGCTTGCTCGCCCAAAAACTTAATATTACTTACATAAATCGCAAATTTTCGCCTCATCAAATAATGTACAAAATTAGTGATCCTATAGATAAGTCAGGGTAGTTTGACCAAATGCATATATCGTGAATCGTATGTATGAATATAAAATGCTGGCTCGTGATAATTCGTGATAGGCGCGACGAGGGGGACACTTTTGACACGCTTTATGGGTGAACAAAGTAATGAAAATAAAAAGTAAAATAATAATGGTGCCCGAAGTTGTAAAACCAAGTTTTTAACGTACATACACTAGCTTTCGTTATCACAGATGTATTCGTGTTTGTGCGTGTGTTACGTGCGTGCGTGGGTGTGTATGCGTGTGCGTGTAACAAATGGAAAATCAGGATCGATCTTAAATTGCGAGTTGCTTGCCCCGGAATGGAAACAAGCCGCCGCAAATATTTGGCCGGGGGGCTAGCTGTCTCCGACGACATGTGTTTTTCAGTATATTCTGTCTCACTTTATCACTCTCGCTCACACTCTCTCAGGTTACTCATAGTTGATCCCAAATACATCAAACATTAATCGAGCAAAGCTTAAAAAGTTGAGCAATTTAAAACTTTTCCAAGTGCAAATATTTCTCCATTAACCATTAATCATATTTAATATTATATTATTTAATAGAACAACTTTTGAAACTTGGCTCTTTGTTTTGTTGTTCAGAAAATAAAACGAATAATTGATCTAATAAATATATATAATAATAATAATAACGAATAAATGAAGATAGAACAGAGTAAGAGCTAGACAATGATAAATAGAATCGAACGACGAAAGCTGTGCTTTCGTTGGTTCGATTGTTGTTGGGATCCAAGTATCGAAATTTGTTCGCGAATGTACGGAGACGGAAAAGTGAATGTAACTTGCAAGCCTTTTGGTAAAAAAAAGGAAATGAATTTGATCGAGAGGGAGGGAGGGAGGGAGGGAGGGAGAGAGAGAGAGAGAGAGAGAGAGACGAAGGGATTGATTTTCGATGCTCAGATTCAACCACCGGGACAACGATGGGCATTGCGACGATGACAAACAGCCGAATTTTTGGTGTTTTCGTAGCTTTTTTCAAGTTTCTGCATTGGTTTTTTTGTTTCAACGTGTACACGAATCAAAGTACTATTGTGGCGAAAATACCTGTTGTAGGAATCATAATAGTCTTTCCTGTCCGGTTGTGGAGGTCCCAGCGACATTAGCGGAGGTGGGTGAGAAGCTGCGCCAACCGGTGCTAGATGAGGCAACAACGGCGGTATATTGTGCTGCGACGAATGATTACGTGATGGATAACGCGGTGGACCGATAGGTCGTTCTCTCGGCAAAGACGACGGCGGTGGTAAATCACGTTCTCGCTCCCGAAAACCATACTCGTGAGCCGGTGAATCGTTGTAATAACTATTGTAACTACCACCCGGTGGTTCACGCGGTTCACGGGCTTCGCGGCCTTCGCGGCCTTCGCGAGGTTCACGGGATCTCGGTCGGTGGTCACGTTCTCGTTCCCTGTGAAATCTGTGACAATAAATAATTTATCAATCGTACGGTTGAAAGCAAAGCACTATCAGCAAATATCAAAATGAACGTGTGATTAACGGAACGCTACTATAAAAATGCAGACGAATAAGAAGAATGTGTTGTATCAAAAGATGATCGATGATTTTTCATTATCGGAAAAAAATAATAATAATTGTTTCTTACCTCGGTGGAGATCTCATAGGCGATCGATATCGAGGTGGCAAATCACGTTCTCTCTCACGATCTCTTTCTCTATCGCGTTCTCTGTCACGATCGCGATCACGATCACGATCACGATCACGATCACGATCTCTGTCTCTGTCTCTTGAGATGGAACCACGGGGCGATTGACTGCGAGAATACGATCTGGATCTGCATTTAAAAAAAATTAATAATAATTTAATAGATATAAAAGGGGGTTGAATATTTCAAGAGGTGTAAATTTAATGAGAATTTCCACAATTTTTTCAATTTTTTACCTGCTCATTGAGAAACTGCCACTTCGAGATCTCCGTTTCGGTGTACGACTTCGTTGTCTAAGTGGCGGAGGGGATCTCGAGGATCGTCTTTTTGGAGGCGGACTACGAGATCTGCTAATTCGCGGTAGCAAAGGTGACCTACGTCCGAATGAACGCGATCGCGATCTAGTGTAACTGCGCGATCTCGAACGAGTGCGACTGCGTCTTCTATGCTTGCCGAGACGACGATCACGCTCGTCCTTCTCTCGCAACATACGCTCAAAAGCTTCGAGAGGGTCTACGATTCCACTACGATCGCACAAGGAAATCGATATGTAAATACAAGAAATTTTATACCAATGAACGAACAGAGTATACAATTTTTCATGAAAAATTCGCACTTGATTTTAAACTGCTATCAATTGCATATATAAAAAAATACAAAAACAAAAAAGAAAAATGTTTTTCCTCAAAGACTGCGAATGGAACTCACCCTCCGGTAGGATTCCCGTTGTGTATTGTACGTCCCATTCCCGGTGGAGGTGGTTGAACTCCTCTGTATCCCACTATAAACGTTGTTGTTTCATTTATTTAATTTTATAATTTACAATATAAATTTCATAAACGAAAAAATATTCGTTCAAGTACTCACTGTGATGATGCATTCCTCGCATCGGTCTCGGCGGGCCATTATAATTTCGGGGCACCTGCCCTCCTCCTCCTCCTCCACCTCCTCCTCCTCCACCACCTCCTCCTCCTCCTCGGTAAACCGATTGTTGATAAGGTGGCCTATCGTATCTTGGTGGTCCGTAATGCGGAGCACTCTGATGTTGGGGATACATTGGTATCCTGTGAGCCATAAAAGGATCTGGCAATAGAGCATTGTGCGGTGTCAAATTAGGCGGTGGTTGGTTATAATTTGGCTGTTGTTGCGGGGGTGGTTGAGTTTGCCCGGCGAGACGCTCCTCGCCCGGTGGATACGGTAAGAGCGGTGCTTGCTGCTGCTGTTGTTGCTGCTGCTGCTGCTGCTGCTGCTGCTGCTGACTCGTCACCGAACTTGGACCGTGTAGATGAGGTTCGTCGATCTATTTCGTCGGGTAAAACAAACGAAAAAAAACTTTATTTTTCTTTTTCCTAATGAATGAATTTTTCTTCAAATTTCTCTCTCGCGCGAATCATTTTTGCACTCGTTAACGAGCCTACAGGAATGCTAGGCTCACCGTGGGCGTTCCAGGCCGATCTTCGGTAGATCTCCGGATGTCTCTCTGATCAGCGCAATAATGATAACGACTATTTCCCGGTGGCAGATCCTGATAGCTTTTGTTAGAGCTCGGATGATTCATGCGGTGCGGAGACGGAGCACCGTGAGACTGATAGTCTACACGCTGCGAATGTCTGGGCGAGAGGGATCTCCTGCGGTTCAAAGTTCGAAAGTTATCGAACCTGCGATTGTGATCTTCCCTTCTGAAGAAAAAAAAAAAAAAAAAAAAAAAAATAGCGAAAAATTATCGGCTGTATATTGGATTAACCAAATAATTCATAATAAGACTAAACTTGACACAAATTTCACTATGATTTTTCCAATTATTTTAACGTTTGAATTTTCCATGTCGTTCCGCTCTTAGCCACTGGAGAAAAAAAGAGGATGCGGTTGGGTGGAAAAAAATGATTTTACCAGATTGAGCCATGTATTTGAAAATATACCTCTCGCGATGATTATCCTTGCTGAAACTACGTCTGCGTTCACGCGGCCTCTGATCTTCCGAATAATCATCGTCGTGATCTCTTTTCTCCTCCGCTTCGACGTCCTTGCGTTTCAAGTTGTTGTCCAAAGAAGTTTGTCCAACGGAAGGTATGGGCAATAGTGGTTCGGTACCGGGTGGCGGAGGAACCTCCGTCTCCTCCTCGGTTGTTAATTTTGTCAACGTATCGACGCGTAACTCCGCGTCCGAAGGAGATTCGAGCAACCCTGAAACGTTGGAAACGTATAAATATGCGAAGCGTTACAAGTCATTGATTGTAATTGTAATCGGGGTAACGGATGAAAAGCTCTGTATTCGTTCGTTCCTACGTTATTTCGAGCAATTTTTCATCTTTATTGATTCTCACTCGAAAATATTGTTTTCTAACGTCCGTCGCTGTTTCGTTTCCGAGCATTATTATACATTACGCGAATCTTTTCTCGCTTGGACTTTTCATCGAAATAGGTTATGTACCAACCGACGGGGAGGAAACAATACACCCCCCGCCCCCGCCCCCCCGCCGATTATACGTAGAATTCGAGGTGGCGCTACGCGACTCACTCACCCGTACGTTCCCGAATCTGATACACACACACACACGCACACACGGAACGGACGCGCTTGCCTATACGACTCTAGACTGTAGAATGAGAAAAACTTTTGTTTTTTTTTTTTCAAAACTACGCATAAGAAAATAAATAGCAAATATTTTTATAGAGAAGAAAACAAATTTGTATTTATAAAAAATCAAGTCTATTGCGTTACGAGAGTTAAAATGAGAATGCGCACGATGATGATATGTTGGAAGAAAAATAAAGGTATAAAGAGAGACACGGCGGCGGTTTTTGTATATTGTATCCGAATATAATTTTCGGGAGTCCGGAGAGATGGGATCGGGGGAAATCTCGTGACAGTCGCGTCAGGTAAAATCGAAACAAGAGGAAGAGGAATATCTATGTATAAATATATTGATTTTTTTTTTTTTCTTATAAAATAATGACTTTTCGATGATAGAGTTGATGATTCGAAAATAAGTTTGGAAAAATACTTTACCAGGTAAAACAGATGTTACGAGTGATGATTCTTCCAAGTGTTGAGAAGGCATCGGAGAATCGGTAATATTGGTTGTAATTTGTGAAGATTCTGGCGAGGACGGTATCGCTGCCGAAAGTTGGTTGTTGTCCTGCTGCTGCTGGGTGGATAATATCGGCGATTGTTGTTGCTCCGTCTTGGGTTTTTCAATCTTGAGAACGTTAGCGTTGGCGGGAGATTGTTGGGCCGTTTGATTCGATTGACCGGTTGGCCTATAAATTTGACGTTTCGCATATCCGGTCTCGTTTTTGAAATTCATAACGGCGTTACGAAGAAAGCGATTGGGTATAAGCGTTTCGGGCGATACGTCTTTCTCGTTGCAATCGGGGCACTCGTGTTCCTCAGATTCCAGCAAAAATGTACGTATACCTATGAAGAATAAAAATGAGACGATCGATGAATCTCGAATCTGGTCGCCCTTCTCTCGCGTTGATCGTTGATCGAGATACTCACACTCGTCGCAGAATGAATTGCCGCAACACGGTATCATGACGGCGTCCGTAAGTAAATCTTTGCAAATGTTGCACAAGAGGTCTTCCGGAATTTCAGGCTTTTCGACTACCGGCTCGGGATCTTGAGCAAACGGGGGTCGTTCCTTTTTCCCTTCTTTGTAAGCTTGACTGTAAAAGAAGAATGCAAATGTTGTTGAAAACAAATGACGCAAATGTCACGAGATTCAATGAATTTTGTTGACGCACTGATCGATAGCAGGCACCGCGTAATGCCCGGTTGGAGTCATCATTGCTCCGGGAACCAAAGGCCCTTCCACGGGTACCATAAAACTCCTCGGTATTCCCGTACTCTTCTTAATCTCTATCGGTTCTCGGTCAACGCCGGAGGGACAATTTTTAATCCAGTGACCCGGTTGATGACATTTGTAACATCGATAGTTCGGCGGTACTTCTCCCGTCTGATTAGCACCTCGTATCTTCATGTAACTGTACCATTTCAACAACGTTTACATCACATTATACCCACCAAATACACTTGGATCATTTTCCCAACTTTTATCTTTAAACTTTCCATTCAAATTGTGAAAATTATCCAAGTTGCGTTTGCCAAAACTTGACCAAAACTTGACGAAAACTGAATGATAACGAGTTAAAGATAATATACTTGGATGGATCATAGTCCTGAGTGGATTGAGTCATCATAGCACGAATTTTGTCATCTTCGGAGCCGTCCAAACGCGTCAGGTCTACGGATCTGCCCATGTTTGATTCTTCTTTGGAATTGGCAAAGGTCGGCTGCTCGTTTCTATCCCACAAACGTTTTTGTTGTACCGTCAGCGGCACTCGAGCCACTATGAGGCTCGTGTTTTTCGCTATAAGAGCATTGTCGTCCGTGTAGTCTGCGACAAAATGTTGATAACGTTGGTACGAGCGAATGTCGGAAACTCGGTATATAAGATTGAAAAATTGGTGCAACATTCGGCTCTTTCCATTATTCCTTACCTTCCTTGGTCTGAGCATTGGTTATTTGTAGATCAAAGTCCGTATTTTTTCCTATACGCTTCTGATGAAATATTGCCTTTTTAAGATCAGCGACAGAAATATGAAGTCCGTCGAATGAAACTGTGTCAAAATCCAATGTGGATTTGAATTTGTAATGAACCGACATGTTTGCTATTCAATAATCCTGCAATCGGAGAAATTAAAAAATGTTATTTAAACGTCACGGACTGTTTGCGACGTTCGATAACAAAGGAAAATGTATCGCTAAAGTTTCGTGCAGTTTTCTTTTATTTTCATGCGAGCGTTTGGAGGTTAATTGAGTTTCGCGTGCTCCCGAGGACCCGAGCCGACGATGATCAAGCGCCATCACTAAAGAAAAACAAATATAAAATGAGCTTCGCCGAAATACAAAACGTACGACACTCGAACCAATGTCGTAGCAGTTACTATTGCCCCGCCATGTATAAAACAGCTCGAAAGCATCGAGACGCTGCTGCTGCGATGACGAACGACGAATCCCACCGATTAAGTACGTTATCGTAGCATTTTCAGGAGTTTTTTTTAAATATATATTCACCCTCCAAACCCAGCCAAATGGACGGGTTCGAGTCTCGAAATGACCAAGTTGGAGCGTAAAAGTTTAGAGGCGTGAAATCGTGATACTGAGATTATGACGAAAGGATGAAAAATAAAAAAGGGCTTGTTATATTCGTTAGTTTTATTCTTTTTTCCCAGCAAAAAGAAAAAGCACCAGAGTTGTTTTGATGAAAGTGCCGGATGCGGGTAGGCCGGTGGGCTAGCGGGCGGGCGGGCGGGCGGCTGCTCTATAGATTCTAGAACTGTGCTCCCTTTAGTTAGTAGTAAAAAAAATCGCAGTCTTCTCCGTTTGGAAGCAGGAGAGAAAAAAAACCCAGAGACCCAGATTGGCGGCGGTTTCAATACTCTTTTATTTTTCGAATTATCATCGCGACAATGTCCGTTAATTCGTTTAAACAACGATGACGCGCGATATATATACTCACATCACGAAAATATAATTGAACGAATTCCGTAGTGGAGAGAAATGCGCGGAGCAAACTGGCAGAATATCGTTGAAGAATTCCCACCAGGCACACGCACGACGCCGAGATCCGATGGTCTAGAAACAATCATTTAGATGGAACAAATCGATTACGTTGAGAAGACTCGATCACTCGATAGAGGGCAGTGCGTGCTTGATCCTGTAGTGTATTAGGTACTACTACCGTGAATAAACACAAACTATATTTATAAAAGATAAGCTTTATTATGGAATTAACAAATTAATACGTAGATATGTGAGAAAGGGAAAAAGCCGTTGATAGAAGTCAAACCGCCAAGACTCAGACTTGAACTGCTAAAGCTGTGGTGGCACACCACGATGGGGAATTCTCCGTGGCGAATCCCTGCAACTGTTGTGGTTGTGGTATCTGTGCGATCGCGGTTACCGACCCGCGTGAGCCTGTGTCCCCACAGTACTCCCCCCCCAGCGGAGGCATTACAAATTTGACAGCTTTTTTGCCCGGGTATGTTTTTATCGTCTTCGTTGGTACAGCTGGTGCTGTATTCGGAATGCTGCAGCTGATGTCTTTCTTTTTAGGATAAGTTTTCTTCTTTGGTTCAGTTGGTGGCCTTTCCGGTGTGTCGAAACTGGCGTTTGTTTGGTTGTTGACGATATAGGCAGGTTTTAAACGCTCAGTAGAGACGTTCATGTTTTTGTTTTTTACTTTGATTGTAAAGATGAAATCGTTAATTCTGTCGATGATCTCGTACGGCCCTGAGTACGGAGGTTCGAGCGGTCTTCTTACTGCGTCTTCACGTAGAAAGACGTGAGAACACGTATACAGGTCTTTATGCACGAAAAGACTTTTTTTTGAATGGTGCGCAGTCGGGGTTGCGCGTAGTTTTTGCATATGTTCTCTGAATTTTTCTACGAAAATTTGAGGGTTGCTGGGCATCTCTTCGTTCGTAAAAAACTCTCCTGGGACCCTTAGTGAAGTGCCGTAGACGAGTTCTGCTGCAGAAGCCTTTAAATCTTCTTTGAAACAAGTTCGGAGTCCAAGAAGGACTGTCGGAAGTAATTCAACCCAGTTCGCAGAACCATGACACATGATTGATGCCTTTAATGACCGGTGCCAACGCTCGATTAATCCATTGGCAGCTGGATGATACGCCGTGGTTCTAGTTTTGTGAGCTCCGATGAGGGATGCGAGAGCCCGGAACAACGATGCCTCAAACTGTGAACCCTGATCGCTCGTGATAGTGCGAGGGGTGCCAAAACGCGATACCCAATGGGTGTAAAACGCTGTTGCAACCGTGTCAGCTGAAATTTCGCGGAGCGGAATTGCTTCAGGCCAGCGAGAAAATCTGTCGATCATCGTGAGGATGTATCGGAATTCTTGCGATGGTGGAAGAGGTCCTACTATATCCAGATGCACGTGGTCGAAACGGTTGTCTGGTATTTCGAATTTTCCGGGCGCATTTCTGGTGTGACGTTGTACTTTTGCTCTTTGACACGGAATACACGTCCGAGCCCACTGCAGAATATCTTTTCGCATGCCAGGCCAAACAAATTTTTCTTTTATTTGTTTACTGGTGGTTCTTCCGCTCGGGTGCGATAACCCGTGAACGACGTCGAAAATTCGTTTTCGTAGAGTCTTCGGAACGAAAGGTCGCAGGTTTCCAGTTGACGTATCGCAATACAACGAATCTTTGTCGTTTAAATCAAGTTTTTTTAGATTCAACGATGTTGGCGAACTCAAAAGTTGTTCAAGTTCTTCGTCTTGCTCCTGTTCCGTTTGAAGCTCGTGTGTCGTGACGACTACGGGCATCGAAACTTCGTTAAGCCGAGAAAATGCGTCGGCTATTACGTTCTCTGAGCCCGGTATATAAACGATCTGTGTCGAATATTGTGCGATTAAATCGAGATGTCGTAATTGCCGAGGTGAAGCTTTTTCTGGACGTTGCGAGAAGGCGAAGGTGAGCGGCTTATGATCCGTCTTGATGATAAAATTTCTTCCTTCGAGCATGTGTTTGAAGTAAACCACTGCGCTGTAAATCGCAGTCAATTCTCGATCGTATGTGCTGTACCGCGTTTCCGGTTTGCTGAGTTTTCTTGAGAAAAATCCAAGCGGTCGCCAGTCTTCGTTTTCTTGCTGCTCGAGAACCGCGCCGATTGCTAAATCCGAAGCATCACACGTAAGCGTTAGTGGAGCGTTTTCTGCCGGATGTGCCAATAAAGTAGAATGAGCGAGACTGTTTTTGCACTCTTGGAAAGCTTGCTCTGATTCTTCGGTCCAAATTATCGGTCTTTTATCGTTTCTTTTTGACTCGGACAAATACTCGTTTAACGGTGCTTGGCTGTGTGCTGCTTTTGGAATGAATCGACGGTAAAAATTGACAACGCCTAAAAATCTTCGTAATTCGACGATGGTGTCGGGTTTTTTGTAGTCAAGCACTGCTTGTACTCGTTCAACCGGAGGTTTTGTTCCGTTTTTGTTTATAGTGTACCCAAGAAAAACAACTTCCGATTCACCTAGAGTACATTTTGCTGGATTTAGGGTTAGTCCAAAATCCGAAAGGCGTTTGAGCACAGCTCGGAGATGTTCTTCGTGTTCGCGCTCGTCTCGTGAAGCAATTAAAATATCGTCTATGTAGCAAAATACGAATTCCAGTCCTCGTAAAACTGTGTCAATAAAACGCTGGAAGGTTTGGGCTGCATTACATAAACCAAAAGGCATGACGAGGAACTCAAAAGATCCGAACGGTGTCGTAACAGCAGTTTTTTGAATGTCTTCCTCGGCCATTGGAATGTGGTGATAGGCTCGAACAATATCAAGTGTTGAGAAAATCGTTTTCCCGTGCAACATATTAGCGAAATCCTCAATTCGAGCTATCGGATACCGATCGGGAACTGTTTTTGAATTCAATTGACGGTAATCCCCGCAAGGTCTCCATGCGCCAGATTTTTTTTGTACCAAATGGAGTGGGCTTTGCCACGGGCTATTTGATGGGCGAATCCACCCTTGTTCCATCATATAATTGAATTCGTCTTTTGCTGCGGCAAGTTTTTCACCTACGAGACGACGAGGACGAGCTGCTACAGGTGTTCCTTCTGTAATAATATGGTGCACGACCGCATGTTTACTGGTAGATCGTGATTTGGTTGGAGTTACAACGTCGAGGAACTCGTTAAAAATATCTTTGAATCGAAATTCTTTGTCGATTGCAGAAACCCCGTATCCGTTCGTTTGACAGACATCTCCTTGTGTTGTAAAACCCGTCGTATTGTCAATCAATCTTTTTCTTTTCAAATCAATTAGAAGATCGAAATGTACGAGGAAATCAGCTCCGATAAGCGCGTTATGAGTGTCGGCGATTATGAAATTCCACTTGAGACCTCGACGAATTCCAAAATCAGGCTCGATCAATTTTGTTCCGAAGGTCGCAATTGTTGAATTATTGGCGGCGTATAGCGTAATTTCGGCAATTTTGCAAGGACCTTTGATAATTCTGCGAGGAATTATTGATACGTCAGATCCCGAATCAATGAGAAATTTCGTACCTGTTTTTCTATCGATGAGATGCAGGCGGAACTTGAGAGGAATGCCGTCGCTGACCGCGCTGACTGACGGCGGCATTTCTAGTTTTTTGGTGTTGTTTCGCTTTTTGGCTCGAAATTGCATGGCCCTTGACATTTTTTTGCGTTCAACCCGAAACGTCGATGGAAATAGCAAATATCCGCGTTTCGTGAACGACTCCTTGATCTCGAGCGTGCAGTGTTTTGATTTTGATTCGTCTTATCATTGTTTAGCTCTAATTGTTGCTTAAACAATGCTGTCAACTCGGCGAGTCCTCGTTCGACCTGCGACATTCTCGCACCGTAGTCGTTACCTTGGGAATTTGACGCATTTCTGACCGCGTCGACCGCAAACACCTCGTTATGTGATCGCGGCAAAACCTCAACCATCTTGTCCGCGTAGGCGGCGAGTTTCGTCAGATCAGCCTCGTCGTTGACTGAGAGGACACTTGCTACGTTTGGAGGTAAACGTTGCAGCCACAACGTACGTAGTGCCTCTGTTGTCATGCTGTTGTTAGAGAGCGTTTTCATTTCTCGCAGTAAATGCGATGGTTTCCTGTTGCCCAATTCACTCTCTGTCAACAATTTATTAAGTTGTCTCTGTTTAGAGTCTGTGAATCGTTCAATAATAGCGTTTTTTAGGGTAAGGTACTTATCCGTTTCTGGAGGTGTGTCGATGACGTCTGATACGTGTTGTAAGATCTCCGTGTCTACCCTTCCAATTACCGTGTCGTATTTGGTCGTGTCCGACGTTATTCGATTCGTGCGAAACTGAGCGTCAACCTGAGAGAACCACAAACGTGGATCGCGGGTCCAGAAGGGCGGAAGCTTCACACCTCGGACATCCATAACCTCATAACCCTCGGGAATAATGTCGCCCGTGAAATCGATGAGCGAAGTATTTTGGCGATTTTGTTCGTTTTGGACTTGGTTTTGGCCCGATGTAGTCACGCTTTCGCGAGAACTGCCCTCACTTTGACCTTGTCGCGTTTGGGTGGGCGAATGTGTTGTCGGCATTCTCTTTGATTTTTTTATATTTTCGTTTCGAAAAAGTCAGGGGTCACCAATTGTAGTGTATTAGGTACTACTACCGTGAATAAACACAAACTATATTTATAAAAGATAAGCTTTATTATGGAATTAACAAATTAATACGTAGATATGTGAGAAAGGGAAAAAGCCGTTGATAGAAGTCAAACCGCCAAGACTCAGACTTGAACTGCTAAAGCTGTGGTGGCACACCACGATGGGGAATTCTCCGTGGCGAATCCCTGCAACTGTTGTGGTTGTGGTATCTGTGCGATCGCGGTTACCGACCCGCGTGAGCCTGTGTCCCCACAATCCTGCGGGGGCTGCGGCGATTTATAGTTTCTAGACATCGCCGCTAGCCGTTGTGAAACAAAACTACCAACGTATTTCTTCTTCTTCATTGGCTATCGCCGCGCCACTAATGCATGCATGGAGACTATAGGGAAGGAGTCAAAACTTGGTCTCCTGGCGTGGCCCCAAAAATGTCGGCGAAACGTAGTTCCTCCAAGCGGCGCTGCTGTTTTAAGGACGCTTCGGGCATGCGCATTACGTACACGGCTGATCACGCGCCAAAAGCTAACAGCTGATGAGAGTCGTTTACTGAACCGATATAAACAATCCGATAAATTTGATATACTTCGAAATTCAAGGATGTTTCTTGCCTAAAGAGATTCGAGATATCATTAATGAATTCAAGTTAGGCAGAAGGTTATAATTGATAATGAAAACAGAAAGACAAAAATCAGGGTTAAAAACAACTTAAATATAATTTGACTTCTTACGATTTTATTATGACGTATGGTCTATGGAGTAAGACAGTAGTCTCGTAATGGGAGGACAAGGGTTCAATTCCGCAGGTACGAAGTTTTTTACCTCTCGAAAACTTTTTTTTTAACTTTTTTTTTAAGGTTCCACCGTCTGGTAATCGAGATATTCAATGTTTAAAATCGCAACTTTAACATGAGGTCTTATGGGAAGTTACGAAAAAAGACGATTTTTTACAACGAATAACTCGATTTCTAGACGGTAAAACTTTCTCAAATTTCACCTACAGTTGTGTATTATTGTTAAGAAGGTTCATACGAATTTTAAACAATTAAACTTGGAATCAAACGCATGAGAAACGATCGAACCTCCTTAAATTTCACTTCTACAAGATGATTTTTAATAAATTTCATTTTTTTCGCTAGCTTTTTTTTTTGGAATTGTACAGTTGAAATTTATGTATATATGATGAGCAATGATAAAAAATTGATATCTACAAAATTTTAACAAATTCACGAAAATTACGGTAACTTTTTTTCCATTCGAAGCTGGGACCACAGTCACCGCTCACTCTCTTTGTGGAATTATCTTCAAATTTGTAATTCATGTTTTTCATTCATAGTCTTTTTTTAAAAACATGAAAAATTTTTAAATAAAAAAAATGATGAAAAATTGAATTTTGCACTTGGCCTTCCTGAATAAATGATTTATCGGAATGTAATACGGCCTATAACCTACTCTGATTACTTGCGTATTTATTTTTTTATATGTACCTTCGCTGTAAAACATCATTTTTTATGAAATGATTTTATGAAATATATTTAATCGCCGCCATGACGGTCAGTTTCATCACGAAGCACCAATTGTATCACTATATATTATGCGTTCTTAACTACAATGCGACGCCTATCGGTCGTTCTTGACACCAGCGTTTCCCGACAGATTTGGGACGCATTTGATACTACCGCAGTATAGGAAGTTTGGACTCCTTCCCTATAGTCTCCATGAATGCATGTGTCACTACCTCTACGAAAAAAATGTGGGTGCAGCACCGCCGAATGATGAAAATGTGATACCGTATATCACCGAACGATCACCAAGTGATTTATTGAATAAAAAATAATACAAAACAATGAATTTTGATACGACAGGGCGGCGGCGGCGGCGGCGGCGGTGCCGCGTGGTCGGTGAAGATGTTCCGTTTTGCAAATTCGGACCAGTCGGCACACCGCAGAGCGTGAATGTTTATATGATGGATCTGTTTTCGCCCCGCCGTTTTGAAAACAAATATTGAATATACAAAGCGACAAAGCTTTTGGGATTGATAAATGCGACAAATCATTGTTTTGTCCACAAGGCAAAATGTCAAACGATGCGATTCAATACTCGGACAAATACAATGACGATAAATACGAATACAGGTTAGTCCAACGACGCGCAATATCCAAACAGACACATTTCAATATTTGACTTTTGGTTCAAATTAAAATATTAGAAATGGCTTTATTGAAGCTGTATTTTGTTTTTTTTTTTTTTTTTTCATCTTGTCGTTTATTCGTTTCTAAAGGCATGTCATCTTACCTGCCGATCTTGCCAAACTCGTGCCAAAATCTCATTTGATGACAGAGACCGAATGGCGTAATCTTGGAGTTCAGCAAAGCCCCGGTTGGGTTCATTACATGATGCACGGTCCAGGTATTAATTATTTAAACATTCTTTCATCTATATATTTATGCTATTCGAAACAAAATATTTCCTCTGTTGCACGTTTGAATTGAAAATTTATGAAAATTTATGAAAATAAATAGAATAATTCCAGGAGAACCTTTATATCGAACGTTTTCAGAACCGCATGTACTGTTATTTCGGCGATTGAGAAGCAACGTGCCGGCGGTAGGAAGGAACGGGCCGGTCCTTGCGGAGAGCCAGAACGCATGCGGCTGAACAGCAGCCCAAAAATATCATATCAGGAGTATCCTTCTGATATTTAAATAAACAAAAAACAAATAATAAACAACGAGGAAGAAAAGTTGAAAAATCATTTTGTCGAGCGAAAGGCTTGTTTCTCGGTTTCTCGGTGCTGCGTTTAACAATAACACCTGCCTCATTGACCGAATGATGTTGCAGAATTTTGTACCAATGTTCAAGACACACCCCTCGTTGAATATTCCATGTCAAGCACGTTTATTTATATGTCTGTATCTATATACATATGTATTATTTGTACAAAGGCATAAAATTACTCGTTCTTCATTTGTCCCTCCCTGCCTCCGTGGCCATCGACCGCCCTCGAGACTCTAATATAATGAAAAAGTTAAATTAAAGCCCGCACCATTGATTCGTTCCTTTCTTATTATTCGTCTACATAATTTAAACGGCTGTCCTTTTGATGAAATCTTGGATGCGCGTTATTCGAAATAGAGCGAGGGTCTTATCGGGCGAGTTGAGTTATCAGAGCCGCGCACATCTCGAAGAATTCCATTGTATGATGCCCGGTAGCTTGGTTCGGCGCGATTGTAGGATCTGACAAAAACAACCCCGTTATTATTATAGCATTGTTGTGCACGCAAAATAAAATGCGTCGTACCATAAGTGCTCCTCAAGATATCTTCGGTATCGTCGGATGCCAATGATTTGAAATCCAATAGATAACTCTTATAATCAACTTGATAAAGCTGCAGTGACATCTTGCTGTATTTGTTGGTCAATTTATTATTCTGACGTACTCTGACGCTGTAAGCGTTTATAATACGCCATTCCTGAAAATCATAAGGTTTTTTAATATACAAGAAAATTTGCTTTTCAAGTACATGTTGGTTGCTAATTTTCATATACTCACAAAATCGAGAGCTTTCATAGCGCGATAGACTTCGTTCATAATATCATTAGGTTTTGATTGTGATCGTATACCCAAATGCCATTTAGCTCGTTTAACCGGAGTTCCACGATTAGCTTGAGGCACGGCAGCAGCGGCGGCAGCAGCAGCGGCAACAGCTGCCGCGGCAGCAGCAGCAGCACCCGATCCTTGTCCAACGCTTTGACGTTCGCGCAACGCTGAAATCATTGAGGGTTCGTCTTATCAAATGTATACGTTACGTTAAAAGCGATCTCTCTTGCGTTAAAGCGATCTCACGAGCGATTCTTTCCGGATGCGGTCGTAACGGACTGTTTGTACTTTCGCTCGGACTAAAAGCAACCGGTGGAGGACTAGATGCGACGTAAAAGTCTTTCAGTTGAGCCTTTGCGGCTTCATCCGCTATTCTCTTGTTATCGATTATCAAATGATACGCTATTGCGAGTTGATCATGAGGATCGCAGCTGAGTAAAGCAGAGTGTACTTCGGCCTCTTTCACATTGAATTTCTCGCAAACTTCGTTCACGGCTTCGGTATCAATGACCGAGGAATCTTGCTCGACCGGTGACGGAAACAAATACGTTGGTAAATCTTTTTGAAACCACTCGTGCTTTCTACAATGTGTGAAAAAAAAAAAAAAAAAAAAAAAAAAACATTAATTCTTCACTCGTATCTCAATAATTAAAATAACAACAAATAGTTGTTGTATATACTTAATATCCTCGATCGTTGCGCGTTTCATTGGATCAACCTGGAGCATGTGACAAAGAAGACTGACGACCGTCTTGTTGAGATATTCCGGGATTGGAAAAATTCCGGCTGAAATGAATAATAAAATTTGATAGTTGTACAAAACTCGAAGCTCGATGCGCGTTGGCTGCTTACATTTGATTTTACGAAAGAGCGTCGGTACGTGTTCATCATCGAACGGCAGTGTACCGCACAAAAGAGCGTAGAGTATAACGCCGCAGGACCATATATCAACCTCGGGACCGGCGTATAATTTTCCCGATATTACCTCAGGAGCGGCGTAATTCGGAGAGCCGCAAGACGTTCGTAAAAACTCGCCGTCCATCATCATGTTGGACAGACCTAGCGTGAAAAATATTTCGAGGAAATATAGGCCGATGGAATTTTTCGTATAGCAAAGCGTTTAATAATATCAATTGTCCTCACCAAAATCTGCAATCTTCACATGAAGATTGTGATCCAAAAGCAAATTCTCAGGCTTAAGATCACGATGGACGATCATGTGACGATGACAATAATCAACGCCCGAGATAATCTGTTGAAAAAATCTTCTTGCCTCGTGTTCTTTGAGTTTTCCATGCTTAACGATGTAATCGAATAGCTCTCCGCCCGAAACATACTCCATTATCATGAATATGTCGGTCGGCGTACTTATTACTTGATACCTGTTGAGAAAGAAAAATATGTCGTTCGTTTCAATCAACTTTTTAAGGCAAAAATGATGAAAAATTTTCTAATATGACTTTTCACTTATTTTCATTGTCGCTAATGACAAACAAAAATTGAATGATTTTTTTTTGCTTTTTTTTTAATTTTGAGCTCTCACAATTTAATGATGTGGGGATGACGAAATAATTTGAGATTTTGAATCTCTCTTCGTATCTTGCCCACCACATCGAGACTTTTGATTTTTTGTCTGTTGAGGATTTTAACCGCCACTTTGTGCTTCGTGACGACGTGTTCGCCAACTGTAACGGAATCGCGAAAGCAAATAATTGAAAACCAGTCAATAAGTTGATGACAATAACAACGACGCGCGTAACTCACTTTTGACTTTTCCGAAAGTTCCTACGCCGAGTGTTTGTCCGAGCGTATAATGGCCAATTTTAACGATCGGCTGGGGTTGATTGGCAACTATTTTATCACTCATTTTGTTGCTCACCGACCGGACCTGATTATAATTATTTACGTCAACGTCGGGTCAACGTTTATACCTCCGCGGTGCAGCCAATTCTGAATTTGTGGCTCGATGTCGTTGCGAATCTTATTCTCTGGCTCTATGATTCAACGAATCAACGATCTGCTCGTCCGGTGTGTGCCACTATAGTATTGCAAAAAAGATAAAAACGTAAAAGAATTACGAATGACGATGCACCAACCACTGTCAAAATCACTGTCAACCACTTTTCCTTATTTGCTAGAATTTTTTCACCTCACTAAGCAGCAATTTCAAGCGTCAAGGTCACGTTGTTTAACACAAAATAAACGACAAAAACAAAAAACCATATTTTGCGCTCTTGCGCAGCGAGCTCTCGATAGAAATATCAAAATATTTTTTCTTCATAAACCTATACGAGTGAAAAATTGTGCAATAAAAAACTGGAAAAAATCGTTGGTGTCAACGGTGTCAACCAACAACGGCCATACCAGTCTCAGCCTCCATTATCCCCATTATTCACTACTCTTATTATTATTATTCAGTCGCTGGGCGCTGCTACGATTCCGTCGATCGTGGCGACAACATCGAGTTACCCGCGGACTTACGGACTTACGTCGTAATAGTAGTCGCGTTTTTTTTTTCTCTTGTCTTCTGTAGTTGTTGCTGGCAGAGTTGCTGGCGTTGCTGCTGCTATCTTGCTATTTTGATTCGCGCGGCTGAAAAAGTAACGACGACGGGATGGTGGTGGTAATCGTGTGATTATACTGATTTATTATTTGGTTGTAAAAGTCATAGCGGCAAGCATAACCTACTCATAAATTATGGAATTGAAGGAAAAATATTGAATATACAGGGAGATTGGCGCATCATTTGTGGCAATCGTAGACGCAAAAAGAGCGTCAACTTGAAAGAACGAGGATGCTCGAACGGATTGAAATTGGTAGGAAAGATGTTTTCGGTGGGTGGTGGTGATATAAGCGTTATTTGATATTTTCATTGTCGTAGAGATGATTCCTCATGATACGAGGCACGAAGAGACAATAATGCGGATAGCCGACGTTTTGGATAGTTTGAAAGTAGCTTCGGAGGATATTTTCCAATGTATAGAGGAGCGATTATACCGATATGGCGAACGGTAATGTTATCCGAATGTCACTGATGATCGAGGGAAAAGATTTAAGGAAGATGATGCATATAGAACAAAATAGAATTGCATCCCTCCCCGATAGCGCAATAATAATCGTACCATAACGTTTTCAGGCTCTCGACGATAAGAGTAAAAGCTACAAATCTCCAAGATAAACTCGACTATCTGCGCACCAGTCTGAGCCTCAAAGCTACAAAGTTGTATTCGGAGGCAAAATATCCGGCGTTATGTACGTACAGAGAGTACAGGACTGTGATTAAAAGCGCTCCTGCGAGTATTTCAAAAGCGGCCAACGTCGCGCACAAAGAACAAGGCTCGTCGACGTGCTTGTCGGATCGTCGATCAATTTGGCAAGCTCGTCGAAATAATCAACGAGACAAAGAGGATAATTGGGTGGGAGAAGCGAATCTTGAGGAGAAACTGCAATTTTATTACGTCATGGGAAAAGCTTTGGGACATAGGGAGAGAAAGAAGGAAAAACTATTGCGCCAAGTGTGTTCGGTGAGCGCGCTCCTATCAATCGATGATGGAACGACGGAAAGAGCGTCGCAATTATCGAGTACAAACTTTGTCTCTCAACGATTGGAGGATGCCGCGCCCGATTCGATTGTTCAGCCTTGGAACTGGGTAGATATTGAGTCGCCGTCTTACTTATACGCGCCCAGTCTCGGACAGGTTCCACAGATCGATGTACCACCTATTTTACCCGATTTGCCGGGAATCGTCGAGGATGAAAGATTCGTTCTCGATCTGAGCTTTCAGAGCCCAATCGCTCCGTCCTCCGCAATTTCTACGCCGATTCGCGTCGAGTTACCAGATACCTCGAGTTTTCATCAAAATCCTCCCAAATTACCAGACGTTACGGATACGGATTCGAAATCGCACGAGCCAATCGTGGTTTCGTCGCCGCCACCCCCGCCGCCAGCCCCGCCGGCCCCGCCAGCCCCGCCAGCCCCGCCAGCCCCGCCAGCCCCGCCAGCCCCGCCGCCATCGTCTGGAGCAACGACAATCACCGATATCGCGCTATCCGAAAACTTATCGTCACCTCCTCCTCCTCCTCCACCGCCACCACCGCCACCACCGCCACCACCACCACCACCACCACCGGCTTGTTCATCTTCCAACACGACGGGAACGAGCGAGCAAGAGAAGCCAAAGGCCGAACCAAAGAAATTTTTGGCGGCATCCAGCGTTGACGATCGTACGAATCTAATGGCCGCTATACGAGCTGCCGGTGGGGTCGGAAAAGCTAAATTACGAAACGTTACGTCTGACGAAAATCCTCCTTCCTCCGCCTCCGTAGGTGGTGATCTTATGGATGATTTACGCGCCAAACTCGCTCTCAGAAGAAAAGGTATAGCTGGTGGTGGTGGTGGTGGAGGAGGATCCATGCCACCCGCTATGGAAAGAATATCGCGGCTAATACCGCCACCAAAAATCAACGAGAGCTCAGTGTCCGATCGAAACTCCGCAACGAGCGAGTACGACTCACAACCGGAAGCCGATTGGGAATAATTGAAACTACCTATGAATATATTACGAGTTTTAAAAAATTTCATTGAATGCTTGAACGAGCAAGTATGGTGAGATCTTATACGACGCGTCTGTTGGACAAAAAAAGGCTGTGCTCTCCCGCCCCCTGCTTTCCTTGAAACGTTTATTATTTTCTTTTCAATGATTTCGTCAAAATTTTTATATTATAATGAATAATAATTGTTACAACTGCGATGTAACGGAATTCGCGGCATGTGCGTATTAAAACAATTATTACATACATCCAATTTCATGAATAATAGGTATAGAAATGAATTTTTTCTAATACCAGCCTGTATATAACAGCGCGGTTCCGACCCTCGTACATACTGCGTCATTCGCTTTTCGAATATTCTTTTTATTCTTCACAAATTTCATATTGAAAAATTTGTTGCCGTTGTATTCTTTTGAAAATATGCTGGTTGAAAAAAAAATAAAAGAATATTAAACAATACGTGTCGAACCGTTTTGTATAATATGACATAAATATGTGTTTTCGACTTTCGCAAACTTTCGAGTGGCCGACGTGATTTTTTAGATGGATTGAGTAATATATGGCCTCTGAGGTAACACGCGCGTCAAATGCACATTGTTTTCCTACATCTTCGCGTAAAGTAAAAATTTAAAGAAGCTCTATTCGTTTTTACTATATAAAAGGAGAATAAATTGAGTATCGGAAATATTTATTTGAAAGAAGAGGTTATGTGCACAGAGTCGCGGTGGTGGGTGGTATGAGCGTACATAAGCCGGCAGGCACAAACTCGCAAACGAAATAGCGAAAATTTAGATAATGATGATCGCGCTTGTGATAACGCATGGACGTAGAAAGTGTCTAGTATGTTCATTGTCACGTACCGGGAGAAGTTATGGGAAATTGTATACGGAAACCGATAATAAACGAGAGGATGTCAAACGAGGCTGTGGCGTATTACTGCCGAAAACAAAATTTCCGACTTGGATAAAAAACGAAATGAGATTCGAATCGGATAAATATTTGATGAACGTAAGAGCATAAAAAGACTTTGGAACGTACGACGGTTATAATTGTTGTTGTTGAATAATCAGGTGAAAATATAATTTGGCAGAAATGTAGATTTGGAGAATTGTACAATTGGCAAAGAGAACACTTGCGAGGGCCTGATTTTGTGCTGCACGACGGACCTCCGTACGCCAACGGGGTACCTCACATGGGACACGCCGTAAACAAGGTTTCATTGGACACAAATAAATAGTTGGTCGTAGGGATTTTGAGGCGGCGCAACAAAATGCTCCCGCTTAATATTGTTAATTTGTTATTGCAGATTCTGAAAGATATAACCATACGGAGTAAAGCGATAAGGGGTAGACGAGTGGAATATGTACCAGGTTGGGATTGTCACGGTTTGCCAATAGAATTGAAAGCATTAACCAGCCTAAAGGAATGTAATAGAGAACTGACGGCGTTGGAAACGCGCAAATTAGGTGGGTCGGCTCTTAAAATAAATGCAATTTGTAGCGTCCGACGATGTAACTCATAACGCGATTGTCAATATTTTAAATAAAGCTAGAAAATATGCGGCAAAAGCGATGGAAGAACAACGTAAGGCATTCGAATCTTGGGGTATTATGGCAGACTGGAGAGATAACGGCTGTTACTCGACCGATAATATTCCATACGTTAAAAATCAGCTGCAACGTTTTTACGAATTGTACGAAAAAAAGCTTGTATATCGAGATTTCAAACCCGTTTATTGGTCACCCTCGTCCAGGTATCGTTGTATATTTACTTCTCATACATAATTGTTTAGTGTTATTTAATGAAGAAAAGCGGCAATTATTATGTACGCGAGAGCCGTCGAGAAAGCAATTTGAGAGAGATGAGACCGAAAGGAAATAATAATTCAGGACAGCTCTGGCGGAATCGGAATTGGAGTACAATCATAGCCACAGTAGCAGATGCGTCATTGTCCGCTTGCCGTTGACCATTTTGTCCGAGACACTTTCACAATTCGATGGAAATAAAATTTACGCTCTCGCTTGGACGACGACACCATGGACTCTGATAGCGAATCAAGCCCTCGCTTATTCCAAGGACGATACGTATTGCGTCGTCAGGCACCAGACTCTAAATCTCTACGTAATCGCTAAAGATTCGATCGAATCGATCGAGCAGAAGATCGGTCCGCTCGAACGACTGTGTTGTCTCACGGGTAATTATTTTTCATCGCTAATTTTGGCATCGATCGAAATAATTAAGATTTTTTCTTTACCTTCCAATAGGTGATCAACTAGCAGGAACGAGATATTCTCAGCCGATAACGGGAAAGAGTTTACCATTTGTGCGAGGAACTCGTGTGAAAAGTAACGTTGGGACTGGATTAGTTCATACCGCGCCGGCTCATGGCTCCGAAGACTTTGTCGTTGCTCTCGAAAACAATTTGTCCGTGGTGAGTAGCATGTTTCCTTTCTTTCGCCTCAATAATATTTCAACTTGCGATCGGTTATTTTGGCGAGGTCTCTCTGGTGAACAACGAGGGTCGTTATACATCCGAGGCGGGTCAACATTTCGCCGGTCTCGAAGTAATGACCGAAGGCAACGAGGCCATTATCAAATTTATGGCTGACAATGTTGTACACCAAGACTATATTATACATAGTTATCCATACGATTGGAGAACGAAAAAACCGGTTATCACTATCGCGAGCCGTCAATGGTTTCTCGATACAAACTCGTTGAAGAAAAAAGCTATCGTAAGTCATGGGATTCGTACGATTGGTTGGATTAGCAAAATTGGACAAAATTCATGATTATTTGTCAAATGATGCAGGAGAGTTTGGACAAGGTTGACATTTATCCTATGGAGCAAAAGTATTCTTCGATTAATGCTCTGTACAAACAAGTTGAACAACGACCGTATTGGTGTATTTCGCGTCAACGAGCATGGGGAACACCTATTCCAGTCTTGTATAATAAAAATACCGATCAAATCATCTTAAATAGGTAAGAAATATTTTATTATTATTTATTATTTTTCATGCCTTCGTTAGCATTCGTTTAATCGGCTCGAACGCACCTATAAATTTAGGCCATTCGTAGACAGATTGTGCAGTTTGATTGAAAAAAATGGATGCGATTGTTGGTGGACGATGTCGATCGAGGAATTGGTAGGAACGAAAATTCTACAAGAATTGAACGTTGATGCGAGAGATTTGGAAAAAGGGCAAGTACGTGAAATGGCATAGAATGATGAAGACAAGAGAAGAAGAATGAAAAGTAAAACAAGACTAAAAATGTCGTAGGATATAATGGACATTTGGTTGGACAGTGGTTTGTCATGGTCGGCTGTTCTTCCGAAAGGTAAAGCCGATGTGTACATCGAGGGTATGGATCAATTTACCGGATGGTTTCAGGCGTCGTTACTCACCTCCGTAGCTCTACAGGGAACTTCGCCTTACAAGTACGAAAAATTCGAGGTATCCTTGTAATGCGAATCACGTCGAAATATAAACAACAATGAATACCGGTGGAGATGTGAAAAAAAAAAACATTCACAAACTGTTTATTAATAAACAACATTATTCTTACAAATGTCACAGAGCTCTGTTCGTTCATGGTTTCACGGTGGACGAAAAGTGCAATAAAATGTCGAAATCGTTGGGAAACGTGGTGAATCCGGAGGACGTTACCAAAGGAGGAAAGAATGATAAAAAAAAGCCCGCGTACGGCGTTGATACGCTGAGGTAAGAATAAATATATATATATATATATATATATATTGAAAAAGTCGTATCATCTCGTGGTGTAAATAAGTGGATACTTTTCATGCTTTTTCCGCGGCTCAACAAAAGATGGTGGGTCGCCAGTCATGGTTGCCAGCACAGTCAAATAGCCGTAAGCGATAATCTCTTACGCGCGAGTGCCACATCGGTTCAACAAATCAGATCTATTTTACGATTTCTTCTTGGTGCACTTGATCGCTACGATTCGTACCAAGAGAAAGGACAATATTTTTTTTTGGACAAGTTCATGTTGCATCAACTGTATCACTACAACAACGAGGTTCGTTGCGTTCGTTTCTTTCGAGATTTATTTCGTACGCGGACATTGTTAAAAGTATATAATAATAATTATAGATCCAAGGATATTACGACAGCTATCAATATCATCACGCGTGTAAAACGATATTAAATTTCATCGCGAACGACGTATCCCGTGTTTATTGTCATCTGGTGAAAGATCGATTGTATTGCGACGAGGCAACGTCGCCCTATAGAATCGGAGCGATGGATGTAATTAATGAAATTTTTGCAGTAATTGTCCGAACTTTAGCACCAATAATGCCAATATTGGCCGAAGAAGCGTGGCTTTATCATCCCGATAATTTGGGTATGCCTCAAGAACCTCAAATTAATGCTATTTATTTGCTTCACGAATAATGTAAATTAATGAAAATTTGTTGAAATAATTTTTCAGCGTCGGTGCCGCTGCATCAATCGGCCCATGTACTACTACCCGACGACTGGAACGATCCGTATGTCAAAAGAGTAATGGATACGGCACTGACGATGAGGAATCATTTGAACAAATTAACGACAAGAAATACATGGGAATTGGAGGCAACAATCAGAACGAATGCGGAACAACTTGGTATTCTGTCGGTACGATTTTTCAATGAATTTAATGCACGATGCACGATAAGGCTATTGAATTTAATATTTATTATTTGGAAATGCGACAGCTATTACAGCCCGAACGAGTCGCGACGAATTCTCAACTGTGCGAGATACTTCAAGTTTCCATGACGACTTTGATCGATGACGCCTCTTGTACGACCGCCAACATTCATTTGGAGCCGATTAAAAGAAAATTGTGTAAACGTTGTCGAAGATATCCGGAGAAAGGGCCCGAATCGATTTGCGATCGTTGTGCACAAATCAATAATTCGCGTTGGTAACCTAATTCTTCATACACAACGAGACAAAATGTGCGTTATCGTTTGAAATAATAAATAAATAAAATGTGGAAAAATGACAAATGGATTTATTTTGCGCGGCCGGCTTGTTTATGTTGAGCTATCGGCGAGGGGATCGTACGATTGATTCTTTGGCTTTCCTATAGGAAATTTCATTACTTTATTGTGCGAAATATCATCAAGGATGCGAGAAAGAGCAATATCACCGGCTTAGAAATTACAAGGAGAAAAAGACAATACTGCGCGCCGCGTCTATTATTTTATTTTTAATATATATATATATATATATATATGTATATTTAATACATGGTCTACATTACGTACAATAGATATTTGTTTATATATATATATATGTGTGTGTGTGTATGTATAATTGATAAATATTATAATGTAATATGTTTTATACAACTTCAGTCAGGCTTAGAGTGACCGTTGGAGACATTAAGCCGTATTATTGTCCGACACATCTTATACATAAAGATCAACCGCGAAGAGCGAGGCGTTTTTCTTAATACATAATTATAGTCATTTTATGAGAGTGTTCGTTTACTCTGTACAACGAAAAATTCCTTTCTCTCTTGTGGCAAACAACAAATGTAAATTGATTTTTAGATTTAATTCAAAGGATCTATATGTGGCATGTTGCGGATAATCAGCCACTTTGTTTGGTTTTTTTTTGCCGGTGGTTATTTACCGTCTGTAATATTTTGACATTGGTTCGAGAGCGTGGAATGCTCCATATATACGCATATATATTTATGTAGGTATATTTGGTATTGGATTTGTTGGATGACAAAAGAGAAAATTGACTAGTCGGTATAGAGCGCTGTAACAACTAACTACGTAGTATAGTGTAATAAAATCGAGAGAAAACAAAAGCTATTTGCACGTGGACGACGAGACGCGACCGTTAATCATTTTTTCTATAATACTCTCGATTCATCAATTTTCTCTCTGTTTTCGCTCAATACGTTTTATTTCTTGTCTTTCAATAAAAGTATCATTCTATTTCTTTTCACTCGTATTATCTTGTGTGTTTCACTCTTAATAATGAAAATAACTGGAGCACGTTGTTGAACGAGCGGTGCAGGTGTTGGTGGTGATATATTTGTACGCGCGTTTCGCCCACGTCGCCTAATCATATTAATTAATCCGCTTGTATCGAACTCAAGGCTTTTTTAATATTGTTTTTCAATGACATTCGTATTCCATATTGTTGTTGTTGTTGTTGTTTGTGGATTATTATAGGCAATTTGTTGAAACAAATGTTTTTGGTGCACGTGCGAGTTTAAAGCAGCAATAAAGCAGCTAGTAATCGCGCGGGAAGAAAAATTTTCATTCCTCTTTCGGTGCAAAAAAAATACAATGTTTTTAGAAAAAATATCGGCTTATTCTGTATTTTGCTTATTTCTTCGACAAAATAGGCCAACGTTTGGGGCTAAATTTCAATATATGATTATATGGACTTTTGTTCGGTGAAGAAAATTGAATTATTGTCTCTCGTCCGTAGTTATTGAACGCGCGCCCCCCCCCCCCCCCCCCCCCCACATTGTCATTTTATATTCAAGTACATGATTATTTAGTTTGAGTTATACAATTTATTATTGTCTTACGCACAATTAAAGATATGATATTATTCGACGACGGAAATTGATATCCGATCGCCCGAATGACTATCCTGCTGCCGGGGCCCACATCGTATTGACATATGTAATATTATTATATAATAATCATCGTCCGGGGATGATTGTGTATTCTTAGTTATTGTCGAAAATTTCATATTGATATGACACGTAATAAAGCCTCGTACTCCACCCCACACTTTTCCTTCTCTTTTCTCATACTATTATTATTATTATTATTATTGTTATTGTTATTATTATCATCGCACAATTAGGCTCGAGAGGAAACGAGGAATAAAATTTTTCATAATCTCGTCAAAAAGATTTATCATTGTTATTGCAACGAATGATATAACAATAAGACCCGACGAGATTAATGAAAAAGTTTGCGAGTTTCTTATACAACGACTCTCTTGTATTTTGTATTGTTGATTCGATGAGTCGTTGTACCGAGACGCGATCACTAATCATAGGTGGGATATTTAAAATATCATGGCTGCAGCAAATACGCCAATATAATAAAGATATGCATTTGAAAATCGAGCCTCACGCGTATACCTACCCCGCTTCCTCCCCCACCTTTCTATTCATTTTCATTTTTTTTTTTTTTTTTTTTTTTTTACCATTTTCGATAGAATAAATAATAGACATAGTTACATATGTAATATTGAATAGTGAGATATGTGCCGTTTAAATTTATACTCGCGCTCTGATTGTACATAAGGCGATATTCATCGAGTAGTTGGCTGCGCATCTTAATCTCCATCTTATCACAATTCCTTTTTTTCCTTTTTTTCCTTTTTTTCCTCTTTTTCATTCGTTCGACGATTCGTTGCAAGTATTTTGCGAGATACTTTGTTCGTATCATCGCTCTCGGGCATTGAGAATTTTTCACATTTTTCTTCTTTCAAGAAAACAATAATAAAAGTTATTGCGACGGAAAATTGTGAGGCTCGCGATCATTATATTTTAGTCTTTTGTTATCCGTTCTTTGCCTCCCTATAATACTAGCGAATATCGAGATTCATTCAAAGTTTGCAAGTTGCATATTGTTCGTTTTAATTAATCGCAGGCGCGTTTGTTTGGCTGTTATTCAATAAAATATATGCCGCGATGAGCCATATTTCCTTTGCTTCTTCGTTCGATCAAACTTGCGCGCGCCTCGCGTACTCTTAAAATTTACCAAATATTACTTATTTTTGCCCTCAGAATGCAATTATTGTCAATATTAGAGAGAATTTCGGAACAACATTTCGGGAACGAATTGCCAAATTATAATCAACTTTTTCTCTAGTTTGGCCGAAAATCATGACAACGAAAAAATGTGTTGTGCGTATTTTTCTCTTTGACAAATCGGGCCTCCACCTCCAAACAAAATAACGCAAAATAAAAGCATAAGCGAGTTGCGCTTGACGCGCGTCAATTATTTTCATCCTTTCAATAACTCATTATTGTCCAGTTGTTACAAGCTGCGATTGAGCGCGATAACGAGCGTTAGCGGACTGCATTCGACATATTTACCCTTTTCAATACTATAAGAAGGATCATGATAATTATTGTATAGATCGATAGAACAATAGATTGTACGGATCAAGTGCAGGTTCGAGAGCAGGGCCATTCGGATATGACAACGATATATATATATATATAATATTAATAAGTTTGCACTCTTTGATCCTTAGTTCGCTCTACTTTAACCCCAACTCGAACCCGCATATTCATTTTTCGTAAGCAGCAGCAGCGGGTTTATCAGCAAATGTTATATATGTTTTTGCGAGTTGTCGCGACGCGACGAAAATAGTAGAATATTCACAGGTTCGGCAGTTCATCGATCGGTGCGTGAGAACGTATCCTTTGAAATATTTCTTCAGTAATATGATTAGAGGGGGTTCGCGGCGGTTCATTTATGCAAGATCGTATCGCGATCGTATTTATCGGCGTCGCTCCGCTGAGAACGAGAAGAATAATGACGATTTTATAGGCCGAGTACAGGAGGCATGGTGGGCGTATTAATAACAATAATAATAACTTACCAACAAATTTGGCACGCTGGCCGCCGCGTACCGATGCGAATGTCCCCCCCCTCCGTAACCGTAATTCACCGCACCTTTCGGTTGAGGATATGCTTGTACCGAGTTTAAAAATTGTCTTCGCGATTCTTCGGATATGCGTCTTTCGCCGTTTGCGATCTCCTTCAAAACAGCCGCTCTAGCTGCCATTTCTTCCGCGTCTCTTTGTTCCTGATTATATGCAAATTGTACAACAATGCTAAATTAAAAAAAAAGGAAAAAGGGAAAATAAACGAACCTGAAGTTGACGAGCTCTTTCGGTGCGTACGAGCTCTTTGAGGTGCTGAAAACTTCCGGCCTGCGGTACTTGCGATATCGCGGAGGCTCCTCCGCCGCCGACCCGAAAACTCGTTTGTCGACGTCGCGGATCGGGCATTTGACGATTAATCGTCCCGTAAAGACGAGACACTTCTTCGAACGCTTTCATTCGATTTGGCATTCCGTTTCGTAATCTACTTCCCGCCGGGGCTTTGTGCACGAGTTTACCGTAAACAACACCACCACCCGCGCCACGACTCCGAGCCTGATGGCTGTCGCCGCTATTATCTGATTATTCGTTCCGCCGCGAGTCAACCATCACCGCTTTTATTACATTTTTTTATTCTTTCAACATCAATAACAATATAATAATAATATGCTTAAATTTTGTCACTCGTACCTCGATAGCCGAGTGAATTTGACGATCTGACCGGATACGTGTCCCATATATTGTGAGCAAACGGGTCGCGATACATCGGTAAATCATTCGTCGTCTCGGCTGCTCGACTTTGTCGTTTGCTGTATATCCACATTGCTCGTAATTCGTCGCAAGTTGGTTCACCTTTCTTCATCCTTTTCTCCCGAAATGCGATCTCGCTGAAAATCGCTGCCTCCGGAGACGTCGTAATCGGACCTCTCATCGACCCTGATCCGTAGTCGTAGCGTTGCGCTTCGATCGCCAAGCTCAAACACGATTCCCCCAAAAAAATACATCCCAGTATAACCATTACTCGCATCTTGTGTATTCCCGCCGTTGCCGCCACCGCCACCGCCACCGCCACCGCCGCCGCCGCCGCCGCCGCCGCTACCGTCGTCGTCAACCCTTTTTATCCGTCGGCTTTATATTTTTATACTTATTCACTTTTGCTGTCGGGGCAACAACAAGTAACACTATTATTATTATTATTATTCGTGTAGCCTTAAATTCGTATATAATTATATGCCGGTTATACCTTGCAATTTTATTTCTATCCAACGATTGTTGCCCGCTCTATAATGTACGCCTCTCCGATATAAAACCAACAACAAAAACCTCGAGTCCTCAAATATTTCTGTAATAACCAATCAAAATATCCCAACAATTAATCATTAGCTGCACATTCCATGCTAATAAATATTCAACCATATGGCGGTGCAACGTCATGAATAAAAATATTTAACGAGAATGTATTGTGCTTCGGAGCCAAGAAAACAACATCACGGTGCAGTTGTACAATCTCGCAAGCTCGCAACAAGTGTGCCCCTCGTCAGCCCACCATTTTTTTCTCTATGCCACACGCGCTTTTCCGCACATTCTATTTCAATTTCCAACTGCATTTTATAGTCAGTCTTTCAAATAAATATATATAACGCGTTGAGGCACAAAAAAGGCTCAAATAATACGTCGAGTGACGCGCGAGTGAAGAAGAAAAAATAATGAAACTACCCTAAAACGCCTACGTCGTTCGTTATTCGTTTCCACCCCCGCGCCATTGCGTTCGCTTCTCGTCGTTTAACAAAAAAATGTCATTTTCCTCTGACAACTATGTTCAACAGCATCGTCAAACATTTATCTACGTACAAAGGGAGAGAGAGAGAGATAATTATATCGACGAATGCACTGCACAACTGTCCGGTCAAATAGATGCAAAAGCATTTTTTCATTTTTCTTCCTCGTTATAAAATTTAGCTCATCATTTTTACCAATAATGTTTTTTGCTCTCTTATATTCAAACGTATTTATATTTTCATCAATTGAAATTTTCGTTATCACTTGGCAAATCAAACAATGTAATATATTGAAAAGTATGTTGGTTAAAAAACTGGTTTATTCCTTGTTTCGATAAGGCAGTAAATTTAATTTTGTGGCAAATCAGTGCGAACGACGACTTTTCACGGCAAGTACCTCGTTTTTTCATTATGTCAATTAGTTTTCGAGTAAAAAAAATATAGCAGTCTTTTTTTCAAAATTGGCGTTTCGCGTTGTTCGCAATACTCTTCGATCTCCTCCTGCTCCGTGCCAAACTCTTTTTCCTCAACTCAATTCTGTTATACTATCGTCGCTATTCCAATACGAATAAAGCCCTATTCACCCCGTTCAAAGTATAACAAATTGGCTCTATGAAATATACCAACTTTTTCTTTCCGACTCTGCTTATGATGCAACTTTTAAATCTTCAACAATAACGACCAATAAGTTCACTCACGAAGAGCATATTTCGAGCGTCCCTCGATGACGCGCAAAGCCACTCAACTTTTCATCACCCTTTTATCAACCTCCAAAACTATACACTTTCAAATTGGACAAGCAAAAAATTATAAATTTATTTTTCATTATTGTTTTATTGTTTTTAATTACTCAATTATATGCCTCGGACTCTTTGGACGAACGGCAATTGGCATAAATGATGGGTGCTGTTGCGCGGTGATGCAAATTCACAAAATAATTAAGCAATAATTCTCAGTTATATACAACTTGAAATACTTGCGGTATAGTGTAAAGATCGAATGGAAAAATTTGATGGGCGACTGAATTTTCAGTGAATTTTATCAATGTTTCGTCAAATGTTTGAAGCTCGGCGTGTAACAAGCGCGCATAGTGCGAATGTGACCGATGCGAGGAACAGGTGCCGCGGCGCGGTTGTATATATAAGAGCGAAGCGAGTGGAACGCGACCGCGAACGCGAACGCGAGCGAGAGAGAGAGAGGATTGAATGAAGCAGGGAAAATGAATGAACGGGTGAATGAGAAGACGCGAGAGAGCGCAGAGTTCGATCCAAGTGGGTGGTGGTGAGGCGCGGAGAGGGTGAAAGCGAGAGACGAGAATCGGATGAAAACTAACCTTTCGCGGTGCGCAGAGTCCGGAAACCTCGAACCAACTGATGCGGTAAGCGGCACGGGACCGGCTGTCGGGCTGTGTGCCTCCTCCAACGCCTCTGCCGCTACGGGGTGTTGGCGAAATTCCGCCAGTTCCGTTTAACCACACACCCCCCGCACAGCCCTTTTTACTTGGCCGTCCGGCGCTCTACGCATTCTCCGTACGGAGTCTGCTCATTCCTCCTCCTCCTCCTCCATATCCCTTTCGATCTCTTTGCTTCTCCTCCAGCGGGCCACCCACGTCCGCAACACCCTGGGCGCGGGCCCTTGCCTCGGCCGGCTACACGTCTTACGATCCGACGCTCCTCATCTATCTCTTTCCATTCAGCATCCGGATCATCCAAGCCCTTTTGTTCTTAGTTATGCACCCGGGTACCGTATAACGCCCCAAAAACGCCGAAACGCACAAACTCTCGTCCTCTGGTCTATTCATTATTAAAGACGAGCCAAACTCATCGCGCGCGCGATCGAGCAACATTCCCATAATAATAAACACGAGTGTGTATCTCTTACCACCTGCTGCCATTACGCCTCACTACACGACAGTATACGTACGTCGTATCGTCGGAACGAACCCCAATTTATACTATTTCAATATTTATTCGTTACTCTTGATTTAAAACCTACGTATATATATATATATATACTAAAAGTAATAACGCACATTCCCCATGTAGAAAAGCTTAATTGTAGCGAAACATGAAAAAACAAAAGTATTCGTACATCAGCTCGCTTCATCAATTTCGCATATCGCGCAATAAGCATCGCGAGTCTCTTTGAAACCCGGTAACCGATCGACCAATATTTATATGCTTTCGATTTCCCATCACGCGCTCGGCTTTGAAAACTTGTACCACCAGCCTATATACCGCGCTATCTAAACTCTAGAATATATGTGTAAGGGGGGGGGGGGGGCGGGGGGGCTCTGATGCTGTTTATAGAGGTATATAACCTCTGCTGCTTGCTTGGACTTTTTTATTCCATGGAAGAAAAAGAGAGTGGAGGAGAGCAGGAGCAGGGAATCACCGATCGCGGCTGATAAAGCCAACTCCCTGAACTGAGGTTCGAGCGCGTACCCGTTTATTTTTAGATCAAATATATCACCCATACCGCATTCGCCATAACTCAATGGCATATCGACCTCGAGTATTTTTTCATTTTACAAAAGCTATTAATTAAAGCTATTAAAGCAACGTCAATTGCTATGAAGAAAAATTTGAAAAATTGTAAAATATGCATCAGTTGGGATGAAATATATTAAGAGGCGGGGGGAGCACGACCATATGGTTCATTCATCGCTGCAAAGCGCGTGGAAACGCTGTTTCACACGAGGGTGGTGGCACGAAAATTCGATCCATTGCCGCTGCTGCTGCAGACTGCTTACGAAATTCAGGCCAACTATGTACTCTCCCCGACTATACCACCCACGCACCACCTTAAATCTCCTTCAATACGATATACATCTATAAATACACACGCGCGAAGAGAGACGAACGAGGCTTCGACTGGGAGAAGATAACCAGGCAATGCATATGGAACGAACAACGTTGCGCGACATTTGAAAATAAAAAAAATTCAACAATGGCCAAGGTGAAATTTGACAAAGGTTATTCTTGCGCGTTATATAGAAACACTCATCGAATGATATTTGAAGGGTGTAATTGCAATATCTTCGCTCGCTGCTTACTCGGAGTTATATATATACGAGTTAGCAACGTAGGACGTAGTAGTAATAATTCCTTGCCCTCTACGGTGAACCTTTTGGAACTCGTCCGAAAAGAGGGGAAAGTTGCGCGAGACCGGGAGGGAGGGGCTTCTTAGGCATTTTGCGCCCACGCGATCGATCGAAAGCCCACCAGTTCGTACACTGAATGGACCTTACCGTCCCTGTGCCCTCCAATGCCAAAAACCCAACCCCATCACCCCTTCCTCGCGTATTGATTACTACGTCCCGAGCGTCTCGCACAAGAGACGAGGGGGGCGAGAAAGATGCTCCATCGATCCCCGCCCAGCTGTACTTCGTACCTGCTACAGCCGCCGCCGCCGCCGCCGCCGCTGGTTCATTCATAAATTTACCGTCTTTTAACACTCGCGCGCGATATACTTTTTGTACCGATTAATTAATAATATTACTAGTCAAACTCATCGATAGATTTTGCAATCGTTCGTTCAAAGTATATTCGCCTCGGCCCGATCAAACAATTTAATTTTCAAAATGTCCAGCGATACAAATAAATATAAAAAAGCGAAATCAATGATAAACATTTTGCATCTTTGCTTTTGTTCAATAAACATAATTATTCGATGATGAGGAGAGAGGAATTTTGCTTGCTTTTCTCTTCATCGAAGGTAGACGCCCGCATACTCTATACGACCGAAATATGTTTACTGAAATAATACATAACAACGTTTTAATTTTCAACATTAAATCTTACACTTTATAAACGTATTTATTCACATTTGTATTTTTGTTCTTGTCTGTAGAAAAAAAAGGTAAAAAGTCGAAAGTAACGACGCGGATAAAATTGCGAACAATGAAACATTATTGCGCAATAATATTTATCAATTCTCACTCGTCGTATAGCAGCAGCTATAATTTAGTTGATTCCAATTAATCTTCGCAAACATATTTTTCCTCTTTTTTCTTCTTCAACATACAATATTGCAACTCGAAGGAAAAATCAAGACGGCGTTGAATAAAATAAAACGAGGGCGATTAATAGATCGATCGAAGGGAGAAAAAGAAAAAAAAAGAAAAAAAAAAGAAAAAAAAAGTACAACTCGGTAATCACTCTACTACGAGGGAAGCACTTGCGTAACTGACCGAACTGTCGTTCATATTGTTGCATTGACTGCTTTGAGCATACTTCAAGAACTTCAAGTTCATTTTTGGACCGTTACCTCTGCCGCCGATGTATTTTATCGCCTGAAATAAAAATATAATGTTTGTCGCACAAAGAATAGTAGCAATATAAATAATGATGTTGTATCGCGCGGCTTGCCTGTAAGAGTACCCCGATGGGGTGACGACCGCATATAGTATTGCCATATATCTTAAGATATTCCGTGAAAGAGAGAGGATCGAGGCTTTCAATGATATCCATTCCCTGCAAAAAGGATAATAATATTAGTTTGAAATACACGCACTCGGGCGCAATAAACTACGATAAAAACGTACCATTTTATCGAGATTTTGAATGGAACGATAAATTGGACCGCTGGAACGATCGTAATAGGTATATCGAAAGCGTTGACCCCAGTGACAAAAGTCCGACGATATAACGAATAAACTTTGTGGATCTGCTAAGTACGGGCCAAAAAGTCTTCCATAAATAGATTCTTTTTCTGGACTCAATGAACCAACCAAAATGGGCACAATCGTGAAGGAATCCCTGAAGCTACGAAGCGGCTTGTAAATAATGCGCCTTTCAAATTAATTATATATAATAAAACTACATTGAAATTTCTCACTTCTCCATAACTTTGGCAATAAATGGTAAATGCATCTCGATACTGTGCTCATCTTCGTCCGTATTCATGTCCATCCGCTCGAATTGTCCAGTTCCTTCGAGCTCTCTGTAGACTTGAATTTTTCACTATTTATAAGGATACTTTGATGGCTAGTTAAACCACGCTCCCCCCCCCCCTCCTTCATATATAAATTCAATACCTTGAGCATCTATAGGTAAATCGTACAGAGGAGTTTGATAAGTAACTGCCGAAGAAAGCGCGCATCCCGGCAGTCTCACGTTGTGCGAAGGTCCCAAGATAAATATCCTACGACTGTTGCAACATTTCTCATTCGCATCTACATTTCCATTATTTGTTCCATTTATATTATTTAATTATCAAGTTTTGCTTACACAACCGCCGGACTAATTTGCCGATAAGCAAAGCCGGAGCAAGCGCCGCAGTAGCTGTATCCGGCGTGCCTGCAAATTTTTATCCGTTATATATCCGTTTGACTTTGGATCGAGGGACAATAACGTATCAATGAAAATATACTGACGGCGCTATGATTGCCCTGGCCGGCCCGTGACTCAAGTCAGCTCCGTTCAGCCAATCTCCCAGTTGTTTGCTCAGCTCGTGCCCTATTTACATTTGTCGTGCGCCAACGATAGCCCCGTTCGTCGATTGTGCAATTATTAATTGTTACATTTAATACAATAATAATGTCATTGGAACAAGGATTCTATGTAAACTAATGCATACGGCGGTGACTCACCGGAATCGGTATACCAACTACCGCGATGCGTCGCTCTTCTCGTCAATGCCATTCTTGCCGCAACGACAATAACAATTTATCTTCTTTTGCAACTCTATTTATCTAATATAAATATCGTATTCCGGTTACTCTCTTCCGATACGATGCTGTTGCCCCTGTTGGCCCGTTGGTACGTGTTACCGGCGAATCCTCGATCTCGGCCGCTGCTGCTGTAACCATATTCCTATCAACTTTTCATTCTTTTCTCTTTTACTTATCTCGAGACGCCATTTCTTTGTCATTTATTTGTCCGCTCGAATCGACCATTCGAATAACACGACTTGAAAATAATTCATACGCGATCCCACTCGATTGAGACTAAAAATTCAAAAATTGGCGCAGCCGGCCTTGCTTCATCTCAATGTACGTATGTTTATATACTTAATTATATTGACCATTTGTATTTCCAAACGAACCATCAAGCTCATTAATATCCTTAACAATCATCCACCACCAATGAACAATGACGACATAGCCAATGGCGCAAACCCGCAAACAGGGGCAGGCAGAGCCGTGGAGCAACAAAACCAAAACAACGGGACAACGAAGCAAAAACCACAAAACCAGATATTCGGATAAGGCTGAAAAAAAATACAATTGTCGTTATGGTTGTTTTCACTGACCGTCCGAGGAGACAAAGCGACTGGGCGGCGGCGGCGGCGGCGGCGGCAGCACGGTCCACGGTAGCGGGCAACGACCCTAACGACTAGCCGGCGACGAGTCCCATCGTCGATAAAACAGGGACAATCATAACCACGAGCCCACGAGGTATTCCAGTCGTCATTGTGTGTGCCGGCCGCATAGTGAAGCGAAGCAACGAAAGATATATTCACGTGAATTCATCACACGGAGCCAATTTATAGCCGCGATTGACCATTATTACACTTTTATATACAATTTTCGAGTTGGTGCTCTTCGCGAGTACGTAACAGTCGTCGATATTTTTTCACAGCGTCGTATTGCCACAAAATGGAAAAGAATCATCGACTGTTTTTAAGAAACTTGCCGATTGATATCGATGAAAATAATTTAAAAAAATTCTTTGGAGAGTATGGAAAAGTTACGAACATCGACATTAAAGATAAGATCCAACACGACGGAAGCAAAATCGCTTTCATCAATATTACGACTACGGACC